>CAOKZL010000836.1:0-562650 GCA_948472985.1 Iguana delicatissima | reverse complement strand
ATAAGTGTTCTGACCATTTGTCTGGTGCTGTCAGCACCAGCACTGTGGAGCAGAGGTGGAAACATGCTTACGATAATGCAATCCAAAGTGTGGCCTTTTGCAGCAGCAGCTCCATGGGCCTGTTGTTTTTATTTACATCTAATTGCACTGAGAAAGACAACTCACTTTTTCTTCTAACTTCAGCCAAAATCTAACAAAGTAGCTTCTTCAATACAAGCTACGCTTGTCATCTACTGTCAGGGCTAAGGAGAAGAGAGATAGGAGGTAAAATCCTTGGGGCCTAGGCCTTTGGAGGACCAAGGCCTCTGGAAGCGTGGACAGTGGGAAAATAAACAATACATTACACAACACACAGAATCATAGAATCACAGAGT
Organism: Iguana delicatissima; assembly: GCA_948472985.1. Classification (NCBI taxonomy): domain Eukaryota; kingdom Metazoa; phylum Chordata; class Lepidosauria; order Squamata; family Iguanidae; genus Iguana; species Iguana delicatissima. The sequence continues at coordinate 562,276 of CAOKZL010000836.1, read as the reverse complement.
GAGAGAGGTCACATAGGCCATTGAGTCCAACCTGCCACTCAGTGCAGGGAATACAGCTTGAGCATCCCCAACCTTCTAGAGAAACATTATGGTATCTCAACAGACAAAAAAAAGGCTATTTTGCTCAGAGCTAGCTCTTAATAGTCCTGTCTGTTTCATCTGGCAGCACACACCTGGAACAGGATGGCGCAATAGTACAAGTTGTTGTTCTTACCCCATTCTACCCAAGGGAGAAAACCAGACTGGCATTTGGATTTTGTTTGACTACTCTTGATCAGACACTGCCCAGACAGCAACAGAATAGATTAGGATGCCAGAGGAAGCCATGTGGCACACACAAGTCAGTCCTATAACAGAGGGGAAAGGCCAGGGGATTCAAGTGAAATATCAGCAGGAGACTGGCCTCTACAGCACTCTGCCTTTTGATAGGGATGGCCCCGATGCCATAGAGTCCTTCAGCATGTGACTGCAGGCACCAACTGTTAAAAGAAAAGGTTTCATTAAAACTGAACACATTTTAAAAATGGAAATTGCTTGTTCTGGCTTTTAAGGCCAAAGACCATCCCTTTAGGGTAGAGATGTGCAAAAACCGGTTAGAAAAATAAAAGGTTGGAAGGTGAAGTTAAAAACTAATCCTTTGGAGCGCAATGACAACACTCAAATTAGTGACTGATATTAGAATATCAACTTTACACACACCACTCATGCCCAGATATTTGCAGTTTGGATATTATTACCAGTTTCTTATAGGCTGACATATAACAGATTTATCAGGGTGGAGGCTTGCGACAATATCCAGCAATAAAGATTTGAAGTAGGTTTTAAAGATAGTTGTTATACATAAAAGCTGAAGCCTTATGAAAAGAAGAAAATCCCAGAGGCATGAAAAAAGGATACTTTGCGATTATGTTCTGGTTATTTAACATTTGGCTGGATTCCAGGGCTGCACTGACTACTCTGATTCGTGCTTTCCAGTGAAATATCAGGATTCTAAACCTGGCAATATGATTCTCTTTATCAAAACTTAAATAATGGAAGAGAAAGAAGAAAAAACATTTTTGAAAGTCTCCTGCAGGTGTGATTTGTATAACGGGAGCCAAGTGTGAAGGCGGGGGAAGGGTTGGTTGTGCCGGCAGCCAAGTTAAACATCATACAACTAAGTCCAGAGCAGGCTCTGTTGGGATCCATAAACCCACATTTGGGAGCTGTGGGGAGCACATTAAGCCCTAATTGTGTCTTGTTTGGCTTGGCTACTTGCACAGTAACTTTAAAAAAAAAACTTGGTGGGCTTTGTCAATCTTACACCTCAATAAATGCTGGATCTCCCTTCTCCCACAAACCTCTGCACTCATCTTTCTCCTTCCTTCCTTCCTTCCTTCCTTCCTTCCTTCCTTCCTTCCTTCCTTCCTTCCTTCCTTGTTGGTGCCAGATGACCAAAATTAATCGAGCTTGAAATGCTGTTGTTTTATGTAAATAATATGTGGAAGACCCAACAACATATTCATTTAGGACATACAATGGATATCATGCCTGGGCCCAGAAGCAGATGAGAGACCTTCCATCCATTCCAACTTCCACTTCTATGGCCTCAGCAGGAGAGAAGAAGCAATATTCTCTCTTAGCATCTCCAATTAGGCTGTGCAGCCCTTTAAAAATCTGCCTCTAGTCTTCTTCCTCTTCCACCAGCCGCCAGCTGGCCAGCTACGGATGGATCACAGCCCAATTTCTCTACCCCAAAAACCCTCTCCTGATGCCACCCCACACCAAAGGAAGGAGATGGGCAAGAGAGGAAGTATAGGACTTACATACAGATCTATCCCCTCTCCCTCTCCTTTCCCCTGGTTTGGATCATAGGTGCCTGCTCTCCACACCATACCTCGGTCCCTTTCCCACAGACACACACACATTTGGATATTTGTGATTTTCCTGCTTTTGCAAAGGTCCTGCACCCCTAACCCTAGTAAATGTGGAAGGCTAACTTTAATTCCTAAATGATAGCAACTTTGTTGTTGTGTGCCCTCAAGTCATTTCCAACTTATGGCAACCCTAAGGCAAACCCATCATGGAGTTTTCTGGAGAGGTGTGTGTGTGATGCACCCAAAGTACATCCCTCCTCCAGGCTTCTTGAAGTAGCAAGCAGTTCCCTTCCCAGTATGAAATTAACATTGGATTTTGGAGTCTTTTGGGGATGGAGAAAGTGGGTTTTCATGGCTGAGTAGGGAATCAAACCTCGTCTCCACTACAGCATGCTGGTTCTCACTAGCAGCTATTCAGGGTGAAATATTCACAGAATATGGGTAACATTTAATCAGACATTAAGCAGGCAGAGAGATTTACCTATAGCTGGACATCTTGAATGTAGGCAATAGTCATAATGACATCTCCTTAGATGGCCACTTGTCAGATCAAGCACCCTGTAACATCTCCTCAAGTAAGGTGCTTGCCTTAGGCATTACGACCTTCTCATCAAGCAGCCAAGTACTTGGCAGTATCCACCTGAAAGGGTAGGTGAGCACCCAGCTGTGCTGTTGGTTCTTTCATCTTATGACACTTGGCTGACCTGAAATATCCTTTCCCCATCCCCAAAAGACTCCAAAATCCAATGTTAATTTCATACTGGGAAGGGAACTGCTTGCTACTTCAAGAAGCCTGGAGGAGGGATCTACTTGAGGTTTCCACCTCTGAACTTTGGTTGCTAGAAGATTTCTGTCTTCTGGTTGTGGAGGCCTCTTACTGAGACAAGTTCCATGCCAGATGAGCCAAGATTTCCCATTTACTCCAAACTCCATAAAAATGTTCAAAATTTCAAGGTGAGTATAAAGATCACATTCACAAAATTAATTCATATTCAGCAAAATAAAAAGAAATTAGAAGTGCTTGTTCAGGAATTATGTGACATAATAGACAAATCAGATCTCAAACCTTACTTAGGTGGTGATGGACTTTCCCTAAGTCACATTTACACACTTAAGGAAAAAGGAATAGATGGAGAGAGCCACCCTTAGAGCACAGTCCAAATTGGACTTTGTGGCCAAATGAGTATAATACAACCAGCAGCCAAGCATTTTGAATTACTGTATAGTACAAATTAGTGTGTGTTCTGCCATTCAGCTAAGGCCTTACTTGTGATCTGAAATGAAGGTGAAGAGAATGGCTGCCACACTTTCATGATATCAAACTTGTGCCACAGCAAGAAATCAGAAAAATGACTGTTTACACTACAGCTTCCAGAATCCTCCCACTGGTCATGTTACTAGGTCTTGAGAGCTGTAGACCCAAATAACTTTTCCAATCTCTGTCTACAAAAAGCAGGGAAGGGATGCTGGAACCTTAGCAGTAGCTTCTACCCACAAATACTTTGGAACAGCAGCTGGTAATCCATCAGGTTACAAATCACCTATTCTGGCCTTCTTTCCTTTTGGATCTAAAATAATCTTCATTCACTTCCATACTTCTATTTTCCTTTCTACTACATATATCCATATGTTTTTCAATCTCTGTCTTCTCTCTCACCATCTGCATTCACCAGGCTCCCTGCCCTCCTGTTCCTTTTCTTTTTACCTGCCCCTTGAACATATGATTATATAACCTTTACTTCCTATATGTATCAGCAAATCAGAAACTGAATGAGACCAGACCTGGACCGTTGGCACCTACAGGTTTTCTAGTTCATTCTCTTGCAATAGGTTACAAAATTTCACCCAAAGTCTCTAAAACAGGACCGTATCATTCAAGTCGTGGCTGATGAGAGCTAAGGTTAAGATCTTGTCATGAAATTCATTCCAGATCCTTTTACGTGCACCATCGTTCCTTGCCAGCAAGTACCAAAACCAGATTCTGCTGCATCTCTCAAGCTATCATGATATGTAATCCCAGATTCAGGCTCTTTCCACACGTGGAGGGAGAAACAGGGTAAAACGTGCAGAAACGGAGCTTACCAGAAGCCAGGTAAGTCCGTCGCCACAAGGAGCAGTGTGAGTTCACTGCTCCACACTCCTGCGGTGTCCTGCGGTTTCCAAAATGGCTACTTATGACTGGCGGAGGCTCTCCACCAACCGCAAAAGCTCGCCAGCCGGAAGCCCGCCCCCTGGCTGATCTGCAGGCATGCACTTGCACGCGCCTGCAAATCTACACTGGGGCGCTGCAACGAGGTGGAACGGGGCTGCACGCTCGTGTTTTATAAAAACCACTTGAAAAAGTGCTTTTTAAAAAACACGCGGCACCACCACTTCCAGTCACTTCAGGGCAGTTTGAGGTGTAGAACCTCAAAATTATAAACTCCCTAGCACACTCCACGGTGTAGACGACCTCCATTAGAGGTCGCTCTACACCATTTTAATTACTCCGTGTGGAAAGGGCCTCAGTTGCCAATCATCCTGCATTTTGTAATCATCTGTAAACCAGAATGAGAATGGAAATGAACTAATGTAACTATGGTAATTACCATTTTAAAATTCCACTGATAAAATTTTTGGCACAGGAACCATCTTAAAAGACTTCTATGTTCCTATAAGGCCCTATAGTAAAGAATAAGTTTTTCTTTTTTGATATACAAAGTATTTTCCACAATCTCACAAAATTAACTGACAGGGATGGTGTTGTTTGTTATTATTTTTCAGTGTGGAACTAAGGCTAGAAGATAACTAGATGCTCAAGTCTCATGGTGAATAAGGATTATAGTCTGTCTACCCCACCCAACCAAAATATGCAATCCACAGAGCCATTTTCTTCTCCTGGGGGGTTCTCTGATGCTATAGTTGGTAAAGTGGCATCAACAATTAAGAAAGCCCAAACTTGCCTCCTCAGCTCCATCAGGCAGCTGGACATCAACACTGTATCTATGTTACTGCATTATGACACTTTCATACCACTTTCAAAGAGAAGACTCATTCCTGTGGAATTCTGCGGTTTTTCCTTTGGTGAGGAATTTAGCTTTCTTTGGTGAGGTACTTAAAAATTCTACTTAGAAACCTCTATTATACTCCTTGGGAGGTACAGCACTCCAGCTGTCTAACAGGGAAAACTAAGCACCTCACCAAGCAAGATTCTGTAAAATGAAGATCCATGCTAGTTAAAGTGGTATCAAACTGCTATAATACTGTGGAGTGTAAATACACTGCAAGTCATCAGCTCCCACAGATCCTCACTTAAGAAGGCTCATTTTCTCTTACCATCTGGCTTGGGCATCCCTGACTGTGACTATTAGGAAACTGCCCACTTGGGCAGGAGATGCTGGTGAGCACAGAGCAGTAATGAAGCGTTGGAGGACAGAGCCATGTGTGCTGCCCAGTCTGGCCTGCACTCTCTGAGCTCATTTGCTGCCCTCAGGTACATTCAAAGAGGCTGTCTTGTCAACAGAGCTGAAGTAAGATTCATCTGCTGGTCTCATTGACTTTTGTATGTAGAATTAGGGATGGGAGGTTCCTCTTTTTATATATTCAGACAAAGTGTTTCATCATGTGTCATCTTGTTTTGGGCAGCAGAACATCTTGGGCCAGCCCTACCCAGACTTTCACTCTTCTTCCCAGTTTGTGTTCTCATCCTGCATCTCACTTTTTTCCTAGGTTCTTTATTCTATAGTCCCTCTCTCCCACTTCCTTGGATAGAGTACGTAGCTCAGCTTTTCCCTTCCTTTCCTTTCCTTCCCTTCCCTTTCCTTCCTATGACTGAGCAGTTTTCTTGGCTCCCAGTCTTGCTTCTTGTTGAGCATAGGTTTCTCCTATGATGTTTCCAGGCTAGATGCCAGAACCAATACAGTTATGCATCATGTTAGGATGGTAACCTGTCAGAAACACATTCAGAATCTCCTAGATCTCAGAGACATTAAAGGTTGAAAAAATATTCACATTTTTAAAAATACCTACCAGACAAAGATACACAAAGAGCTGATTCTCTCTGGCCTGGAGGGATATGCACAAACCATTTTTTCCTGTTCTTACTTAGCTTTTCATTCTCTGCCTCAGGAACCTGTTATATTGTGCTACAAGTTCCTTTAAGCCCACAGGCCTGCGGAAACGGATGTTGTTTATATTTCACTAAGACCATGAGGGACCTGCAGATTCCGTGCTATTATCACTTAGCCTTCCATGCTTGACTCAGCATCTCACTCAAATATTAACCTTGGCTTCAGTCCAAAATAGAATTTCTGACCTGGAGAAAGAGAAAGAGACAGAGAGTGCTGAATAATACTTAAAAATCACCCCTTGGGTGGGCATAGTTCTTCCTTTGTTTATTTTCATGCTCTCTTCTCCTTTCTGAAGATCACTGCTTAGAAAATGGAAAGAAACTTTCCTCAACTGTATTTTCCATCCCTTACTCTCTCTTTCTAATGAAAGAGTAGAAACGTGACTTGAAGAATGGTGATTGCTACCATCTTATGAAAATTACTAACATCCACATTACCATTTCTATGGAGTTAACAGTCTACATCTTTGTATATAGAGATTTTCGGAAAGAAAGGGGGGAAAAAACAGACATCACATCAAAGCAGGAGAGTTCTAAACAAGTATACAACAAAATCAGTTTCAAATTCTTCTTCTCAGAGTGATATATCCCTCTGTCCTGGGATATGGGACAGAGTGGCCTATAAAGAAGCCTTATCAAAACCTGTTAGAATTAAGAGATGAGTCTCACATAAATACTACAAGCAATTGTGCATGAGGGCTATTTCATTTTCAGCATCTATTACCTTTCCAAATCACCAGATTGATATAGGTGTTTCCATCACTAACTTCTAAAGCCCAAAAAAGGGGAAAAAATGGAATATTGAAATCTACAGCAGTGCTTTACAAGCTATCAGATGTGAAGGACTGGATATTATCTTTGTCCAATGTGTCAAGGATCAGCACCATATTTGTTCATATTGGCTACACCTATTTCTCTCTTTCATGGAAACTTACCAGGGACTGGTATCCAATTGTTCAGGTACTAGCACCCATCCACAGACCACCACTTTGAGTAGCACCAATCTAGAGCGTCCATATGAGCATCTATTCCAAAAAAGAAGTCTCCAAAAATACCAAAAGGACAGAATGATACCCATTCAATAAGATGATGAAGAAGCAGTCAGTAGAAGAAATCTTCAGTCTGGAAAGAGAAAAGTCTTGATTAGTGGCAAATAATTTCATATATTTCAGAAGTCCCCACTAAAGCAGAAGGTGCCATTTTGCCCATCTGATATATGAAAGCCATGCTAGATATGAAGATTCAGATCCTCTTTTAATCTTCATTTTCCTTGGAACTGTTATACCACCAAAGAACTTGACCATTAGTAGATTCCAAAATCACTTTTCCATAATCTTGCAAATGTTAACAGAGGAAAAATAGGTACACTTCATAGACTTTTCAGATGATGGTATACTATAAAGTCTGGTGAATGTACCAGGCTTTATGGTCTGAAAAAGGGAGTGGGAGAGAAATCCACTTTAAAAAAAAAAGCCAATGAGGCAAAAAACATAAGAGGACACCAGAAGTGTCTGAGTCTCAAATGTTAGTATCATTTCAGTCAAAAGACAATGTACAATTGCTGTAAAATTCAGTACATGCCAGCAGTTTGGACCAGGGACAGAATGAAGCAACTACTTTATGTGGCAGATTCTAGCAGTGGTGGAAACTTCTCATGAAGTCTAATCTGTTTCCCTCTGCTGAGGGGAGAGAGAGTGGTGTGTGCCATGGAAAGTGTTCTGGCCTTCCTAAAGTAGCATGCTTGGTCAGGTATGATTGAAAATGCTTGAAATGTTTGATAAGGTATGATTGAAAATTCCTTTGCCCTTGCTGAAATGCCACTCCAACTTCTGTAGATAGACTATGGAGGAATATCATCTTGCCCTACTTCTTAGATATCAAAATGGCTTGGACTGACCTTGAAGTGGACAAATATAAGAGGGAAATAGATATTCAATCTCTTTAATAAATATAGAGTATGAAAGGGGATATGCCTTTGGCTCAGAGGCCAGCGTTACCTGTTACATTTACTTGGAAGATTATGTGGTACAGTGATCTCTTTGCCACTGAGCTACAAGCATTAATACCTACCCAAGTGGACCTTCCCTATACATATCCTTAAATGTCTGTGGAAGGAGGAGGGAATTTGACAAGATTAAGTTGGCAGCTCTCTGCTAAGCCCTTTCAAGTGGCACCCCAGTGGAGCCAAGGCACTTGACACTATCATGCACAGAAGCCATTACTTGGCCAAATGAGCAACCATCATCTAGCTTTTGTGAATGGAAAGAGAATTGTCAAGCAGATGTGGGGAGGGGGACTAGTCAGAGATCAGGTTTTTAGCATTAAGCAACAGTAGAATTACAACCTCCAAGAAGAATTAAATACATTGCCTTTCATTGTGGAAAAATCAAGTGAGGTCCAGGATTCTAGGGCATGACTTTACCTCTCTGTAAAAGCATGAAAATATCTGACCAGAAGAATGGAAGACAATAAGCATGAGAATCCTTCCTATTTTTATAGAATACTAAGGCTGGACATACATTATCACACTGCCTCTTTTCCACTTAAAATGGTAGCTGTTTTCTAAACAAGAGAAATGCATCAGACCATTACTGCAAATATTTACAGTTGTCTCTGTAACTGTAAATATATGCAACAATATTTGAAAGATAGATATTTATACATATATGGCCCAGTGTATGATTCACATTGAACCTTACACATCTAAGTGTATGTTTCAGAGCATCTGAAGTCAGAGGTCAACAAGTGGCTTCGCACGTGGTGGCGCAGTCAACAGTTTGGGTTTTTGGAACGTGGCCTGAATTTCCATGAACGTGGGCTTCTGGCGAGGGATGGGCTGCACCTCACAAAACTTGGCAGGAATGTTTTTGCAAACAGTCTCGCAAGGAGGATTAAGAGGTCTTTAAACTAAGTTCCGCTGGGGAGGGAGACAATATTATTCAGGGCAGGGACTTGGCGAGCGCAGGGGGAAAAGTCCCAAATGATACTAGACAAGTAGTACAAGTGGCCAATGGCAGGAGGAGTAGAAACAATAGTACAGGACTGGCAGGAAGGGCCTGGGAACTTAAGTGTCTCCACACTAATGCACGGAGTATGGAAAACAAGCAGGATGAACTTGAACTCCTAGTACAACAAAATAAATATGATTTGATAGGCATCACTGAGACCTGGTGGGATGAGTCTCACGATTGGAATATAGGAATAGAGGGGTATAGCCTATTTTGTAAAAATAGACCAAACAAGAAAGGAGGAGGAGTAGCCTTGTATGTCAAGGATGTTTTCACCTGTGAAGAGATCCGTGACTTAAACCCAGTAAGCCAGGTCGAGAGCATTTGGGTAAGAATTAAGGGAGCGAGAAACGATAGGGATATTCTGGTGGGGGTTTACTACAGACCTCCAACCCAGGCTGAGGACTTTGATGACACCTTCCTCAACCAAATGACTGCACATTCGAGGAGGAGAGATACAGTAATAATAGGAGATTTCAATTACCCGGCTATATGCTGGCAGTCAAACTCTGCCAAGACAGCAAGGTCCGGCAAGTTTCTTGCTCGTCTTGCAGACAACTTCATGGCCCAGAAGGTGGAAGAGGCCACAAGGGGATCAAATATTCTTGATCTGATCCTGACCAACAGGGATGACCTTGTTAATGAGGGAGAAGTGGTTGGATCTTTAGGGGGGAGTGACCATGCCCTATTGGAATTTGGTATTCAGTGGGAAGGAGAAGATAAGGGTAGCCAAACACTCATCTTAGATTTTAAAAAAGTGGACTTCTGTAAACTTAGGGAGCTGCTGGCTGAAATTCCATGGTCAAGAATAGTGAAAGGGAAAGGAGTTCAGGAGGCATGGGAGTTCCTTAAAAAGGAGATATTGAAGGCACAGTCTAAAACTGTGCCAATAAGGAGGAAAAATGGAAGGCATCTGAAGAAACCAGAATGGTTGACTAAAGAACTCTCAGCTGAGCTAAGTGTTAAGAGAAACATGTCTAGGAAATGGAAGAAGGGGAAACCACCAAAGAAGAATTTAAGCAAGTAGCCCCTAGATGTAGAGAGGAGGTCAGAAAGGCTAAAGCACAGAACGAACTTAGGCTGGCCAGAGACATTAAAAACAATACAAAGGGCTTTTTTAAATACATCCGCAGCAAAAGGAAAAAGAAGGAGACGATAGGGTCACTGTGCAGAGAAGATGGTGAATTACTCACAGGGGGAAGAGAAAAGGCAGAACTACTTAACACCTTCTTTGCCTCAGTTTTTTCCCAAAAGGATACAAGCACTCAACCTGGCGGTTGGGGAGCAGGTGAGGAAGCAGGGGAAATGAGGCACGTAATAGGTAGAGAGGTGGTACAGGAATACCTGGCCACACTGGATGAATTCAAGTCTCCAGGGCCAGATGAATTGCATCCTAGGATATTAAAAGAGCTGGCAGAGGTCATTTCGGAACCGCTTGCTATAATCTTTGAGAAATCTTGGAGGACAGGAGAAGTTCCGGCAGACTGGAAGAGAGCAAATGTTGTCCCCATCTTCAAGAAGGGAAAAAAAGAGGACCCAAATAATTATCGCCCAGTCAGCCTGACATCAGTACCTGGAAAGATCCTGGAGCAAATCATTAAGCAGTCAGTTGCTAATCACTTAGAAAGCAAGGCAGTAATCACGAGAAGTCAACATGGATTTCTCAAAAATAAGTCATGCCAGACTAATCTTATCTCTTCTTATGATAGAGTTACTAGCTTGATAGATGAAGGGAATGCTGTGGATGTAGCATATCTCGATTTCAGTAAGGCCTTTGACAAAGTACCCCATGACATTCTTGCAAAGAAACTAGTAAAATGCGGGCTGGACAGGGCTACTGTTAGTTGGATTTGTAATTGATTCACCGATCGAACCCAAAGAGTGATCACGAATGGCTGCTTTTCATCCTGGAGAGAGGTGACTAGTGGGGTGCCACAGGATTCTGTCCTGGGCCCAGTGCTGTTCAATATTTTTATCAACGACTTGGATGAAGGAATAGAGGGCATGCTCATCAAATTTGCAGATGACACCAAATTGGGAGGGGTTGCTAATATGCCAGAGGACAGGATCAAAATTCAAAATGACCTGGATAGATTGGAGAGCTGGGCCAAGGCTAACAAAATGAAATTCAACAGAGAGAAGTGTAAGGTCCTACACTTAGGTAGAAAAAATGGAATACAGAAATATAGGATGGGGGACAAATGGCTGGATAGCAGTACATGTGAAAGGGATCTAGGAGTCTTCATAGACCACAAGCTGAGCATGAGTCAGCAGTGTGATGCGGCAACCAAGAAAGCCAATGCAATTCTTGGCTGCATCAACAGGAGTATGGTGTCTAGATCGAGGGAGGTACTGGTACCACTCTACTCTGCTTTGGTTAGACCTCATCTTGAATACTGAGTCAAGTTCTGGGCACCCCAATTCAAGAAGGACATGGTCAACCTGGAGAAAGTCCAGAGGAGGGCGACCAAAATGGTGAGAGGCCTGGAAGCCATGCCCTATGAGGACAGACTTAGAGAGCTGGGTATGTTTAGTCTGCAGAAGAGAAGGTTAAGAGGGGACATGATAGCCATGTTTAAATATTTAAAGGGATGCCAGGTAGAGGAAGGAGAGGGCTTGTTTTCTGCTGCTCCAGAGAGCAGGACAAGGAGCAATGGATTCAAGTTGCAGGAAAGGAGATTCCACCTGAACCTCAGGAAGAACTTCCTGACAGTCAGGGCTGTCCGGCAGTGTAATATGCTGCCTTGGAGTGTAGTGGAGTCTCCTTCTTTGGAGGTTTTTAAGCAGAGGCTGGATGGCCATCTGTCGGGAGTGATTTGAGGGTGTTCCTGCATGGCAGGGGGTTGGACTGGATGGCCCCTGGGGTCTCTTCCAATTCTACATTTCTATGATTCTATGATTCTATGATCTTAGGTATACATCCGCTGGTAGCACTGAGAGAGGCAGCTACATAAAAAGAGATGTGCAAATGATTCAACCAGACGAATAGGCAGAATTCTTCCATTGGGACATAATTGTAAACAACATGTAGTTTGTCTTTCATGAAGAAACTGTTTATTCAAAGAACATGTTTATTCAAAAACCTGGATTTTCTTCTAGTGTGAAATAGTCCACTTACGTCATCCTCCTCCAGAAAGTTTATCCTGCTGGCCAGTGATGACACCTCCACCATCAACAACAAAATTTCAAAATTTCTATTATTATTACTGTTATGATAGTAGTTGGTGTTATACGTTAGTAAAAAATGGCTAATATTTATACTGATTACTAATTTGATAAAGAAAGAAGACAAGCGGAAATAAAGAAAAGGGTGAAGAAGGAAGAATTAGACCAAATGTAAATGTACTTTGTTCTGTTCGTTTTCGTACATAATGTGCTTATAGTTTTTATGTCAGTTAAAATAAAATATTAAATAGAAAAAAACAACAACAAAAGAAGCAGCAGCATATTGTTTCTGCAGTGGACACCCTATTTTGCTGGACATAAGATAGCAGGTCCGTGAACAGAGGAGGTTATAGAAAGAAAGAAGTAGAAAGAAAGTAGTAGAAAGCAGTAGAAAGAAAACAAGCGGGAATGGAGAGGGAAAGGGAGATGTTGGTAAACAAGAAAAGGAGAAGTGATTATTACAGTTGCGTATACCAAGATTGCAACACTACTGTACATACACCTACCTGAGAACTAGGTGGAATCACACTGTTATGAGTAATCTCTTTGTCTTAATTTGTACTAGAATATGGGAATTTGAAAATTCGTGGAAGATCAGTCTAGCTTTAGCTGTACTAAAAAAACATCTTTTGCTGGGAAGAGGAGAAGGCAAAAGAGGCAAAGAGTGGTTTGCATAGTGGCTTCCTGAAAACATCTAGCTGGCCACTCAATGAAGTGGGACTCCAGATTTAAGATGGACCTTTAGTTCCATCCAGTAGGTTTGTCTTATGTTTTATGGTCTGCTTAGTGAATTGCTTGCATTTGCAATAATTCATGCAGCTAAGCAAGGAGTCTTGGAACTCTTAACACCCAAGCAAAGCTCATACATTCAAACAGTTCACAGATGAAAACCGGGAGTTTGCTTTTGCCAGAGCATCTGGGAAGGGGTAGGCTCTGCCCCCTCCTCTCCTCTCCCCATTGCAGAGTTAACTGAGCACCAACCACTTTTGTACTTTGAATTCAGTTTGCAGCAATTGAAGTAAACTGAGGCCCGAAAGGAAAGCAGGAGAAAAAAGAAAGAAACAGAGACATTTTAAACATAGGTGAAAAAAAAGGGACAACAGAGGATTGATAGGGATTGTCCTTGCAAAACTGGAGACAGTTGTGAAAACTATATTCGAGCAGTTTGAGCAGCAGCATCTTTGTGTTGTGATGCAGCATAAGGTCATACCTGATAAAAGAGGGAAGGGGAAATACATGAGGCAGGAGATAAGCTTCTTTAATATACATCTGTAGCCTATTCTCCATGCAAAGAAATGCACCCTGTGCTATTGGCTCTTGCAGATCACTGTATAAGTGCTCCATAACTTTCCTATGATTCTGATCCTTTGTAGCATCCTCTACTTTACCACCTACCCTAAATATTTTCTTGATTAACTTTTATATTTGTGCAGTAGAGGTAGGCCTGAAGGTTTCTAAATTCATACAGTCATGTGGACCATAAAGGGGGGATTGTGTGCCCCTATAGCAATTCCATCTGTTTCTCAAGAATTGGCAGGTATACAATGCCGCTTCTGACCGAAGCAGCGTAGAGGTTCCTGGGACTGGGACCAGGCACAAGCACCTCTCAGAGCAGTATCCACAAGTTGGATGGAGGCCCAGATTGGCACTTACCTGAAGTAAATAGGTCGTGCAGATGGCAGACACAGCCCGAGGGCCTTCCTCTGCCAGACAGGATAATGCCAGCTAGAGGTAAAAAGGTTCTGAGTGAAGGGCTGACTGTTGGGAGCTTGGAAAACTCAACACTGAACTTAGACAACGTGCTTTATTGAAAATCCAGATCATTTATGAACTTGTGTCCTCCTCACTTTTAGCCGTGGCAAAAACACGTTTTCCATATTAAAGGCTAACTATCAGAAGCATCTCAAGGCAGATGTCGTCTTAGGCTGAGTGTTCCTTTTTATGAAGTGTTTAGTATCCTCTAGAAATAGTCTGTCTGCTCTAGCTGTGGACAGGCCCAGGTGCATGATCTCTGTAACAGATACTCTTTCCTGCCGCCAGAACTTGTCCTGCTGGAAACAGGTTTCCAGACAGTGATTTAGTCAAGCGGGGAAAAAATATTGAGGGTGGAGGAGAGAGAGCTAGTTCACAAACAGTTTGATGCTTGAATGGATAAGGCTAGGCTTTGCTCCCCAGTGCAAAAATGATAAGGGTCATCTCGGGCCTACTTCTTTGCTAAAGAAAGAATTTCATTTAGGCTTTGTTGAAAGGTGACCATTTTGAGAGTCTTGCATTTGAGATTGAATCTAATTTACCTTTATTGTAGGTTTAATCCCACAGACGGAGAGGGGGTGCTTGGGGGATTATCTATCTCATGCACCAAAATAACTTAACTTTGGCACCCTAATGTGGCAACAAAATATCTTGGGTCAGTCTTGGTGCCATTAGCAGGTAAAAACTTGGTGCTGTTCATTGTAGTAATGATGCTAAAGCATTTCACTCAGGCCCTTTTCGCACAGCATTTGCCATGCGAAAGGACACCTGGAGCGTCGCGGGATTGTGAGGCGTGATCTGCTCAACACACTCACAATCGCGCGACGCTCCAGGGTAGGGCAGGTGCCACTTGCCTACTTTTCATTTTCGGCTTTCAGCCGAAAATGGTGCATGATTGCGCATTGCTCCAGGGCCCCGTGTGCACTTGCCGTGCATGCGGAGCCTCCGGAGCCGCAGCGGTTGCGCTTCCTGCCCCAGGCTGCACTGTGGAAGGAAACTCCCAGGCTGCACTGTGGAAGGAAGAGGCGGGGCTCTAAAGCTGCCTACTTGGGAGCAGGCAGCTCATGTGGAGCTGAAGCAGCAGGGACACGAGAGCCTCTTGCTGGAGGCTGCTCGCACGATCCCCGCACCCCAGCACTGAAAAAAGGTAAGCTGCAGAAAGAGCCTCAGACTCAGTTTAAATATGACACCAGGAAGGCATCACATGCTTTTGCTCAAGTGAGATTCCTGCCATGCTGTTAGCATGCAGCTAAATAAGTTTGTTGTATCTTCACACAGGGCATTAGAAAGCTAGTAACTTGAGTATATTTTGTGCTGGTATCCTAATGCCACACCTGTGGACATCAGTACTCTGGTTTATTTAAGGATGATGCTGAGCACATAGAACCTCTCACTAGTATGACTTGTTGATATCTTTTTTCAACATAGCCATCCCATGCCTCAATTAATCTTTAAAGAGACACAGACAGGAGGCAAGGGCACAGAATGACAGAGCAAATATGTTGCAACACACATTTGAATCAAAAGTAAGGGAAGTACATACTTAAGCTCCTGTTGTAAAACTAATTTCAATGCATACTGTGACTTTAATCTACTGTGATTTTTGACAGTTTGCAGCTACTCTAGTTCTTTGGCAAGTCACAGAAGAGACACGGTTCATTGCTGTTATTAGTCATTCACATAGCACTTCTGATGTGACAACTACTTTACTAATATGTGTGTGTGTGTGTGTGTGTGTGTGTAGGCTACAGAGAAACTGGGAATAAATTTTACACATGAGAGTGAGAAATAGTTTATTCCCCAAGGCCACTCCATGAATGTAAGGTATCATGAAGATTTGAACCCAGCTATAAAACCAACTTTGAATCACTTTAGCTCCTGACATATCTTGATCAAAAAGCAGTATCTGGATGGATTTAGGTTCCTTGTCCCATCTGAACAACTGCCAGCTAATGCCCCCATCTGCCCAGTGCACTTACTTTAGCAAAAGATGGGCAATTGTGGTCATAATGCTAGGAAATTTCCTGTATGCTGCCTCCCCTGGGTGGCATACTTGCATCTTCATCCTTAAATCAACAACCTGGACGTTACCAGGGATCCCTTCACACTTTGTTGCTCTGTACCTTCAAGTGGTTACCTACTCACAGCAACCTCAATGTGAACCTCTCATGGGGTTTTCTTGGCCAGATATGTTCAGAGGAGTTTGCCTTTGCCTTCCTCTGAGATTGAGAGAGTATAACTTGCCCAGTGTCACCCAGTGACTTTCTATGGCTGAGCAGAGAATTGAACTCTAGTCTTCAAGGTTGTAGTCCAATGCTCAAACCACTAGACCACACGGGCTCTTTCACACTGCACAATTTTAACGCTATGATTCCAGTTTAACTTTAAAAAAAGTTTCAAGGAGTGGGAGCTCATATAGTATAGATAAAGATAAATCACCACATTTGGGGGTATTTTGTTACATTTTGGATTATTTGGTGGGGAGGATATGGAGGATAAGGGGAGCTTGGGGAAATGGCAAGAAAGGAGCCAAGGAACTGTACTTTCCCCACTCATGCTTTAACTCCATTGTTGCGATGGTATCTATGCCACAGTGGTAAGAAATAAACTACCATTATGTGTAGTAAACATTTCCGCATAACAATAGAAGGCAGTCTGTTTTGCCTTCCTGTTGTAGTCCCATTTCACTGTCTTTTGATTGTGCAGTGTCTTCTGAAAAATGAAGCGCAAAATTTCCTTTGATTTTTTTTTAAACAATTCTTCTACATTTCTCCTTCCCGAGCATACTTTCCTTTTTCTCTGTTCACATTCTCACTTTATTTTCACACTGAATAGAAAACGATTAAGTCACAAGATCAAATCTCTGGATGGATTGCTCACTAGACCAGCAGGAGGAATGGATACTCTATCCAGGGCAAAGGGGCTAGGGAGGGGGAAGAAGAGGGCTGCCTTTATTTTAGGGCAAAAAGTTTAATCCTCTGCTAAAAGAATCACATGAGAGGAAAAACAGCCTCTTATCCATATGATACTGCTGACCCCCAAACTTGATTTACAGAGTGTAACATCCCAGGAGAGAAATCTGTGTCGGCATGTAACTTCTCTATAGAGGCAATAAAACATGGAAAGAGAGAGACAGAGGGGGTAGGGAGAGACCCATGGAAGGCCATAGAAGAGCAAACAGGGCCCTTTGTGAAAGGGAGGAGAAAACCTCTCTGCCTTTGATAAAGTGCAATTTGCAGGAATTCATATGTAAAAGCTAACAGCCAAGCCAAGGATCCATATGTGAGGCCACAATCAAAAACAAAAACCCCGCAACTCTTATGCAGTCTGTAGAAAGAATGGGGTCAATGGAGTATCAACTTCAATGCATCTGCTGGAAGGCTTTCTTGCTATGTACATTCCAGAGCTCAAAAAAGTTACACTTTTGGACGTTAGTTCCCAGAAGCTCTCAGTCAGGATTCTGGGGGTTGCAGTCCAAAGACAAATGATGCACTGCTCCTTACTGCAAAGCAGCTTTCAAAGCATCTTGGATTAATTTGAAGACCTTCCAGTATTCAGCGTCTCCAAGATGTCAGCTTTTATATACCAAAACAACAAACTTCTAGTATGACCAAAGACATGTCTAGAAACATGTGAAGCAGGTTCAGAAATGGTCAAAGACCTAAGCAGAGAGCTTCCCAGTGTCAAGGGACATAGCCTTTGTTCTGTTCACAGAAACACTAGGAAGCTTTCATTTATGCCAAGTAAGGTATTGGGCATCTACCTTATTGCTGTCTCTCTGAATGACTGCAGCTCTCAGTTATCTTTTCCATCATCTGCTACCAGATCCCTTTTTTCAACTTGAAGGGCCAGGCATTGAACCTGGGACCTTGCGTATACAAACATGTGCACTACCACTGAATTCTCCTTCCTTGTCCATGACTAAAGAAAGCATGATAAATCATACAAAGCAAGCTACTATACACAAGTGTTTTAATCTGAATAAATGATTGATTTCACATGCTAGATTTTCTTGGGGTGGAATCTAATTTTTTTAAAAAAAAAATCATTTTGTTTTATTTTGTGGGAGATTATGTAAAGTCCTGGCCATGTAAGAACTGATTTCTAGAATGTCCAGTTTTCAGAACTAAGATGGGACTGACCATTGCATATTGCTGACTGGGGTTTTCTAAAGTGGTATTAAGGAACAAAAGCTGATCACACAATGATCATTTCCTTACTAATGACCTGAGAGTCCTTTCCAGCCTATGTTTAGCCTCCTCTCAGATGCACCACTCTTGTTTAAGTCAGTTCAAAATATAGATATGGCACCAGCCATTCCAACATGTTACATCTAGCTCTGATCATAGGTTGGTGATGAGTTACAACCCAGAAAAACATTCCTCATTAGGATTCTACCTGTGGCTACTTGGGAACTCTACTTCCTATGGCAGTCCTACTAATGAGGCAGCAACACCGAGCATGGAATGAGCCACCTCATAATATGGACTTCAGGAGACAGATGTAATTTAGGCTGTTTCCACACTATATTGTTGCAAGTGTAGGCCAAAGTGCTCTCTGGCTGAGACTTCTAAAGGCCCCTCCCTGAACTGCAAAATTCAGGATTCCATAGGATGTTGAAAGTGGAATAATAGCACTATAATAATGTAGGGCAGAAATGGCCTTTGAGTGTTGATCATCCACAAAATACTATGTGCAAATGCTACCTGAGAGAAATCTCACAATTTGGTTCTTCACTCAAATTCCACATGCTCATTACTTGCTGCTGATTTAAATGATCTACTTGCAACCATTTGCACTGAGTGTCTTGGTGACACATATTCAAATTAATCTGAAGAAACAATCTGATTCCAAAATACAACATGACCGGTCCCAATAAGCTGAGATATGTTTAAAGACCATGAGGAATGCAATATGTGTGTGTGTGTGTGCGCGCGTGCACACGCAAATTATAGCAACTAATAAAGGTCACACATTTAAATATTTGGTCCTACAAAGTACCCATGTTTAAGGATCACTTGTCTCCTAGAACAAAATTGGGGATTATTCAACATTCTTCACTCCAGGTGTGAAAAGGCTAACCAAACTGTGGAGAATTCCTGTCCCTTAGGCTGAAAGCAGTGATTGGTTCGATACACAACCGGGGCACGTTCTTGCCCTCACACTGAAGCTATTGACTGCTCTGTTGGCCACCTGTCCAAAAGGAGCAGCCAAAACAACAAAGCCCTAATAATTAAAAGTGTTGCACAGATTAATCACTCCAGCCACCTGCCTCAGAGCTATAAAGGAGTCTTAGGCCTAGATATTTTAGAATTAACAGCTGAAGGAGATGAAACGATAGAAACAGCCACTAATTCCTTTCCTGTGCTCCCCATCATTCAGTTCCACCCTCAACAGAATTACCTTTAATAGGCCATTTTCTGTTTCCACAGTTCCTTGGACATAATTAAAAGCATGGTTAAAGAGGGTTAAATCAATTAAGCTACACCAAATTATGAAGGTGTTGACAGCATATCCAGTCACCAAACCACACAATACACATCACTGGGAACAGCTCTGTGGTTTCAACTGTTGCAAATATACTATCAAAGCATCCACAGAATGCTTCAACTGGTAAACAGGGAAGAGGAAGCTGGGCAAGGAATGATATTTTGCTGTTACAGTGTATTTGCCTTTCACTATGCAGTGTAATCTGGAATGGATGCAAAGTGTATGGACCCTTTTCCAAACAGCAAAGATCAAAGGAAATAGAGGCTTATGTACACTTTGGCCAGATCTTCCAGAATGGTGGATGATTCAAGATAGATAAAGGGAGACCCTTCACACTGTGATACCTAAACTGTGAAATTCACTGCCACAAGAATTCACCAAGGCTGCTAACTTGGATGGCTTCAAAAGATGACTGGATAAATTCATGGAAGTTGAAGTCATATACGACTAGGCTCAGGATCACTTCCAGTATCAGAGACAGAGTGTGCCTCTGTGTATCAGTTACTTGAGAACATGAAATGGAAGAAGTAGTTATGCTCATACCTTCCTGGTAGGCTTTCCATAGGCAAATACTGAAGGGGATGCTGGAATAGACAGGTCCTTGGTTTCATCCAACATGGCTTTCCTTATGTTCTTAATAACTTAAGACAAAGTGAAATGGTATACTTCAGGAGTAGGCGATTGTGGGAGGCTTAGGGGTCTTTCTTAACAACAGAGATGGAAATCATTTCTTGTTCACTTTCTGTTTTTAAAAAAGACTTCTCCTGGCCTTAAAATGGCCCAGTGGTGACAACAATGTCCCCAGAGCCCCAGAGGGCATTTGGGATGAAAAAATGCAAAATAAAAATTTCACTCTGGGAGGCCACAGTCCCCCCCACCACAAAAAAACTGCTCAAGTCCTGAAAGCCAAACTTTGCCTACCCTGCTACACTTAAACAAAAGACAAGGTCTATTAGGCAAATGACAAAATTTAAAGTAGGCATATCAAAAGAAACACAAAAGCTAATTCTGTTCTCACTTTTTAGACAGGCACAAGACACCATCATTATGATTATGAATATTTAGAGGTACACAGACTCAGTCTAGGAAGCTTTGGTCCTGAGTTTATAAGACATGAGCAAAGCTGTTGCTAAGAAGATGACTTCAAAGTTTCTCATTCATAGGGATGCTATATTGTTGAAATACACTTGATGGCAATTAACAATAATAAGTATGCCTTTCCAGTTAAACTGGAAGTTAAAATAAAAATTGCAATTCAAATAAAAAATTTAAAAATTGCCATGCTGTGTGACTCTATCCCCGTTTCTCCTTGTTCACTCCCAGAACACCGGAAGTGGTCTGAAGGTTATTGGGCAGTGATCGCCATGGGAGTAGCAGAGGGAGGGACAGTCTGGGAACACCCACACCACACCCACTACTGGATCAGCTACAGAAGGACACGCTATCAAGAAAACGCACTACCCCAGCTTACAGAATTGTTGCAGGAAAGGACGTCATTAACGGAATATTTTCAGCATGGAAAAAGGGCTGATGTCAAATGGATTGGAATGCGATAGCTGCTTGTTAGCAATGACATTGTATGATAGGACTGATCCTGAACCATCAATAACACGTTGCTCTGGTGGTATGATGCCTTTATGCGAAAAGGCCCTTAAAATTTGGGGGTGGGAAGTTACTTGCATCCCTTTGCGATCTCTGAGATTTTGGCAGGGAGGATATTTCAATAAGGGATATGTCAGAGAGGACAGAAATTGGTAAAAATGCGATAGTATGGGAGCAAGGGCTAAGAAGTTAAGGTGAATGAAAGCCATTATAATTTTTTCCCTGTTCCATTTGCATCAAAATGATAGAAAGTATAATAGGATTGATGTGGATGATGGGCACAGAGCATAACAATGACAGAAAATGAAGTTCTTTCCCAGTGCTGCATCCTCTTAGGTCCCACAGACCTGGTCCTGGGAGAAAGGGTTAGCTTGCAAGTAGTCCTGCAAAATATTAGTTGAACATCCCTGAGCCAAGGTACAGGGATTGGAGAGTGATGCTACAACTATCTACTGTAATCAGAATGCGATACTGTCAGTCACAAAACTAAGGCCTTTTCCACATGATGACACTCTCCCATGTTGTCCCGTCACAGGGTCTTTTTCGCATGGTATTCCCAATGCGAAAGGGCCCCTTGAGCATCACGCAAATGCAAGGAGCGGTCCATACGACACACTCATATTTGCGCGACACTCCAGGGCCTGACACAGACCGCGCACACATTTTTTCATTTTCAGGTTGAAGCCAAAAATGCTGTGCAGTCGCACATTGCTTTGGGGCCCCGTGTGCACTTACCTTGCGTGTGGAGCCTCCGGAGCTGGGCTGGTCGCGTTTCCTGTCTCAGTGCAGCCTGGGAAAGTCTCAGGCTGCACTGTGAAAGGAAGAGGTGGGGCTTTTGCACGAGCAGGAAGCTTGTGTGGAGCCAAAGAAGCAGGGGGGTGAGACCCTCTCTCCAGAACCTGCTCGCATGAGCAGCACACCCCAGTGCCGAAAATGGGTGAATTGTGGAAAGGGTCACAATCTCAGCACTACCTCTGCCAGGATGGGAATGTATTCCCAACATTTCTCTCCACACACAACCATGTGCCTGTGCTCCATCCTTCCAGACTGCAGCTGGTCTTCTTCTCATGCTACAGTATGGGAGGAAGCACAAGGACCATGCTTCCAGTCCTTCTGCATGGCCAGCTGCAACAGAAAGCTGATGCAATCGGGAGTCATTGATAGAGTTTCTCCATCAATAATATAGCCTGTGATTGTGCTGGCTGGTGACATGAGAGGGGCAGGACTGTGATAACATCATGTAGATGCATCGTCTCCTCTTGCATATCCATGTTAGGATACCATTGTCATGCAGAAAGGGCCTAAATGTCTGTCCTTCCCTCCCACCCCTGTTGTTTCCTTTATAAGTAGAGCATGAGGATAAATTTATCAATTTTTGGAGACCCCCTGTGTAGAAGTGTGTTCTTCCCAATCTGAATCCATTAGAAAACTTTAGAAGGGCATAGCCTGAGACTCAGCTTGCTTTGAAGGAATCCTGCTTCAATCTGGCCATTGTTCAGAGCTCTCCAATTCAGTTCAGGGTTTGGGATTCCACTCAATCCAGGGCACACTCCTCATGGATACACAGAGAACTTTCCAAAGGTATACAACACTGAAAGAGATGAACAAAGAAATGACAAAAATTCTAACACTTTTCTTGTGCTCTGAAACTTTGCATTTTAGTAGTATATCCCTTAAAACACCAAGGCTGGCCTTCCAATGTCACTTTCAAAATCTACTAGAACAAAAACTGAAACATTCACAATTTGGAGCTCTTTATGTGCAAAACTGATACTAGATGTCCTGCCTTATGTTACATTGTCTGTCACACTTGTTCCCAGCACCAGCACTGTCCAGAGCACTTTTCTAATGTGGGCCAATATGTGATCTAGTGCTAACTACACTAGAAAAATAAAGGGTTAGGAATGAATGATCCCAACACAGAGTTCACTTCCATGCAATGGAATGAAACCTGTGGTGCTCTTAAGTATATTGGACAGTGGTCCTTAGGAAATATTCATTGTAAATGTTATCATCCTCATTGTGGTAAATTTCACTATTTTGTAACCCTAGTCAGCACGGTGTAGTGGTTTGAGGGCTGGACTAGGACTCTAGGAAGGTTCAAATACCTGTTTGGCCATGGAAACCCATGGGGTGATCTTGTGCAAGTCACACTCCCTTCACCTCAGAAGAAAGACTCTGAACAAATCTTGCCAAGAAAATGCCACAACAGAGTTCCCTTGGGAGCACCATCAGTCAGAAGATGGGTCTTGAAGGCGCACAACAGCCATAGCTTGTGCAAGGGGAGGGGTAGTGTTACTAAAGTAATTTGAACAACCATTTTAATAATCCTAGGTTTCAAGCTGCCCTTCCCCCATTGCCTTTCCATCTGCCCACCCCCTTTGACAGAACCATTGAAGATATCCATGAAATTATGAGAGATGCAAATCCTTTATCAACAGCTTGCAGTTGTTGACATGCAAGACCCTTCATATGTAAATAAATCGGAATGCTGGCTTCCAGAGGGAGGGGAAAAAATTAAAAATGCCAAAACAGCATTTCTTGGCAGATAAACAGCAGTGACGTGGTCTTTGCAAGGCTCCCAATAATTGGTTTGCCCAACTGGGGCATCCTTTGATGATAGGCCTTTAAGTTGGGAGGAGGGAGAGGGGAAGGGCTCGAGCTGCCATAGCAGTGACATGAGGCAGAAATACTCACTTGCCATTGCTACAAAGTGTTTCCCTTAATCACAAGTCAGCATCAGACCAGAAAACAAGCAAAAGTACCTCTTTTGCAAGGTTAGAGAAAGCAATATATCTGTGAAGAGCCTGTATACCTACAAAGAGAGAGAGAGAAGACAGAGACAGAGAGAGATCCTTCTTATTCTCAAAGTCTGTGTTTTGCCCAAATAAAGAAGAAAAAAAGGGGGGGGTGAAATTAAAGAAAAGGAAGACACTGATCCCTAGGAGTGTTCCTGTCTGCTGGTTGCTAGAGATAAGGAAGTGATATTTCACTGTTTGACACTAATCATATTTGGGCATATTAAATAAGGATGGTCCGGAGGCTTCATGCAGCAGGCATATTCCAAGTTCAAAGCAAGAGCTCGTTACTGTGTTTTAAAAAATCCTCTTAACTCAGAAATACGAGACAAAGGAGAAAAGAAGAAAGCACTTGCGGGAAAGGGAGGGAGAGAAGAAGTGTCATTATCCTTGTTTTGTTCTCCCAATCCAAGCTTGTCAGGGAGGTTTGGCAGAATAGTTTATAGGTCGCTGAAGAGAGGAGGCAGGAGAAAAGAAGTAACCCACCCAAAGTGTGGGTTTTGGAATGCAACATTCTCTGTGGGTGTTTTTGTGTCTTTCAATTTACTATCCCTTGTTTAAAAAAAAAAGTAAAGAGGGAAAACAGAACAGGCCTAAGGAGGAATCATTATTGGAATGGTGCTACTTCACATCTGTGGAGCCTCAAAAGCAAGAGGTTCTCTTGGTAGAGAAGTGTGGCTATTTCTTTTTCTTCTCAGTCACAATCAGAAAACAAAAAGTATTGTCACTGAAGGCCACTTCATACATAGAGGCTGAAATCCTGTACACCTATACACAAAAGAAAGTCCCATTAACTCAAGAATCAAAGAGACTTCCAGCTGTCGTTGGACTCCAGCTCCCATCATTCTTCACTATTGTCTATGCTGCCTAAGGCTGAGGGGAGTCCAGCAACATCTGGAGGTAAGGTTCCCAGCCCTCAGGACCTCCCTATTTATTGCAACCCTTAGGGCAAAGGGGAGAGATCTTAAGGAGAGGGCACAGGCTTGATAGGTGTGTGTGTATTCCTCATTAGTTGGGGTTGGGGTTGTTTTCTTGTTTTTTGAATGCCGTACTCTGTGCAACTGTGGTCAATACGTAATTTATCACCAGAGTCCACCCCAGGACACTGTAAAGGGTTGTCCCTCTGTCCCAGTGCAGTCTTGTGGTGCTGAAATCTCAAGACCTAGGAGAGCCCTGACCTGGAAACCTTATCTGGAAAGCCACCTTGTTACCATCTTTGCATTAAACTAATTGGAGCTAGATGCCAAGTAAAGCTATATAGGCTTGAGCCACAGAGTTTGAAACCAATTTCATATGGTTTAATTGCACATCTCAAAATTTAACAAATATATATACAATAAATATGTCAACAAACACCTGTATCATATTAGTAGGTAAACTCTCCAGGGATCCCTGGTTGGCAGAATAATCTATGAATAGGGGGATGGGCAATGTTTAAGGGCAGGAATGAAACTATAGACATCTGCCTCCTGGTTTGCAGTAGGACTTTGGTCTTCTGATATTGCCCTCTGACTTAGCCAAACAAGACTTACACAGTGTCCATCTCTGCAGGGAGAGAAGCTCCATTAACCAAAGGAGAAACTCCAGTTAACAACTAGATAGCCAACAACTAGATAGCAGTGTACACCACAGGGGTGGAAAGGGCTTAGCCTTTCCTTAAAGTAGTTTATTCCTTGCAGGTACACATATGCATTTCTATAGTGCTACATTAAGTTCAGCCACAAAACATGTATCTTCTGAAAGGAGGTGCTTCTGAGAGATTAAGAGACTGTGAAATTCAGCCTTCCTCAATCTGGTGCCCCTAGAACTTTCGGACTACAATTTCCACCTCCCTGGCCATGAGCCGTGCTGATGAAAACAGTTGTATCCAAAACATTGAAAGGGCACCAGGCTGAGGGTGTCTGAAGTACTCTTTTGAAGGCTGTAGTTCTTGGTTTTTGGATTTATTTGATTAAAGAAAAAACTCTGATTCTGTGTTAGATAAACATGTTATACTGTCTCTGGAATACTGATGATAACATCAGATCTTCAAATACTGTGCTCCCCTATTGGATAACATACTGGGGTGCACCAGTAGATTGTTTGAACTCTGAAAAGAATGCAACATTTTGACTTTATATAAAATCAAATAGCATATAACTACATCCCCAGTCACTGGAGCTTGGCAAACAGGATCTCAGCTAACAGGCAGCAAGACCAACAGGCATTTTGCATGGG
This sequence comes from Iguana delicatissima, assembly GCA_948472985.1. NCBI lineage: Eukaryota > Metazoa > Chordata > Lepidosauria > Squamata > Iguanidae > Iguana > Iguana delicatissima. Next base: position 536,280 of record CAOKZL010000836.1, on the reverse strand, counting down.
TGTTTAGCGAGGGAGGTTTTTTTAAAAGGACATGGATGTGTTTTGGTACTTCATTATTTTAAACTGTTTTCACATACAACCTCATAAATATTTGCCCTGTGGAAATGTTTTCAGCAGGTATTATCTCACTCTATCTATCAATTATACAGTGCAACAGGAGAGTCTATGATCCTATCTCATCATTTCTTCTTTATACCTTATCTACAAGTTTCTTTTTCCTGGTTCTTAATTCATATCATGGCATTAAAACAACTACTGAAATATCTCCCATTCATCTTTTAAGTAATTACATAAACAGTTCTAATCTTCTTTAAATTTATTAAGTGTTTTATTCCCTAGAAACATAGTCAGTTTATCCATTTCCATAGGATCATATAGTTCTATCAGCCATTCCTCTTCTGGTATTTTATCGTCTTTCCATTTTTCAGCATATAGGATTTTAGCCATTATAATCAGGTTTAACAACATTTTCCAGTGCTGTCTTTCAATATATCCTTCTAAAACACTATTCATATTTAATAGGTAAAATTTAGACTATTGGGAACTGTTTCTTTGAGATCTTTTAAGATCTCTTTATGAATCAAAGTCCTTTTATTTTTGCCCTATCACACTGCCACTAACAGTGATAATAAGTCTCTTTTATGATTTTACATTTCCAGCACCTGTTACTATAGTATTTATATACTTTCGCCAGTTTTTCCAGCATCAGGTACCACATATAGAATAGTAGTTTGTATAATTTAGCAATCATATATGTCCCAGTCCCAAAAACATATCTAGTTCACTACTTGTATTGTCAAATACTTCTTGGTTTTCATCTACCTTGAATCTCATGTATAGCTATCTATACAGAAACCCAATTTCCCAATTTCCCAATTTTAAAATTAGTTTTTTTAACTAATTCTCTTTCTTCATTTGTCAACATGTTCATAGTTATCATCATTATTCTTTCTTTATTGATTCTAAAGCTTGCTACCTGTCCAAATTCTTCTAAAGTCTGCTTTAGTCTCTCCACACTTGAAAGGGGGTTATCCAATATTACTGCCAACTCATCAACAAAGGCTCTAATCTTAAAAGTTTGATTTTTTTTTAATGTTGATTTTCTTTATCCAATTATCTTCTCTTATCTTTGTATTGAGGATTTAACTATCAGGAAAAGTAGCAGAGATAATGGGCAACTTTGTCTTGTGCCCCTTTCTGTTTTACAAGATTTAGTTTTTTCACCATTAACTATAATTTGAGCCAATTGAGCCAATTACAGAAATTTAATTCAAGGCTGATTCTGTTGAGGATTTCAAACATAAAATGCCAGTCCATGTTATCAAACACTTTTTCTGCATTTAAGAATATTAATCCCAGCTTCTTATTTTTACAATGTTCATAATATTCTATAATTTTTAATACAGTGTGAATATTATCCCTCAAAAATTTCTTTGGTACAGATCTGTCTATATCGTTATGAATCTATTCCTATAGGACTCTCTTTTTAATCTTTCAGAGAGGATAGATGCAAAAGTTTTATAGTCTAAATTTAGTAATGAAGTTGACCTATAATTCTTCACCTCTGATACATTTCTTACTTCTTTTAGAATTAAAGATACATTTGCAATTAACCCAAGAACAGGCGCTCTTGTCTTCTAATATTTGGCTGATTGTTTTCTGGAATGGATTGGTTCACTCATATTCAAAGTTTTTGTAGTATAATGCTTTTAGACCATCTGAGCCAGGTGTTTCCCCCAGTTTAAATCATTTAATTGCTTCCAAGATCTCTATTATTGTTACTGGCTGATTAAGTTCTTTCCTTTGGTCATCAGATATCCATGGTATATTTTTGGTTTCTAACTACTCCTGTAATTTTATCAGGTTAGTTTCTGTCTTGGGTTGCTCAGCATGTAATTTAGTATAATGTCTCTGGAATATGTTTTATTTTCTTTTGTTGTCCATGTATTTCCTTGTCTTCTTTTATCTCCAAGATTAATTTCTTTTCTCGTTCCCCCTTAATTTATGCACCAGCCATTTCCCAGGTTTATTAGACTATTCAAAGTACCTTTGTTTCAAAACTGTCATAGTTTTCCCCATTTGGGACACCATCTGAACTGAGAGTTGTTTTTGAAGTATTTTAATCTCACTAAGAATTTTTGTTCTAAGTGGGGATTTCTTCAACTCTTCTTTTTTTAAAACTTCCTTTTCTTTACTTTTTCCCAAAATTTGGTGCTCTTTCTCTTTTCTTTTTTTCTTCAACTCTATTTCTTATGTTATACTTAGACCTCTAATGACAGCTTTGCTTGCATCCCAAACTATGGCCATTTCTGCACTATACTATTATAGTGCTGTTATTCCACTTTCAACATCCTATGGAATCCTAGGGTTTGCAGTTTAGGGAGGGGCCTTTAGAATTCTCAGCCAGTCAACTACAAACCCCAGATTTCCACAGGATGTTGAAAGTGGAATAATATCACTATAACAGCATGGGCTGGAAATGGCCTTTGTTCATAGAAGTACCTTATTCACAAATTCTTCAAAGTATTGTTTCAGTTCCTTAATTTGGTTATTGTTTAGCAGGGAAATTTTGAGGGGGAGGCCCAGAGTTGTGCTCCAGTGTGTACTTAGGACTACTATCGTGAATGTTGAGGGAGCTGCAGTAGTCACTTATAACAGTATGTTTGTGTTCTTGCCTTAGGCTGTGGGTAGCTACATCTGCAGCAAAAGCAGATTGGTTTCCCTGTTGGAGGATAAGTTCCAGAAACTTGAGACCCATGTATCCACTCTTCAGCATATTATGGAGCATGAGGTTTTCCTGGACAGAGCAGAACAAACTGTACTGGAGGAGGAACACACAGGGAGTGTCTCTGAGGAGGACGTCAGTCACTACATCTGGAGAAGTATGAGACATAGAAGTATAAGGACTAGGTATCTTTCTGTCAGTTTGTAGCTCCAGAATCAATTTGAAACTCTCTCCCTTATCAGTGAGGATGAGAGACAGGAACAGGAACAACAGTGTCAGTCCTCAGAGAATATGCAGGGGACCTTGGAAGACTTGGTGAAAGGACTGACCCCTGCCAATACCCAAAGAAGGCATTGGGTGCAAGGAGGGGACTCCTTCCTGTGGAGGAGAGAAGCAGTTGTTTGTAAGCCAGATACGATATTTCGTGAAGTGTGTTGACTCCCTGGGGCAAAGATCCATGATGTAACACAGCAGCTGACAACACTAATCAGGACCACCAACCATTACCCCTTCCTTTCAGTCCGTGAGGAAAGCACTGACATTGCAAAGTACAGCCTTCAAGAGATCATAAGAGATTACAAGATTCCGAATAGGCAGCTGAAGGACTTTAATGCAGAGATTGTCACTTTGTCTCTTCTCCCAGTTGAAGGGCACAGTCCAGGGACAGAGAGAAAAATAGTGAAGGTGAACAACTGGCTCCACAGGTGGTACTGCCAGGAACAGTTTGGCTTCTTGGACCATGGTCCTCAGTTTCATGCAGACAGACTTCTGGCAAGTGATGGGTTGCACCTCATAGCAGTTGGCAGAAACATTTTTGCTAACAGTCTCAGAAATCTAATTGAGAGGGCTTTAAACTGAGGCCCTTTCCACAACTTGCCTTTTCTCAGCACTGAGGTGTGAGGATCGTGCAAGCAGCCTCTCACGAGAGGCTCTTATGTCCCGACTGCTTCACCTCCACAGCCGCTGCCTGCTAGCGAGCAGGCAGCGTGAGGACTCCTCCTCTTCCTTCCGCAGCACAACCTGGGATTTTCCCAGGCTGTGCTGGGACAGGAAGTGTGAGCACTGCAGCTCCGGAGGCTCTGCATGCACGGTAAGTGCGCGCGGAGCCCTGGAACGATGCGTAATTGCTCACCATTTTTGGCTAGAAGCCAAAAATGAAATAGTGTGCAATCAGCTCCTGCCAGCCTGGAGAGCGTCGCACAATTGCGAGGACGTCATGTGGGCAGCTCCTCGCTATTGTGCAATGCTCCAGTGGCCCTTTCACATGGTGAATGCCGTGCGAAAAGGGTCTGAATTATGGGGAGAGGGAGAATGTATTCTTGAAGGTGGAAATTCATCAAGTGCTGGAGATAATAGTCCAAATCTTATAGGGAAAACTGGGCAAACAGTACACAAACCCAACAGTGGGAGGGAAAGAAACTTAAATATGCCGCTATGAGGACTGACCCAGATGCCTCTACACTAATACATAGAGCATGGGAAATAAACAAGATGAACTTGAACTCATAGCACAGAAAAATAAATATGATATAATAAGCATCACTGAAACCTGATGGGATGAATCTCTTTATGGAAATGGAGCAGTAGAGGGGTATAGCCTGTTTCAGAGAAATAGACCAAACAGGAAAGGAAGAGGAGTAGCACTGTATGTTAGGGAAATTTACACCTGTAAAGAGATTCATGACTTAAATCCTAGAAGCCAGGTTGAAAACATCTGGGTAAAAATTCAAGAGGAGAGAAACAGCAGTGATGTCATTGTGGGGGTCTACTACAAGCCTCCAAGCCAGACTGAGGACAATGATGCCTTCCTGGAACAGATGACAAAGCACTCAGAAAGGAGAGATTTAGGCCCTTTCTGCTCCACCCTCTGCTATGATCACTAACAGTCAACATGGGTTTCTCAAAAACAAGTCATGCCACACTAATCTTATCTCTTTTTTTGACAGAATTACTAACTCAGTAGATGAAGGGAATGCTGTGGATATAGCATATCCTGATTTCAGTAAGATCTTTGACAAGGTCTCCCAAGATATTCTTGCAAACAAGCTAGTAAAATGTGGGCTAAACAACGCTACTATTAGGTGGATTTGTAACTAGTTGACTGACTGAACACAAAGTGTTCTCACCAGTGGCTCCTCTTCATCTTGGAGAGAAATGACCAGCGGGGTGCCACAGGATTCTGGCCATCAGCGGGGATGCTTTGATTATATATTCCTGCATGGCAAGGGGTTGGACTTAATGGTTTGTGGTCTTTTCCAGCTCTATGATCCAAATATCTTATTTTGATGATAGATGTCCATGATAGCTAAAATGAAACATGTGACACTTAAAAAAAGAAAAAGCAAAAATTCCTTCCAGACTGCCTACCTCCCCTCAAAATGGCAACAAGGTGGCAGTAGAGTTGTTGAAAAAACAGCAAACCTATAGTGAATTTCGCTTCATGGCTCTTACCAGTATGTGTCTTTGTACATTCTGCGTTTAGAAAGTGAACTAAATGGAACAGAACTTTTTAAAGTGCACTTTTGAATTAGCTTGCTGTTTTGTTTTTCTTTTAAATGATTGTTGTTTCTTTTTCTGTTTATTTGAATATTCAAGGCTTTGTGATCCAGGCTTCCCACAGCACCATTTCTCTGGCTTCAGGCCCTCATATATGGGATATCCTGCCTTGCCTCTGATTGTCTTACATGCCTACCCATAGAGTAGAAAATTGGTTTTACCAAAGCCTGCAGCCTGCAGCAGACTGGAATGTTAGGAATGAGATTAAAAGGGATTATGTATTACTTCCCTAATAATGAGGATTGATAGCAGTCATAGGCACTGCCTCAACCTTTTCCAATTTTTTTTAAAAAACAATTATTATGCTAACCCTCTCCACTTTCTCAGAAAGTAGAACTTTGAGGGATGAGCCATTGCCAGCTTATTAGCATTTTATGTCAATTTCTTGTTTTTGCAATACGAGATATCCCTTTGATGTCTGCTTGTTTCTACCATTTTCTCCCTTTCTAGCAGAATACTCTACACTAGATTGGAAGAACAAATGCATCCTAAAGAGTCATCAATTCTAAGAGACTAGAAATGGGACAGATGACAGGGTGACAGAGGGAACATGCCAGGAACCCTGAGTTCCTGCTGTGTCAAAAGATCTCCATCTTAAATCCAGTGAACCTAATCTACCACTGCAACCCTAAATCCCACAGTTCCAACCATAGGTGTACCATGTACCAGCATAAGATGAAATGTGAGATTAGGGATAACTGCTCCACATCAAGATATTTTGCTGCCTGATGTGGAGTGCAAAATGGCAGCCTTACCCACTCAAGTCAAAGTGCCTAATACCTCAAGTGAGCCAAGTTATTTGGGCACATCACACAGAGGATCCCAGAAACATCTCCCCATTTCCATCAGTAAAAATGCAATAATAAACAATAAACTATTTACTACCTTTCCATGGCAGGCAAATCTGCTATTCCAGGCAGCCACTTTATTCTGTCTAATGGTAGGGCCAGCTGTGCTCTTCACATAGCATCCCCTCCAGCTCTTTGGTAAGCTGAAGTGGCTCCAGAAGTTGGACCGCAACTCCTGGGATCTCTGAGCAAGCATGGCCACTTTTAAAATTTCTGGGTTTGTAGTGTCCAACCTATGCTCCATGGACTGCTGACAATCCATGGGGTTAGTACAGGTTATCTGCAGGGGATTGCACTGATTGATAAATGAGGTCCTTATCTGTACGGAACAAACTCGCTGCAGGAGGAGACCAGGAGAAGGGTAACAAAGGTGGATCCCTTTGCTTTGTTTCCCACAGAGTTTGTCATCAGTGCAATGTGACTATGAGTGAGTATAACAGTTTCCTAGAAAGAGCTGCATTTTAATAGCCCTTTATTTGGCTTCCATCCCCCAAAGCTAGGGATATAAAGAATATTTGCCAGTTTTTTCATTCTTGATAAGAAAGGGAAAAATAAATTCCTGAAATGCAAAGAAAGAAAGAAACAAAATGAGAAAGGGAGGGAGGGAGATGTGCATAAACTCTTACAATGTCACCAGGCAGAAAGAAAATCATCGAAAATTTTCAGTCTCCAATGCAAGACCAAAATACAAGGAAAAAATGACATCCTCAACCACTGCTTACATAGTAGTTTCAGTGACAATATGGTGGTTAGCATAAAGGAAACAGATCTAGGTAACTTTTCCAATATCTAGGAACATTTCCAGAATGAAAGAAGCCATCTTTTTCATTTCCTGGTGTTACTAAAAAAAATCCCTAATCTAATTCCAGAGCTCAGAAAAGTTACTTGTTGAACTACAATTTCCAGAATCCCATGCTGTTTGGCACATTTGGTGAGTTGAAGATGTTGGAATTGTAGTAAAAAAAAAAAAAGAAGAAGAAGTTATGGTATTCACACTAGTAATATAAAATCAAATCAGACTCAAAGTTATGGACAGGAATAGCTTAGCCTTATTGTAGAAAGAGAACCAAGGTTCAAACCAGGAACTTTGATGTCTATTAAAAGTAAAAGATTTTTTTTAATAATTTTTATTAATTTTCCAAAAAAGAAATAAAAAATAAAAAAGTACATCTTTTAGTAGTACAACATATAGTGATAGTATCTTCTTACAATTTCACATATGTACAATATTTCTTCCTAGCTTCTTTGTAAGAGCTAATAGATATTATTATTTGTTTTATAACATAAATCCTCTATTTGTCATCAATTACATCTTATATATTAATCCAGCATTCAATTTATCTTGTCAATTAACTGTATTTTTACAATCTTATCATTATTCTTCTAATGTAATCTAACTCTAGTTTTTAATTTACATTAGAAATATTTACTTTTATTATATTTATTTGTTTGTTTGATATTTACTTTTTGTCATTTTTTCTTATTTCTTTTACATAAATTAAAGTAAAAGGATTTTGATGATGTACACCAGAAAGGTATATCCCATTATTACATTTTGATTGTTTCCTTCTTCTTTCTAATGAATAGATTGATACCAGCAAGAACACACAATTTTATTTATAGCTTTTATAGGCCATCTGCAACAAAGCTTTCAGAGTGGTTCACAACAAGGAACAAGAACGATGAGCTTAAATTTTCTGTTGCTAAGTGCAAGTTCTCTCCAACTCTCAGTCCCAGTCCAATTTTTCACTGGTAAATTACCATATTTTGTGACTAAGATTCTTCACAGTAGATTAGTTAACATTATGTTTTTATTAAAAGCCTAAGTTAATATCCTAATTCCCTGAACAAGGTTTCTGGGGATTTAGTGCTCTTTTCTTTCTTATGAGAGACGTTATCTGTAACTGGAAAAAACATCCAAGCATGGCAGAAAGGTTTATAGGGCCTCCTATGGTTTAACCCTTTGGTGGGCCAGTCATCATGCAAATATAGCAAAGGCAGTATTTACGTGCTTCTCTTTATCTTGTTCTCAATAACAGGCAGTTTCAAGTGCTTCAGAGGAAGGTTTCAGGAGCATCAAATGGGAACAATATAAGAAGCTAAACTCAAAGCTGACGTGATAAGTGCAGGGCTGGTCTTATCTGAAACCTACAAATCTCTAACCTGTTAAAACTTCTCCCCATTGCAGGTGTCAAACAGTAGGACAGGCTTGTTCAGTGGTGAGAGAAAAGTGCTCTGAACATTCTGAGAGAACCCCTGTATCTTTCTTCATTGTGGGAACTTGGTTACTTCATTGAAAATAACTTCTGAAGCTAAGCCTGGTTGTCTTATCAGGATGGACAAAGCACCACACTCCAGAAACTCTCATCAACCTTAAGTAGTATAGTCAATGGTACAGTGCACTAGGACTTGCAGTCCAACAGCAGCTAGAGAGCCACACTTTGGGCCTTTCCGCATTGCACTTTTATAGTGCTATTATTCCACTTTCAGCATCCTATGGAATCCTGGGGTTCACAGTTTAGGGAGGGGCATTTAGACTTCTTAACCAGACAGCTCGTTGGCATCTGTAAACTACAAACCCCAGAATTCCACAGGAGGTTGAAAGTGGAATAATAGCATTATAACAGTGTAGTGTGGAAAGGCCCTTGGTTCAGTGCTCATTCAATAAAGATGTGGAAATTCCTACTCTAGGGCCATTTCCACACTACAATGCTTTAGTGCTATTCACTTTCAACATCTTGTGGAATCCTAGAGTTTGTAGTTTACTGAGGCCAAAGATGCCCCTCCCTAAATTGCAAACCCCAGGATTCCATAGGATGTTGAAAGTGGAACAATAGCACTATAACAGTGTAGTGTGGAAATGGCCTATGACCCATTAACAGTGCAATCCTATGCATGTCTCTTCAGAAGTAAGCCCCATTGAGTTCAATTGTGATTACTCCTCTACTATTCTAACCTAAAAGACAATCTAGGGTATCCCCATCCAGCTGCCACTCTTGTTTCCTACTGTCCTAGAAAGTTTCCATGCACAAATGTAAAGATATAGACCTGAATTCTATAGTCCCAACTAGAATAGACCCATTGAATCAATGGTCTAATCCACTCCACCATCCAGAGCAGCTGGTGGATCACTCAGAGGAGTTGCAAGAGAACTAATGGTAAAATCAAGAAGAGATTCACTACCACTACCTCCACCTCCACCACGACCATGACCACCACCACCCAGGTGGCAAATACATCAGATGACCTTGCCCTCGGTCAAGCTAGGACTAACACAATTTGTTTCCTTCTGTCCCAGGAACTCTTTCCATTACCAGTCAATGCACTTGGTCATTCAGTGGCCCTTTCCACACGGGGGGTGGCGAAACAGGGAGAAACGGGGAGGCGCACGCAGGGACGGAGCTTACCTTGCAGCGGCAGGCTCCGTCCCTGCAGGGAGCAGCGCGCGTTCGCCGCTCTAAACATCGGTGGAGTTCGGCGGTGCTCGGTGGCATCCAGCGGCGACCAAAATGGCGGCCGGCGGCTTCCAGCGGCGCTCTGCCAATCGGGGCAGCGCGCCAGCCGGAAGCCTGCCCCCGGGCAGCTCTGCAGGGATGCGCTAGCATGTCCCTGCAGTTCTAAATGGGGCACTGCGACGGAGTAGCGCGCGCGAGTTTTAAAAAGACCACTTGAAAAGTGGTCTTTATAAAACACGGAATGCCACCCCTGCGGCCGCACGAGGGCGGTTTGAGGTCTAGAACCTCCCCTTTTTTCACCGACCTAGCGCACCCCGCGGTGTAGACAACCTCCGTGTCCTGTCGTCCCAGCGCAGGGATTTACCCCCGTGTGGAAATGGCCAGTAACCTCAGCTTGCCTGCAAAAAAGATGCAAGAGTTAGCACCTGCGTTTGTCTGTTTTTCCTCCCTATTCCGTACCTCACTTCTTTTCTCTATCTGTCTCTTATAGTGAGTTCAACAGAATCTCAGTCCAGGGAACCAGATCAATAGTATTAAATTACACGTACAGAATTAATGTTCCACAAAGGTTTAAATAAATTTTGTTCAAAGTTTTCTCTGGCTAGAGCACTGGACTGCTGGGCTCTGGAAGAGACCACAGGGGCCCTCGAGTCCAACCCCCCTGCTATGCAAGAACACACATCAAAGCATTCTCAACACATGGCAATCCAGCCTCTGCTTAAAAACCTCCAAAGATGGAGACTCCACCACACTCCGAGGCAGCATATTCCATTGCTGGAGAGCATTGACCATCAGTAAGTTCTTCCTGAGGTTCAGGTGAAATCTCCTTTCCTGCAGCTTGAATCCATTGCTCCTTGTCCTAGTCTCTGGAGCAGCAAAAACAAGCCCGCTCCCTCCTCGACATGACATCCCTTCCAATATTTAAACATGGCTATCCTGTCCCCTCTTAACCTTCTCTTCTGCAGACTAAACATACCCAGCTCCCTAAGCCGCTCCTCATAGGGCATGGCTTCCAGACCCTTCACCATTTGGGTCACCCTCCTCTGGACACACTCTAGCTTGTCAATATCCATCTTGAATTGAGGTACCCAGAACTGGACACAGTATTCCAAATGAGGTCTAACCAAAGCAAAATAGAGTGGTACCATTACCTCCATTGACCTAGACACCATACTCCTATTGATGTAACCAAGAATTGCATTGGCTTTCTTGGCTGCCACATCACACTGCTGACTCATGTTCAGCTTGTGATCTACCAAGACACATAGGTCCCTTTCACAAGTACTGTTACCCAGCCATGTGTCCCCCATCCCATATTTGTGCATTCCATCTTTTCTGCCTAAGTGTAGGACCTTACATTTCTCTCTGTTAAAATTCATTTTGTTAGCTTTGGCCCAGCTCTCCAATCTGTCAAGGTCATTTTGAATTTTGATCCTGTCCTCTGGTGTATTAGCAACCCCTCCCAATTTGATGTCATCTGCAAATTTGATCAGCATGCCCTCCACTCCTTCATGCAAGTCATTGATGAAGATGTTAAATAGCACTGGGCCCAGGACAGAACCCTGTAGCACCCCACTATCACTTCTCCAGGATGAAAAACAGCCATTGATGAGCACCCTTTGAGTTCGGTCAGTCAACCAATTACAATTCCACCTAACAGTAGCCCTGTCCAGGCAACATTTTACTAGCTTCTTTGCAAGAATGTCATGGGGAACTTTGTCAAAGGCCTTACTGAAATCGAGATATGCTACATCCACAGCATTCCCTTCATCTATCAAGCTTGTAACTCTATCATAAAAAGAGATAAGATTAGTCTGGCACTGTAATAGATGATGGCTATGAGGTTGAAGAACAACCGATTGTGCCAGGAACAGAGTCAGTGATTGACCTAACCAACTTACAAACATTCCCAGCAGTTGAAGGACAAGCAGAGGCAAAGTTGCCCCAACCAGCTCCAGAGGGAGAAGGAACCAGCAGCAGTCTGGAAGAATTACAGTCACCTAAGCCCCTTAGCTCCCAGTCACAAAGGAGGCTGAAACAGGCAGCTCAGAGGGAAGCTGTGTTGGCTAGATTAAGGAAGCAATGACAAGTAATACCTGTCTCTGTGGCTATTTAGGTCTGTCAGCATGACTTGCTTCTTGCTTGTAGCAAATTACTTGCAAGCCTCACAACCTTTGTGTTCTGGTTCCCTTGACACCTCTGGACAGACCTCTGCTTTCTAGACTGTTGGACTGGACTTTGACCTGGCTCGGCTCTGCAGTTTCTTTAATAGTTGTTGTACTGGACATTCCTTGCTACTGCTGCCACTGCCGCCGACACCACCGCCTCCCCCTCCCCCTCCCCTCCCCCTCCCCCTCCCCCTCCTCCTCCTCCTCACAGCAAGTATTGTCACCTCCTCCCCCTTGTTGGCAGTGAGACACAGGCAAGGATTTGGACTCTGACAGGCACGACTTATTTCTGAGAAATCCACATTGACTTTAGTGATTAAGGCATTGCTTTCTAAGTAATTACAAACTGACTGTTTAATGATCTGCCCTAGGATCTTTCCTGGTATTGATGTCAGGCTAACCAGTCAAAAATTATTTGGGTCTTCATTTTTTCCCTTCTTGAAGATAGGGACGAAATTTGGTCTCCTCCAGTCTGCTGGGACTTCTCCTGTTCTCCAAGAGTTCTGAAATATTATTGCAAGTGGTTAAGAAATGACTTCTGCCAGTTCTTTTAATATCCTTGGATGTAATTCAACTGGCCCTGGAGACTTGAATTCATCTAGTTTAGCCAGATATTCTTATACTACTTCTCTACCTATTGTGTGCTGCATTCCCCCCACACCTGCTCTCCACCCCCAGGTTAAGTACTTCTATCCTTTTGGAAGAAAACTGAGGCAAAGAAGGTGTTGAGTAGTTCTGTCTTCTCTCTTCCCCCGTTAGCAATTGGCCATCTTCTCCATGTAGCGATCCTATAATTTCCTTGTTTTTCTTTTTGCTGTGGACATATGTAAAAAAGCCCTTTTTATTGTTTTTAATGTCTCTGGCAAGCTCTATCTATATTATTCGGGCTGTTTTTCCCAGCACTCACTGAATCCTTTCCCTGAATAATACTGTCTCCTTCCCCAGCCGAACTCAGTTTAAAGACCTTCTGATCCCCTTTGTGAGACTGTTAGCAAAAACATTCCTGCCAACAGTTGTGAGGTGCAGGCCATCCTTTGCCAGAAGACCATCTTCATGGAAATGGAACTGAGATCCAAAAACCCAAATTGCTCCTGGCTGCACCATCTGCAGATCCAGTTGTTGACCTCCACTATTCTCTCTCTCTTCATGGGCCATGTCCTACCATGAAAGGAGAGAAGAATAATGAAGGTCAACAACTGCTTCAGATCAAACATTTCACCAAGGGCTTTTGATGCCTACTCAGCCTCTCTGAGGGGCTCACTCAGGCTTGAGGCTGAAGTCTTGTGACCCTACTCAACAGAATGAGCAAGAGAATAGGTCATTATCTAAAGAAGGGGCCCTACACAACACTTAAGTCCAGAACTTCATCCCTCCCCACCCCCCTCCATTAAACTGAGGATCTGAAATACCAAAGTGTTCCACTGATCTTTCCTAGGCTTCTTCAGACTCTTAAATGAAGCTATTCATCATTTAGCTGATGTGGAAAGAAGTGAGATGAGAGAACAACCCACCAAACACATTATGCTGTTAATACTGCTACTACCACCATCACACTCTCTTTAGGAAATACATTGTGCTTCAAAGCACTGTTCACGCTGACATCTGTTGCTGCCCTAGCTGAATCAAATCATACCTTCAAGAAAGACGCATTGTGACAAATCAGAGATGAGGAGAGGAACTAGTTGCAGTGGAAGATGATAACAGGTTGAAACCTCACTCAAAGCATGAAGACAAGATGAACTCATAGTAGTAACAGAGATCGCCTGGCTAAAGATGCTGTTCAGACATTATAGAGCAGTGGTTCTCAACCTGTGGGTCCCCAGATGTTTGTGGACTTCAGCTCCCAGAAGCCCTGGGCATTGACCATAGTGGCTGGGGCTTCTGGGAGCTGAAGTCCATGAACATCTGGGGACCCACAGGTTGAGAACCACTGTTATAGAGAGTATGTATTATTGTTATGAACACAACATTTTCACACAGATTTTTACACTGTGACACTGTCATGAGTCATCATCTTTCCTCCCTCTCTCTTTCTCTAGAACTGCAAAAATATTAATCATAAAACTGGCCAGAACCCAGCCTCTTCCTCAGCTTTCACCAGTGTTGACCTGCTTCTGCACTACATTTTTAATTAACCTTGGAACAGCAAAGAAGGGTATTTTCTCCAAATTCAAGCCATATTTTATGGGAATGACGACAAGCTAATTAAGTTAATTCTTAAGACGCCTCTTTGTGAGATGAGGCTAAGGTTGGCTTCCTCTTCAATGTGCAGTGATGGGCTGATTAAAAAATAATTACTACTTTGCCAAGGAGAAGAACATGAAGTTAATTAAAAGAATGAGGTGTAACCTTAATGAAGCTCATTGGATTGTGCTTTGCAGTCAAATCCCTGCTTCAAAACTTAAATTCAATTTGTCCCTTTCCTTACACATATCTAGGAACTGCACACACACACACAAAAGACCACTCACTCATTTTCATTTTTCAACCAACACCAAATGACAGCAGAAGAAAATCTTGACATACACCTGAGACTGTTATTTTTCAGATGAACTTAACTGAGATACAAATGTCCACTGGCAGACAAGCAATACTTATTTATGTAGTAAGTGAAAAAGGAAAAACTTTGTAACTAGTTCCTTATTTATGTAAATAAGATGAAACTGAGTTCCATTTTCTGATTGTATTGGAGAAATCTGGCCTTAATCTTACAGGTGTGCCTGGTACTGGGGCACTTTGTTTTCTCTTTCCATTGGTTCTTGTACACCATCTAGACTAACCTATTAAGGAAGTCTGAAGGCAGAATATTTTCCATTGTTGTAGGAGTGTTACTCGAACATTTCAACATGACAGTTTCATGAACGTTTGATCTTACTGGTGTTGACAAAAGATTGCCCATTGACAGCTGGTTTCTCATGCAGCCCTAAAAAATAGGACTGTGGATTCTGTCTATGCCAGTTTGTTTTAAATCCACACACTCTACACAACAATATGAATTAGAAAACAAAATATCTCTCGAGGCTTATGTAGCTCCCAAATAATTTCTATAGTGTTTATGAAGAAGTACTCAGAAGATCGAGTTCCTCCCCTTTGCTTCGTATTATTTCTGCTAATTCTAACTTTCTGTACCTGACATATCTTTGGCCAAATTATAGTAGGCATTTTAGATTTTACATGGAGGGTGTGAGTTGTAAACACCACTTTTTTATTTTTTAAGCTATATTTGTTTTTGAAGTTGCTGCTTCAGTGCTATGTATTCCTAATGTTTTATGTTATGGTTGGAGTTACAACATTAAAGTTACTTAATTCACACTTTTTTTGCCTCTAATAGTCAGGTTGATTCTTTTGATACCCATAGATCCAGTTAACTGACTATCAGCAGCTGAGAAGTCAATTGCCTTGGTGAAGCACGGATAGGTTGGTTACTGGGAGGAGTCTCTACTCTCCCCTTCCTTTGGAAGCTGGATTGCCAGGTGCTCAAAGAATATTTCTGTCTTCATGGGATTATCTGTTATTCCTTAGGATAATCAAGTTTATTCCTTCATGGCCAGTACTGATGAGGCAAAGCAAGCACAACAGAGATAGAGGCCAGGAAGCCTAAAGAAAAGGAAGCATCTTCTGTCCACTATCATTGGAGGTGATGACTTCCTATCGGCAAATGCCATGGGCTCAGCTGAGATCAAGGAAATGGAGCTCTGTGTTGACTTCTCCACAGGGATGGACTGCTTCTTTTTTGCCTTCTTGATATCTGGTACTCAGGCAACCTGTATAGGAGAGGAAGGTCAGTGTGAAAGGAAAGAGGGATTAGAAACGGGTGTGCATCGGAGACAGCACAAGCAATGTACATTACTATAGCATGACAAGTATGCCTTGACATAGGCATTGAGGGGAAAAATGCAAAAGCTGTTCTTTTACTTTGTCCTGGTATTTGGAAACTACTTGCAGACAAAATGGAGTTATGCACTGTATTTTAGGGATAGTTTTGTTTGTTTTTTCCCTTTCAGAGTTGTCTTATTCTTGATTCATAAGAAGGAAAGCCTCTTCAGCATAATTTTATGTCTTCATTCATTAAACTAAACATACAGAGCATATCATTACTTTGCACTCAAAATGCTTGATATTGTTTGGCCAATTGAAATTGGGCTGGTCAACATACTTTTTTTCTCCTCCTGCCAGGTTTATAGATGAACAAAGAAAGAGTTGAGAGTTGAGACAAGGAAATCTGAAACTAAGAAGCAATATCATCACTACTAGTGACCACGGAACCCTTCTGAAGGCAATGGCTAGTGGCTTGAAGCTGCAACGAGATGAACCCCAGACAGCCACTGCCCTGGTGGCACAGAGGTGAGAAGCAACCAGACGTTCCTTCACCCTCTTGTCATTGATTCCTCCTCATTGCTGGGCCCTGGTGTCTGCATCTCAAAGACTGCAACTCAGCTGCTGACAGGTATCAATCACACCCACAGGTTCCTATCAAGGATTCCCTGCCCAGCCTAAGCTCCTTTGCAATTACTGAGGATAAAAGGATTTTATTCCCATCCACCACCAGGGAACAGGTGCAGCTTTCAACAAACCCCAGCAGGCAATGTCTGTCCCCGCCTCTAGACGTGTGTGGGCTCTACCTTCAGACCTTGGGGAACTCAGATGGGGCCTCTGGCTGGAGTGGTTTGTGCAACAAATGCTTGGGTTATCTCATTAATTGACATCATCACAAAAGGAGAAGAATACATTTCAATTCATCACAGGATATATTAGGCTGTAGTCCCTGAGACTAGCATGGTTCTGACAGCCCTGTCATCTATGAGACATGCCAAGCATGTTGTCCTGCTGCGAGCAGCTCCTTCTACAGTACCCAGCAACGAGTGACGATCCGGGTCTCAGCTGCAATGGTGCATGAGAAGGACAAGTCACTGGAGAGTGAATGGATGGGGTCTTGGCTTAATTGGGGAAACATCCAGCACCCAGCTGGCAGATACAGATACCTTTCCCACACACAATCAGTTTAGATCTCACTTTTGCATCCACCTGCCTCTTTCTCTCTCCATCTTTCTCTTTCTCCCTCTCTCTCTCTCTCACACACACACACACACACACACACACACGCTTTATTATAAGCTCCCAATGACTCATTAAAATTTGCAGATTCCTCTCTTATTATATGGGCTTATGCTAAAATAATAGCCACATGATACAGATCAGTGCTGGTGTAAAGCTGTCTTCAAAAAAAAAAATCAGTGGAGCAAGAAAGATATTATCCAACCTACCAACTTGGTGCCATCCACATGAGTTGGAATAAAAAACACATTACCCTTTTCTAATATTCCTATCAAACGCTTGAAGAGGGAAAACATGTGATTTTTCAGTTATTTAAAAAGAATACTCGAAAAGCCCAAATGGTTCTGATGCAACAGCGAGAGTTGGGTGAACACATCATTTTTTTGCTTTCTGTCTGTTTGCAAATCTTTCCCAGGACCCACATTTGGGGCTAAATTACATATTACTCTTGCTTTTTAATTAAGATAAAAAATCAGTTCTCCTCTTCCTCACAATATATAGGAGAACCACTTACCCAATGTCTTTGTGGCAGCACCATGTTCTTTCCTTTCACAGGTGTTGACTCATGTAAAATCAATACATCAATGCAAGGAATGTCCCAGCCTAGGAATATGCTTCAGAATGTCTGTAAGGATCCCTTGCATACACAGCATCTGTTGAGTACAGAGGGTGCTACCCAGGGAAAACTTAGAGTTTGAACAGAAAAGATATCTCTCTGAATTGGTGGCCTTAAATGCCCATGCTGCTTGAACCACAAGCTACGGGTGATGTCATGAGTATTCTTAAATGGACTCAGCTTGCCTGAATAAATGCCCAAAAAGAATTATTGAGTCTGCCTGACCCCTAGCAGCAGGGGAAAATGATTCAGAGAGATGTCAGGGAAATGTACAAAGCAGGATATGGAGGTAAGCGGTCCTGCATGTTTATGGCAAGCAGATTGATGAGATACTCATGAGGACTTGATCACATTTTTCTACTCTTGATGCTTCTTGTACTACTGCAACTTGTTTTATTATTATCCCATGTCATAAAGCAAAATATTTGTTCTACAATCTCCATTTGTTCTCAGTTTAGAACTTCAGTGAGCTTTATGTGTGAAAACGTTGTTGTTGTTGTGTGCCTTCACGTTGTTTCCACCTTATGGTGAGCTTAAAGTGAACCTATCATAGGGTTTTCTAGGGCTGAGAGTGTGTGGCACACCCAAAGTCACCCAGTGGATTTCCATGGCTCAAACCACTACATTATGCTGGCTCCCTATGAAAACAATACCAATGTCCTTATGTGTACATTCACATCTGCACCACCCTGGGCCTCTGCTAGAGTTCCATGAATGACAGTGAAAGGGTGAGCTGGAGTGTAACCTGAGTGCCTCAGGTCTTCTAATACAGTAAATCCTGTAAAGCCACCTTTGCAGGTGGCAGTCTTGGAGTCTTTATAAAAATCTACTAATCCTCTTTGGGTCTATGCTAGAGAATGTTATATTATAGATTGGCATGAATGGCACCAGCAGTGTGATCCTCCTCGAAGAAGGAGATATTCAGTTCTGGCCCTAAGTTGGTTTTGGGAAAAAATGTGATAGGATATTGTTACCCTGTGAATTGGGGGTCCCAGGAGGGATGCCCAAACTACCAAACAAACTAAGCAAAGAGGGGGGGAATTAGCTAGAGCACTCTCTTGGCTAATGAGAGGCAGGGCAACGCAGCAGGATCTTTTACCCTATGTCTACAGCGTCAGGTCAGTGAGGAGACAAATGGTTCAAACAACAATTAAGATTTATTAAACATTTATTAAAGAAAAGCACAAACACACTCCTAACTAGAAAGGAAAAGAGAATTTCAAGGGGAATGGGTGATACGCCACCTGTCCTGCAGTCCTGAAGAAGCCTGATTGAAGAGGAAGAAACCCAGTATGGCGACCAAGGGGAATCTGCTGAACCGAGCAGCAGCAAGGCAAAGTGAAGTTCGGGCAATCCGGCGAGAGTTCCGAAGAGCTCTCAAAAGCGGGGGATTTTTATAGGGGAAAGAACAACCGCAGGCTAGTCTGGTCTTTGGGTGAAAACAATAAGTTTTGGGTTGGAGACAAAGCCTCTGAAAGGTCAGAATTTGCATGATTGAGTTAAAGTCCGAATTGACAATAGTATAGCCGGTATGTAGATGCGGCTAGCTCGGCAGTTAAGTACCTAGCTCGCCAGGGTGTCCTCTCAGGGCAGAGGATCTCTTTGTAGCAGCGTGCATATGTAATGAAAGTGTTTGTTTCGGGAGGTCCTCTAATGCAGATCTGGCAATATCTGGCTTGATTTGGTGGGAGCAGCAAGTAATAGCCATGCCTAGCTTCGCACTTGTTTGGTGGGCCTCACAAACACTTGGCTGGTGGCAGAGTAGGGCCAAATTATGATATCAAAATGATATCTTTGACTCACCAAAGGCCAGGCCAGTACACGCTGGTAACAATATGAGACCCTGCTTTGATACACAATACATAAGTATACAGAAAGGAATTTTCAGACATCGTTTGACAAAATCATACTGCAACCTATACATTCACAGATATGTTACCGTACAGACGTGCACAGGTTTCTACCCAATGTCCAAGGCAAACATAGGTACCTAGTACCTAGCCCTGGTGGCACAGTAGTTAAATGCCAGTACTGAAGCCACAAGGTTGTGAGTTCAATACTGCTGGGCTCCAGGTTGACTCAGCCTTCAATCTTTCCTCAGGTTGGTAAAATGAGTACGAGCTTGTTGGGGTCAATTAGCTAACACACTGTAAACTGCTTAGAGAGCACTTGGCTGATAAGCCGTATAAAAATACACATGCTATTGCTATTGTTATGTCTTTATGGGTATGGGTAAGTAAGCCACTGTGACAAATAATGGCCAGCATCCTGTTAATAATATATGCAACCATAATTACACTTTGTGTCTACATATGTTCAGTTGTTGTTGTTGTTGTTGTTTTAGTAATTTCATAGGTTGGTATTCTCTTCTACCCTCCAATGACCAAAGCCCCCATAAGACTCATGGTTTATCTGTGATTGCCCCTGCAAATGGCCATTCTGTGACTGGTGGAGAGTAGAAAGATCAAAGTGTCTGGCTATGTCAGAGTCCATCAGAGGTCTCTGGCCATGAAGTAATCATGATTGTATCATCCCCTGAAACCTTCGGAGGACCCTGGCAGAGCTTATCTCTGACAATGGGGCACAGCCTGATGCATTCTGGGAGTGGTGAATGGAAGCTGTACTGGAGTTCCACCTATGGAACTCTTGCACTATGTGGGACAATGTTAGATCTCAGCCAAAGTATGCATATGCTTATACAGTAGGTTTGTTGTTGCTATGTGCTTTCATGTCATTGTGGTGACCCTATCATAGGGTTTTCTGGGGCTGGAAACCATTGGGTTTCCATGGCTGATTGGGAAGCGAACCCTGATCTCCGGGGTTGTAGTCCAAAGCTCACACCCTTATACCATGCTGGCTTTCATTTATACAATAGGTAGGGTAATAAAATTCTTTTATTTTGCTAGCATATTATTATACAATAAATAGGATAATAATATTAGGATATCACATGCTTAGCAAAATAAAACAATTTTATTGGTCTCATGAAGATCTTATTTCATTTTTATATTTAATGCTGAAACATATGCACTCATAGGTTAGTGAATAATACAATGCCTTTAGTTTCATTGTCTTGACAGTGTCATACCCATAATTACAGGTCTATAATATCCAAAAGAACTGCCAGTCTTCATTTAACTTGTAGGCAATCTCAAAGTGCAATTATATTTTGCAAGAAACAGGACATTTCAATAGTCCCACTATTTTTGGAATTCAGGATGCCAGATTTATAAATGTTAGTTCCTATACAAATTTTCGTAAAGTCCCTTTCTAGGGCACAGACCTCATTTGTATGATCCTATTGGGAGAAATATTGCATTCATACAGCTGTAATACATTTTCTGTATGGTGTGATAGAAAAAAAAATTGAACTGTGTTATTAATGTCATACAGACTACCTGATGAAAAAGTCTCTGAATCTCTAAGATCTACAACAAAGTCTCCCTTAAACACATTATGTCTTTCATTATCAGGGATCAATGGTGCACTAGGACTTTTTGTATCCTTCTATATATATGTACACACAGGAATATTTTCAGTCCAAACATCCATAATAATGGCAATCAGAATTAAATCACAATGGAATTCCTTGTTACCATTTTATTTAAACCAAAGTTCTTCATGCCCAACATTCCCCATTCTTTTCAGTGGAAGGAACATATCCATATGGAAAAATAAGGAAGAAGAAATTGGTTTCCAGTTTTCTTCTTTAAAAACCTGATTGAGTTGAACTCAACTGCTATTGTTCTGTAGGCAAGTGAAGGCATATTTGTTTTAGCAGGCCTTTGAAGACTAATTGCTCATAGGGAATGGACAATAATGTGTTGCATTATCTGTGAGTTTTCCCCCCATTTTAATATATGTGTTTTTAATTATATTAATATTATTGATACATATTGATATCAATATATATTGATACATTCCACTTTATCTGCCATGGTTCTGTCTTATGGAATCCTGGCATTGGCAAAGGAGGGAGGGGCCATTAGCATTCTCAGCCAGGGAGCTCCTCTGGTGCTTCTGACCAAACTACAAACCCCAGGATTCCATAGGATGAAGGTTTGTCAGTTAAGGTGGAATTATAATGCTATAACTGTGCAGTGTGAAAGAGTCCCAATCTACCCCACAACTCCCCAGAATATATTTTTGGCAGACAGGTGGCTATGGGGGAAAAAGAATTGCCCCTTCCTTGAGCAGAAGTTGTTCATTGGCTAACTGGACACAGTCCATAGTTCTGTAAAATAAATTCTCTGGTTCTACCAAACTGTGTTTTGGAAGGGAGTAGTTTTGACTGGATTTAGTCACTAAACTTTCACCTTCCCCCTCCTCTTCCACATCAAACAACTATTTAGAGGAATTGCAGATTCTGAAAAGAAGACGGTGCCTCCAGGCTTTGCTGCTACATGCAAGTTCATTTGGACTGGGATCATACTTCATGGATTAAATCCATAGCCCAAGAATTAAGTATATTCTCTGATGTCCATCCTACATTGCTTCACAGCCATCAAAGTTCTGCAAAAATTCACAAATTAGCACATTGCAAATCAACACATGGGAACAATTCAAAATTTTCAAAGCCCTTAGAATTATTTGAAGTCAGTGGATCGGCATTCTTGAATTTGCTCTGAGCTTGACTGCAGCCACACTTTATAGTTCTTTTTTTCTTTCTTTCTCGGCAAGCTTGCTCCATAAAATGAAACTGGAGGCCCCTCCATTGTACTTCAAACTTCATACTCCTCAGTTTTAAAAGAATGATCAGTGATCTCAACTCTCCATAACCTTAGTATGGCTTTATGAGTTAAAAACCAAGGTACCAATTACCAAGTGGACAAATTAAAAATTTAAAGGATTTATTTTTAATAAGTAGCAAGGTAAAAAGACCCTTTAGCAACCAGAGTAGCAGATGAAGCTGGGGCTACATTTATAAATAACTTTTATGAAAATAATAATCCGTGAATAAGCTGTAGCCAAAAAGGCTATGTTTCTGCATCCAATTTGTATCACATTGAGGCAACTGATGTTACAGTGCTGAGCCTATATATTATACAATTACCTGGGATATGACTTTCATTATCTTATTAAAGTTGGAGTTGTTGTGACACAGACCATACTATCAACAGATGTTCAATTGTGGCAGCTCTGCTACTCCTTCAAACTTCCCTTCGGCTGGTGCTGAATTACCTCTGCTGATAAAGGCCATGCAGGGTTAAACAGGAGGGGCTTCTAGGTCCCCTGGCTTGTTACTGACTGGGCTCAACTTTCAAGGAGAACTGGGCTTCTGCAAGCTAATGGTTTGTTTGCTGTCAAAATGCACCACTCCTCATTGGCAGAAGTATGGAAAACATAAACCAGACAGGCAAGCAGGTAATCCCAGTATGGAGGGGGGGAATTATATACAGTCTTTATGCAAACAAGAGCATACAGGAGTTTCTAGAAAACGATCAGTCTTTGTACAGTAAAACAACTGTATGCACTAGACTTTTATAAATTAACTTCTCAGGCTTTCATACCATGTATGCATCATTGGCCTTCTTCTCCCCCATGAATGTCTTTTAGAATAGGGTAACTCATCCATTGATTCATTTAAAATGTGTATCCCACCATTTGATTGCCTCTAGTGCTGAAGGTGGCTGACAATGAAATACAAATATAGTGCAGTTATATTTAAAACTTTAAGTGTCATCAGATAAAAACTTATTCCAATCAAAGCATCAGAAGGGAAAGAAGAAAGAATGTTTATTTCTATGTAAAATAAATATGCTGCACTTTAACTGTCAGGAGCAGTCCCATTGCCCTGCTAGTTCCCACTAGAAAACCCTAGGGGCCTAAGATACATGTACAAAGGAGTCACAAGGATGTTCATTAGACAGAAATCTAACGTGAGTCAAAAAGTCCTGGATGTCCTACTCTAGAACAGTTTGGTCCAGTCAGTGCCAATTTACAAGGAACTCTTTTAGGGGTGGGGGAAGAAAACAATTACCATAAAATGGTTCCTAATATTTGCATATTTTGAGAAAATCTATTGAGGAAAAAAAAATGTGTCACATGAGGAAACATAGGAACAAAGGAAGTGTTTTGGTGGATCAAAGACAGAATTTTCAAAGTATCAGTTACTTAATCCCACATAAATTTGAACAGGAGGATTACATTTTAGTTAGCCTTGCCTGAGAAATGCTCTTGTGTATGTATCATTCCTAAAAGCCCTAAAATTTATCTAGTTTATGTCACATATCCTTATGCATTTCTGTTTGGCAACTCTTGATATATTGAATACCCAACACATGTATTTTGTGCACACCTTAATATACAATCTGTAGATTGGTTGAGGGAGTCATCATTTCAGAAGAAATTTGAGAATAAACCAACTGGACATACGCTGATGTTGCTTTATGCTTACCTATCTATCTATATATCTAGCTGTCTATCCATCTATCTGTTTATTTAATTACTTATTCTTGTTCAGGACTCAACTTTGGGATTTTTTTTTCCCTCTCACTTTCATATTTGTCTTTTATTGTTTGAGGATTTCACATTATTTGCGTACATTTGTCTAAATGGAAGGTGGGATGCAAATATTTTAATCCAAAAAATGAATGAGTGTATACAGCTGTTTCTCTACTGTTTTAGCTCCTTCTCTGATACCCTGCTATGCCTGCCCTCCTTTTTAGCTCCATAGTAAGACTGCCTTTTCCTACTTTGTTTCTGCAGCATCCTCCATAAGCATCAATAACACTAAAGACAGATACCCCTTTATAAAGGCACTAATTCCCCACTTGATGCACTTCTTTTGCTCCTAGTCTCACTTATTCCCTCCCACAATTGTTCTGCTGTCTACTAGGGTAATTGCAAAGTTTCAGTGGCATTAATTTAGCAGCCACCTTCAGAGTCACACTGATGTACTATGGTAGTTTAATTTCCTACATCAATCTGTCAGCTAGTTGTGAAAGTTCAAAATAATAGCCCTTATTAATAAAACTCTGGGCACTTTGCAACATGCTTGTTAGGGAATGCACAGGAAAGGCCAAAAACTAAAGTAGACACTTTAAAATGTTGTCTTCCTTCTTGTTTTATTTTTTAAAGATGTTGATTTACACAATGCGAATATTGTTAAGAAAGAGTCTCCTCAGAACAAAGAATTGACCAGATTTGTATACCCTCCAACGCTTCACAGATGAAAACTGGGATTCATGTGGCCAAGCAACATCAGAGTGTGATCAAGATGGCAAAGGTTATTAATGGGGAAGTACACCTAAGCTAGGAGAGGCTGCAGCCATTAACTTTTAACTAACTCCCCATAGCTGAGTGAACTGAGTGCAAATTACTTTTGCACTTTGAACTCATTGTGCAGCAATTGAACTAAGCTAAGGAGAAAGGGGGAAGGTAGAAGAAGAAAAGAGAAACTAGGACATTTTAGAAAGTGATGAAAAAGAGACAGTCCTTCTAAATCAGGACAGTTGGGGGGTATAGGTTTGTATGGAGGGAAATAGACCAATCCCTTGTCAGATGACAGTTCCATTTTAAATAGTGTGTAGTGAAATGAATTTGGTCTCCATACTGTTTGGTGGCTGTGGGAGAGGACCTGGATGTGTACATCCTGTGAGACTCTGTTCTAGTTCAATGCAAATTCTTGGTATGCCTGGTTCAGAAAGACAATATACAGAAATCACTATCATTGTAATTAAGCCAATAATATTACAGTCTGAGGCCATTTCTGCATAGTGTTGCAATCCAGCTATGAGGATGGGATGGCAGTGGTCTGCAGGTCATGTTCTTGCATCGTCACAGCCCCATTGCCATCCTGCCCCCCAACCATCATGATCATGGGATATTCACTTAACAGCACAAATCCATTAAGTGTCTGCAGTCGTGCAACACTCCAGTCCTTCCTGGCCATGTGGAAGGGCAGGGAGCGTGATGGAGATGCTTCCTTCCCTAGCGCACCATAGGAAAGAGCCCAGATGTGCTGCAGAAGGCAGAAACATGTCACTCTCACTCTCTTCCACAAGGAGCCAGTCAGGTGCAGAGGGGAGCATTCCTGTCACATTCCCTTCCCAGCAAAGGTGCTGTGAGGATCACAATGGGAGGACAACAAGATCAGGTAAGGTAGGGAAGTGGCCTAAGGCTAAGACCTCTCCCAGTCTCCCATAGTGCACAGTTAGGCCTCAGAGATCTCTCTTCAGGCACAAAAGGAAATCAAACGGGAAGCAAAGAATATAGAGCCTTGGAAATAAGGATGTGAGCTCTTGGGTCTGGCAATTGGCAGGATATATGGAACCCCTGGACTGGCCGGCTTTGATATAAATGCTGAGAGCCTGGCCTTCTGCCCTGACCTTTGGTTAAGAGAATACTACCATTTGTTAACTGCTCCACCAGCACACCAGCCCTCTCATTCTCACCCATGCCTCTTTCCCTGTGTGTTTTCTCTCCCCACCCCCCACTCCACCCCAAATAATGGAGGGACTATCTTATTCTTATTCTTTCTTTTGGGGGGTGGGGAGAACAGAATGTATTATGCAGAATGTATTATGAATGTATTATTAATCTTAACTGTCCCATAGTGGAATTTTAACTAGATTCTGCACATTTTTATAAGGAGCGCTGAATTTTGTGAAGAAAATATATTCATTTTTGTAATAAGTTTATATTGGGCTGATCTGGTTTCCTCTAAAACCAATTGCTTCACTTTGGCATGCGGATATATCTATTTTCAAAGCTGGCAACCTAGTCCCTCGCTCTGAATAGTGCTGGGTGGAGTCCACACTAAAAATAATTCACAAGAAACAGATTATGACGCTGAACATCAGCCAGACTTTTGGCAGCATAATCCAGGCCTGAAACTGCTTGCAATATAGCTACTACAGCTATACAGTACCATAGGAGTTCAATGTAACACTTCCCAGGACTTGTTAACACAAACAACAATTATAGCACTATGATTCTATTTGAACAGCCATGGCTGCATCCTATGGGATCGTAGAACTGGCAGTTGAAGGAAGGACAGTAAAAATTCTCAACCAAAGCGCTCCTCTGGTGCCTATGACCATACTACAAATCCCAGAATCCATGGGATACAACCAGGGCAGTTAAAGCAACATCATGGTGCTATAACTCTGCAGTGTAAAGAGTCCCCAGGCACGCATTTTCTTTCCCAGTTTATTTGGATCCTAACAAGACAGCAGCTTTTAGAGATATTGGGAACCATAGGAACTACATTTCCTATGATTCCTAGCAATACCGGACACTGCTGTTCATATCTGCAGCAGTGCCCACTAGAATCTAGTTGAATAGTGTCCGCTAAAACCTGTAATAGGCCCCTTTCGCATGGCATTTGCCATGCAAAAGGGCTCCTTGAGCATCGCGCAAATGTGAGGAGCAGTCCACACAACGCACTCACAATCGTGCAATACTTCAGGGCCTGGCAGGTGCCACTCATGCACTTTTTCATTTTCTGCTTTGAGCCAAAAATGGTGTGCAATTGCGCGTCGCTCTGGGGCCCCATGCACACTTGCCGGGCTGCACTGCAGAAGAAAGAGGCGGGGCTCTCGTGCGAGCACGCGGCAGCTGCGGAGCTGAAGGAACCGGGACACGAGAGTCTCTCACTGGAGGCTGCTCGTGTGATCCCCACACCACAGCTCCGTGAAAAGGTGCGCATAGTGTTGAACAGCACCAAGTCAATACCCAGATAAGTAAAGAAAATAGGAAAATGGAGAAAGAGCTTGTGTCAAAGGAATTAAACAGCTTTTCTCTGATCCAAAGTACATCAAACTAACAGAACCAGTTCAATGCCTAAATTACACCCCATTCCCAACCAATTCTTAAGATCTTAAGTAGATATGGCACAGCAAAAAAATGAATTCCTAAGAGCTCATCATTAGCGTTTATGCATTTCTTTGTTTAACGAATACTGTTGGCAAGTTACACAGACAAATAATACTTTGCTCCAAGCAGCTGAATAAAACTATAAGCAGCCTATTGCTGAAGTATGTTACTATAGCATAAAAGACTGCTTTCAGAGTAAAAGACTGCTACAAACAGGCATTCATGATTAAAATCAGTGCTACTTACTGCCAAGCACTGTAAGTATATACAGGATTGTGGTTTAAAATTATCAATCCAGCCAAAGCTAAAGGCTTTTAAGACCTACTGGGAAGAAATTTAAGGATATACCATTGAAATCAGCTTCCTAGAGAAGCAATGTAGGCAGACCTAAAGAATTTTAATGAATATTGGTCTTCTGGTTTGGGAATGTGTGAGATTTATATGAAATGCATTAACGTACACAGTTTTTAATGGGACAGTACTTTTCAAACAGTAAACTGGCATGCTGTTATTTATGATGTGGAAAGCTAGGCACACAACTGCTTCCTATTCATAGCTGTTTCCTATGCACATTTACAATTGTGCTACCATTACCATGACTGTAAATGCCCCTGAAACCCACCTTAAAATCCAGTCAGCTGTGCCAAAGGAAGGGGTTTTGTGGTGCTGGTGAGCAGGGCACTGATGGATGATGTGTCCAGCCCCCTCCCACCAGCAGTCAGCAGTACACAGAAGAGTTGTGTCTGTACCCCACTGGTAGCAGGGAGCTGGGCACATTATCCTTGAGCACCCAGCTCACCAGAACTCTGTCCCTCAGTACAACTAGCAGGACTTCAAAGTAGGTTTTGGCAGTAAGATTTGGAGCCCAATCATAGCCATGACATTGTGGCTCTGATATGGGATCTCAGCTGTAGTGTCCATTTAAATGGTTGTCCTCCCTTTTCTTTCTATTTCTACTTTCGTGAAGGACTGCTCCCTGAGAATACTGTCCTCAGATGACAGATAATTGTTGTCACACATTCCCTCTCCAACAGCTTCACTAATTGCAGTAAGTCTGGTATACAAGATGGTATACAAGAAATGTTTTTGAAACACTTTCTTCTCTCAAGCTAAATCAGACACTTATCAATCACACATCTCAAACTCCTTTATCTCATTCCAACACTATATCAAACCTTTCTCAGTCACATTTTCCAGGTGTACTTTTTTCAAAGCCCCGGCTAAAAACTTTCCTCAAACTCTTAGACCATTTCCGCACTACACTGTTATAGTGTTATTATTCCACTTTCAACATCCTGTGGAATTGTGGGGTCTGTAGTTTACTGAGGCCAAAGAGATCCCTGGCTGAGAATTCTAAATGCGCTTCCCTAAACTGCAAACCCCAGGATTCCATAGGATGTTGAAAGTGGAATAATAGCACTAGAACAGGGTAGAGCAGAAATGGCCTTACTTCCATTCACCAACTGTCCCATGAAAATCTCCTCAAACATTCCACCAATCAGCATCCACTTCAACACTGCCTTCTCTGCCCCCCTCCCACAGTTACTTAACTCATACTCACAGAGTAAAACAAGCAACATTTTTATATACCTGTGACATCACACGCTTCTCCCAAGGCATCCCATGACCAGGAGAGAACTGCAGCCATCATTAGTCAGTGCCCCCATCTGCAGCTCCTCAGAAACCCTTCTGCTGGGGCACTGCCTAGCTGAAAAGGTAAGATTTGGGGGTCATATTCAGAATCCTAAAAGTTACAAGGTCATAAGTCCAGCTTATTATCTCATGCCAGCCTTTTTGTTTTTTATTTGAATTATGTACCATGAGCAACTGTGATACGTACTTAATATATCATGCTTAATGCCATCACTGGGATTGCCCTTAGCTCTCAGGTTTTGGCACTGAATTCTCAGGGCTTGAGGAGCTTCTGGCTTGATGAATGAGAGGGAACAGTCATAGTTCACCAGCAGAGGACATGCTTTGTTTGCATAGGGCTCAATGTCTACCATTTCTAGTTCAGGAAGGTGAACTGAAAAAAATTCTTATATATAATTGCGTATAACATTTATTTTCAAGCAGGCTTTTAATGTGTGAGCAGGGGAGCTTTTTATATATATTTTTATATTTATCAAGCTGTTCTTAAAAATTGTTGTAGGTTTTCATAATGTTATATGTTTTTAATGCTTTTAATTGTTTCAATTGTTTTTATATTTTTAACTTCTTCTTTTTTTGGAAGCTGCCTTGGTTCTCACTCTGGGAGAATGGTGGCATATAAATATAATAAATGAACGAATGAATGAATTTCAGATATTATATATAAATGATCTGCTGTTTTATGTTTAACTTTCATAAATAAAGTTTTGTGTTTGTTTTTATACACGTTTGTTTCCTGGAATGGCTATCATTCTGAGACCTAGGTTTCAGACAAGATATCTGTGCTGACAGCATTGAAGGGTGATATTCTGTTGGAAACAAAAGTAGTATAAATCTTCATATGAACCTTGAGGGAATTTAGATTGACCTCACAGTTGGTGTCACACAAGAGGGACAAGAGGAAGTCCTTACATGCAGCACAGATGGGGATCAGGGAAAGCCCAGTGTTTGCAGTGAAGGAGGTTTCACGTTCAGATTGAGAAACTTTGAGGGGATGGCCTACAGCAGCCATTCTGGAGCAGCCTGTAGCTGCAGCACACAGTTTTCAAAGGGATAGATAGATAGATAGATAGATAGATAGATAGATAGATAGATAGATAGATAGACAGACAGACAGACAGACAACAGACAGACAGACAGACACTTGCCTTGAGATTCATCCTCTTGCCTAGGGGAGAGGGACCTAGTCCTGAGATTCAGGCCAAATCTTAAGAGACTCCATATATTGTTGTGTTCTGAGCAAACAAACACAAATCAACTGTATCTGATTATCTACAACAAAACGACACTAAATATGCCCACTCCTTTAGAAATATGCTTAATCCTAAAGCAGACCTGAACATTTACACGAAAGGGTGAAAATTTCAATTCAGTTTATATTGACAGGGATTCAATGAAAATTCACAAAAATTCGTACAAAAATGATAAATGTGATAAGAAGCAGTTAAATTGTTAAAAACTGAAATATGGGAGAAACTGAATGGAGAAATTTGTCCATCCAGACCCTGGAGTATGAATGTTTAAGACAAAGTCTTGGTTTGAATCTTTAAATACCCAACAATGTTGAATTAGAACTGCCATCTCTATCTTCTGAGACTTTCCTCACGTTTAACGGCTATACTGCAGTCAGGTAGAACATAGTTCACTTCATATCAGAGATAGTTGAACTGATTGCAGCTGACCAGTTGCTAAAGAAATTAGCAGAAGTCTCAAATTTCTTCATATTCAAGATGGAAAGACTTAGTTTTTGAAGACGGAGATTTTCCCATCCCTGCAATGCAGCAGGATTTTGTAACTTAGTTCAAACTGATGAGATCTATTTGATCATTAAAAACTACAATCCAATTGAAATGTGGATGATGATTGTGACTATATGTAAAAAGGATACACAGGCAGGAACTGAATATGCATACTTTTTATTTATAAAGTGTACCATTCCTCACCACCATAAACAAGCTTGGAAAAATTAGTTCTTGGCCAACGCCCCCCCCCAAAAAAACTTCTTTTTGGATTATAATTGTGGACATGTTGAGCTAGGGAACTCTGGGAGCTGAGGCTTTGTCTCCCTCCACCCCACAGTAAGTAAGTAAGTAAGTAAGTAAGTAAATAAATAAATAAATAACTTTTCCAAGCTTTTGCCCACCCAGCTCACAATTTCTGAACATGCTGGAAAATCTGAGAGAAGGATTATTTTTTCCTGGCAAGCTAAGCCATACAGCTACTGCCAAAACCACAAAGCCATTACAACCACCACCAGCAGCAGCAGCAGCAGCGCATCTTTCATATTGAAGAGAAGCCATGCGATCTTCTGCAGGCCACTAAGGCGGCAGCTCTCCTTCCATCCCTGCTCTGCATCCTTCCCCTGCAGGAGGTGTAAAAGTGAATCTGTACTGACACCCAGTGGGGAAAATACATAAAGTGAATAAATACTGTATTTTTTAATGGTCAACTCTTTGGGAATCAGAGATCCTTTAAACTTTTTGGACTAATGGGCATACAAAAAGTGCTAGAGAACGAAGATCTCAACATCTCAAATATGACAACGGTGTTATTGATGAATAATCTTGTTAATTTTTTTGGTCCAGACAAATACGGGTAATGGTAGTGAGAGACTAGCAAGTAAGCTATCTGGATGATTGACATAAAACCTTTCTGTGGAGTTAGGAGTGAATAAAATACAAGGCAGCGCTTCTACTGTTAAGAAATCCTATAATAGGGACCCTTTCACACTGTGCAATTATAGTACTGTAATATCATATTAACCACAATGACAATTTCCTATGAAATCCTAGAATTTGAAGGTGAGGGAGGGACCCTTAGAATTCTTATCCAGAGAGCTCTTTTTGCATCTCTAACTAAACTGTAAAACTCAGGATTCCATAGGATGTAGGCTTAATCATAGTGGTAGCACTGTGTAGTGTGAAAGGGTCCTTGATGTATGCTATATGTACAAACACTGGCAACATTTTTGCTGCATACAGACAGGTAGTGGCCCCAGGGGCAACGTACAAATAGACACATACCTACACAGACTTTTCCCTTGCCCCCAACTCAAACATGTGTCCAAACAGCCTTTACCTTCACTTCCATGGGTGGATTGTTTCAGTAACAATACATTGTTGTCATCTGTCCTTCTTGTACCACAAAGCATTCTGGAATGATTTGAATGGCCAGCTGAGAACTATTAGTTGTACAAAAGGTCTGCTGCTGCTGGAACTACTAGAAATGGTTTGTTGGTTTTGAAATAAAAGGTCTTTTCCTGGTGCTCAGAAAAGATACCCCTGGAGCATCTTGAGTTGGTGAGCTTATTCTTCTGGAAGAACCACTGGCTAAGACCCTACATCACTTCAGTATAGTATAAATATCCTCTGACAGAGGCCCTTTCCTCACGAGGTGAGGGAATCGCTCTGTGCCGTTGCCTACCGCTTCTTTTGGGGTCCGAAGCAACGCGGACTGTCCCTGAAGCCCTTCCGCAGGGCTCCTCCTTGGTCCAGGGCAAATCGGATCAGTGCGAGGTCTGTAGATCCATACTGTTCCAGCTTCCAAAATGGCGGCTTCCAGCTTCCAAAATGGCGGCTTCCGGTTGGTCATGGGTCCCCACCAAACACTGAAGTTCGCCGCTCCTAAAGCCTACCCTCTGCAGATTGCAGGCTCGCATTGGTGCGAGCCTGCAAATCTACACAAGCGAGAAGGAACGCAATGGCGCATTCCAGGAAAATAAAGACTTGTTTTTTGGAGTCTTTAGAAAACATGCTGGAGGACCACTTGGGGTCATTTTGGAGCGGACTGAGGTGCGGATCCCCAGTAAGTAGTCCGCTCCTAGTCTGCTCCAAGGTTCAGACGACCTCCATGAGAAGACGCACTGCCGCATTCTAATTGCCTGGTGCACAAAGGGCCAGAGTTACATCATGCAAACTCTATACTGAATACCAACATAGCGCATGCAAATGACTGGTCAATGTGCGTAGTCAACAACACATTATGCATAGTGTATAATGGCAAAGCATAGAGGCAATGCACATTCACTTTAGTGTGCTACAGTCCTACACTTGCAATCCTCCACATGCAGGCCACATCATCAGTTGGATATGACTGTTTTGCATTATCCAGAAAAGTCATTCTGCTCACATAGCACAATGTGCACCTCCATACGTCACCAACAGGATGCCAGCCTCTTTCTTGTTCAATTGGAAATATCCAACCAACATTCAACATGCCATCCATTACTTTTGATAGTCCAGCATTCTCAGTATTTTGATAGCTGATCCTAATGAACTCAGTATTATGCTTTTTATTGCTTTGTACTGCTGATGCATATCTGTGTTTCCATGTCACTGTGTACATGCACAAAAAGACATGAATCAACACCAATGGCTGTGGTTTTTGACTGTCTTTGGCATCTGACTGTATGGATTGTTATGATGAATGTCTACACTTCAAATTTTGCCACAACATCACTGTCAGTGGTAATCAAGTGTTGACAAAAGTTCGTGGCTATAAAAGAGCTCTGGATCCAGATGAGATAAACATATCCCAGACAGTTTCCTGTTCTATAAGACAGGAACAGTGCTTATGCTGACAGAAAAGCATTCCTCTCCCAGGCTAGGCTTCTGCCTTTGCCTACAAAGGCCAAAAAGGAAATAGATCATTGAAAACTTTAAAGAGAAAGCCGCTTCCACGTTCCTAAAAAATCCCACAATGTTGCCTCCATGTGTTCCCACAGCATGGCAACACAAGTTTTGTTGGTGTTGCATTATCACAGCATTACAGATGACCATGTTGCTTCATTTTCTGAAGTCTAGACTAGGAGTGAGCTATTGTTGCTGCCCATAGCCTTTTAGACTTCATCTCCTATAAATCCCTCCCCACTGATTATGCTAAAGAGGGTTACTGAGAATTCTACGACAAAATGCCTTTAGGAATCTGGTTAACAATCATATGATCCAGACAACAGGTTGGATCCAGGCACAGTTATGCTTAGAGCACACTCATTGAAATCAGAGAAGAAAGTTAGTCATGATGGGAACAGATAATAACAGATAAGTGACCACCCAGCAACATTTAAGTCTAGGTCTGTCCCAAAGTTCCTCTTATTAAGGGGAATGTCACCTTACATATTTTTCATTCATATTTACATATGGTAATATTTTGTTAAATAATGAGAAATTACATCTAAATCATGAGCTCTGGGGAAGATTCTGTCTGAACTGGACCTCCAAGTGTGGTGCTCTTAATACAGCTCTTGCAAATGGAAGTACTTTCAGAATTTTTGGCTGTGATCTCCCACAACAACACGTTTGGAATCTCAGAAGTGGTTTTCTGTGGTACAACAGTCCATTGCATCAAAATCCAGATGTTTCTGGTGTGAAGGAATATGGATGACCTGGGAATTAAAGCCAGGCCTCTTGGCTCCTTTCCAGATGCTCTACCAGCTGCTTACCCCCAGGTCCCCACTGTTCAATTACTTTACTTGATGCGTCTAATCAACAATATTATATATGTGATGCTATAAACGTTTGTGTTTAATATTAGCTCATAACTCAGCATTCCAAACCAGATGTTTTTGGTGAGAAAGAAATTGATGAGTTATCAGAGGATAGGACCCAGGCCCCTTGGCTAGCTTCCAGATGGCCCTACCAACTGAACTGCAAAACTGATGGGGATACCTCCCGCTCCCTCTGGTCAATTTCTTGTCATGAAAGGGGAATAAAGGGATTTCTGATCACCAGTGCTGTACCAAACATGTGAAAGGAGTTTTTAGAATGGCTTCTTTCTTTAAAAAAAGAAATACTAAAAGCCCAGGCATGAAATTTGTAGCAAAGGGCCTACAGCATTTTTCCTTTGAAGGGGACAATTTAATTTCAGGCCCACACTCTTTTTGTTGCAGCAGCCATATAAATACACTTTTACTATGACTTTCATTCAGTGGCAGCGCATTAATGGGGGTCTTACCTGTTCTTCTAAGAAACACTTAAACAGAAGCGCTGTAATTGTAATTCACTTTTGTGCCTATACAAACACCTATACCTGACTCCAGGAATATAGTCCCTCTCTGCCTCTTTCTGCCTTAATTTCTTTCATACACACACTGTTAATATCTATATCAGAGCAGTGGGGGGCAAAGTGCAAGTGGCAGACCACATAAAGCCCTCAAGGCCATTTCTAGGCTTCTGAGGATCTTCGTCCTTAGGGATGCCAAGTCCAAAGATTTTAGGACCAAAATCTGAATTGTAGGGCTGACCCCTTGTGATGTGACAGGATATTGGATTCTGCTGATGGCACAAAATTGATGTTACAAGGGGCAGCCTCTGGTGATATCATTAAGTATGAGACATTAAGCATCTACCACAATGATACAGAATATACCATTCAGATTTTGAAAACACCAAGACAATGCAATTCAGAAAATACACATATCACATACTTTTCAAGGCAGTGCTCCCTCTCTGAGATTCTTCCCACTTGCTTTGAAAACAAGAGAAGAGAGTCTAGGCTCTGAGAGCTAGAAACTGTACCCAGCTCCACAGTTGATATCTTGTTTAATTTCTGATTTTAAAAGGGGCCTATCCTGTGCCTAATACAGCCAGGGGAGTAAAAACATGGTGGAATTACCCTTCATGCCCCCAAAGAGGGCATAAGGGACATTTTAAGTTTTAAAAAAACAAAAAAGTTTTTTTTAAAAAAATGGGAGTAAGAGGCACAGTGGAGGAAGGAATACCACCTTATAAGCAGTAATGTGTTTAAGTCTTTTACTCCAAGTCTCAAGTCTCTACCTTCAAGTCTCAAGTCCTTGAAGATACTTTCAAGTCAAGTCTCAAGTCTGGAAGACAACTTTATACCCCAACCTATATTCCAGAATTTCTGGACTAAGTCAAATAAAGTTAGTTTTAACCATTTAAACAGAGTTAGTTGTCTGTCCACGTTTGCAATTTTGCCATCTGCAGCTTCGGGAATGGAGAATACAAGCTTTCTTACTCCCGCTTCCCCAAGCTGGAAGCATTTGGGTCAATGAGCGTAAAAGAGTCTGCAGCTTTGGAAGTGGGGAATAAGATCCATCTTATGTCCCATTTCTGAAGCTGGAGGCTTTTTAGAAAGTGGGAAATAGGATCTTTCTTATCCTACCCCCCACCCCCCACCCCCCATTACTGAAGCTTCAAAGGCTTTAGAAGGAAGGATCTTTCCTCCTCAAGCCCACTGCCTAAAACATTTGCTGTTCCCCTCTGAAAAACATGCCCTGCACTCTTGGGGGCAAGTCTTCCCTTCTGCTCTTAGGAAAAGTTTTAGAAGACTTCTTTGATATACAGTGTGGACAGGCTGCTGAGCAGACCTCAACCTTGCCTCAAGCCCATTTCCTAACCCATTTGCTGTTTCTCTGCAAGAAATGCACTCAAGCTTTGGGCTTGAGACAGATCATCTCGTGACCAATAGGCAAAAAGGAATGGAAGCATTGTTCAAAGTTGTAAGGATTTTGGATGAATGTGTTATGTTACTGAAGCAAGGGTAGCAAGTCAGTCACTAAAAATATATAAGTCTCGAGTCGAGTCGAGTCGAGTCGAGTCGAGCCAGTGTGTCCTTCATTGCCAAGTCAAGTCCCAGTCAAGTCACTGAAGTGACTTAAGTCCAACTTGAGTCTGAGTCAATTGACTCGAGTCTACATCACTGCTAATAAGCTCCTGTGGAAGGGCAGAATCCCCACCCCATCTTTAGCAGTTGATTAGCAGATTAGCATAATCTGTTTAGTGAAATCATCAAGAGTTTTGGAGTCAAATGCCATCAATATGCTGATGACACCCAAATCTGTTTCTCCTTGTCACCACACATCACAGCTGGGTGCTGAACAGGAGCCTGGATACTGTAATGAGCTGGGTGAAGATCAGTGAATTGAAAGTGGATCTCAGTAAAGGGCTGACCTTATCAAGTGCTCATTCACAGGTTTCAGAATTGAGGGCAGTCTTCCCTGGATGAAGTTGCACTCTCCCTGAAGAGGAATTCCATAGCTTGGAAATAATTCTAGATCCATCTCACTAACTAGAGATCCATGACTTGGGATGTTTGGAGACACCTTCAGCTGGTCCACCAGCTGTTGCCTTCTTGGACACAGATAACCTGACCAAGGTAGTTCACACTCTGGTAATGTCCCACTTAGACTACTGAAATGGACTCTACATGAATCTGCCCTTGAAGAAGGAGGGTGTAGTTCATGCAATATGTAGCAGTTAGGTTGCTGACAGAAATATCCTGCAGGAACCATGTGACAGTGGTTTGAAGGAACTGCCATGGCTGCCAGTTCACTGCCAGTCTGTGTTAAGGTGTTCATAATGATATTTGAGATATTCAGCAGCTTTAAACCTCAATAGATGAAGGAGTGTCTCACCCTGTAAATACCCCCTGGCCATTCAGATAGTCCATGGAGGTTCTCTGTGCTCCACCAGTGAGAAAAATGCATTATGCAGACATGTGAAGAAGGGTAGTCTTTGCTGTGGCATCTCTGCTATTGAGTGCCTTTCCCTCGGAGAACCATTTGGCTCCAACACTTGTTCTCATTGTAGTACCATGTTAAAACTTGGCTTTTCACTAAAGCCTTTGAACCTCAAGTTTATGGCCTGATTCTGATGTAATGCCTTGGTACAGTATGCCCTATATGCATAGTTTTAAATTGTTTTAGACTGTTTAAAATGGTTTTAGACTATTTTAAAGGGGTTTAGATTGTTTTTTTCTGCCTTTACCCTGCCCTTTTCTCCCTTTACCCTGGTATGGGACAACATCTAAATAGATTAATAAATAACATAAATAAAATATGCACCAATCTTCTTTGAATGCCATTTGCAATAGAAGGATTTGGTGCAAATCTGTTTACACAGTAAATTATGAGGTTATAAAGACACTCCACACAAGGTGAAACAGCTCTGACTTTTCCCTCAATGTTATGCCTCTTTGTTTCAGTGAAACTTGTTCCAGTGATAAAGTAGTTAAGAGGGAAACGGCATCCAGCTTGTGTGCAAAGCAATATTTTCCCCTCCTTGCAGCTCCTTATCAACCTGGCACATTGATGGAGAAACACAATTTTGGTCTTGACATCTACTAATAAATTTATTTCACAGAAGCATCTGAACATCAAATGGAGATAATTAAAACAAGGTGATCTCAAGTGGGGAGGAATGTGATTCAGTTACCATTTTCAAAGCAATTCATTAAAATCCCTCCGCAAATGTAAATGTGTGCTTATTACAGGGAGAGAAGGAACCTAGTGCTTATCAAACTCAAGTGCATCTCTTTTGTTTTGCTTTTATTTGCCTTATTCAAAGGCACTGTGTTTGAATCCCATGCCAGCTGATTAGCCCATGCAGGGGAGGTCAATTGGATTTTTTCCCCTTTCTTTCTTCATAAGGACCCTCATTGGTTATCTCAGAAGGTGGTACCAGATGATCATCTGTGATGGTTCTAGCACAAGTCCCTGGATGGTACCATGGCTACCATAATCATCACCTCCTTCTTCCATTTACGTACCCATGTGTACACAGAGAGAGACAGACAGAGAGAAGCATGCATCAAAAACTAATGTCCTTAGCATAAGTGCTGGAAAGCATTAAATGTCTCCTCATTTTAAATCAGTTACTCTGTAGACCATAGAGTTTCTCAAATATTTATTTTGTTTCATTGTTAAACAAAGGCTACTGTGGGTGGGAGTTTTTCAACATTAGTGTTGCTGAGTAGAAGCTAATTTTCTTTTCATGAGGAGTTCCTTCACAGCTGGGGTAACATTTAAATTTCCCAAACACATGGGTCTTTTGTCAACCCCTGCCCATGTGAATGGGTCATTGAAATGATACTCAAACCGTGAGGGAGCTGCCTATTGAAATCATCTCCCATGTGGTTAGGACACTTTTGAAAGGTGATGAGATTTGGGGTGTCCAAGGCACAGGCAATAAGGGCAGCACCATAAGGGTAGAGGGAAAGATAATACGGAGGAAGACAGAATTCGTAGCCATTTATTGGTGGACATTTCCCTATCAGTTGCCCAATTCATCCATCAGCAGGATGTCCTGTCTTTTCTTCAAAAGAGCTTTAATAATAGAAGGAAAATTGGACAAACAATTCAATTCCATAGTCCTAGAGGGAATATCCCAAGGGCTATAGGAAAATTTGGATCCCTCTCACATTGGAAAATGAAAAGGGAGAGATCTGCCTACATGTGAAGAGATCATTCATTCATTCATTCATTCGTTTGTTTGTTTGTTTTAAACCTTGTCTTTCTCCCAGCACAAGGTCCAAGGTGGCATACAATGTTTTAAAAGTATGATACAATTTTTAAAAGATCCAAATGCCCCTTACCACTTCTGAAGTCTCCAAGGCCTCTCTAAGGCCTCTTCTGCTCTTATGTCAGAACTTTAAGTTCAAAAGGGAAGCAGATCCACATAGAATAATTATTACATCCCATACAACTAATTCAACATCATTACCTTTAGAGTAACAGAAAGGCCATTTCTACAAGACGTTGCTGTCCCGCAGTGGAGATGCATTGGTACTTTTACACAACATCATTGTGGTCCCGCTACCAATGTGTCCCCACCTTTTGCGATCCTGGGATTTTCCATTACCAGAAAAAAATCTGGTAATGGCCCCTGATCATGCAATGCTCCCATCACCAGTGGCAGTGTGGAAAGGAAGAAATCATGACCTACACTTCCTTCCCCAGTGCAGTATGGGAAGTGGCCAGCTGCACAGCAGAAGGAAGGAGCCTGTCACTCACACTACTTTTCCGCAGGCAGCCAACTGGGTTTGGAGGGAAGTGTTCATGGGACAGTGACAGATGATGGTAAGGTGCAGAAATGGTGAAAGAATATGCAATCAAATGCCTTAAAAGGCAAGGGAGCTTACTCACTTGTTTCAAATGAAGTCATGCCAGACTAATCTTATCGCTCTGTTTTTAGACAAAGTTACAAGCTTGGTGGATTTGGTATATCTTGATTTCAGTAAGGCTTTTGTCAAGTTCCACTGTGGTATTCTTGAAGACAAGCTGGTAAAAATGTGAGTTAGACAATGCTGTTGTTAGGTGGACTTGTAGCTGCTTGACAGACTGAACCCAAAGAGTACTTCAAGATGGTTTCTCATCATCCTGGAGAGAAGTGACAAGTAGAGTACAGCAGGGTTCTCTCCTAGGCCCAGTATTGTTCAACATCTTTGTCAATGATTTGGATGATGGAAGGTATGCTCAACAAATAAGCAGATTACACCAAACAAGAGTGTAACACAGCCAGCATGGTGTAATGGTTTGAGTGTTGAATTCTGGCCCTGGAGACCAGGGTTCAATTTCCCACTTGGCCATGGAAACCCACAGGATGACCCTGGGCACATCACACACTCTCAGCTCAGGAGATCTCATGATAGGTTCACCTTAGGGTTTCCTTAAGTCAAAAATGACTTGAAGGCACACAACAACAACAAAAGATAGTGTAGCTGACAACATAAGGATTTAAGATTATCATAGCAGATTGGAAAACTTGGCCAAATATCAGATGCCCAAATATAGTAGACCACAAGCCAAATATGAGTCAGTGTTATGATGCAGCAGCAAAATTAGCCAGTGCATTTCTAGACTGCATCAAAACTATAGCATTCTGATCAAAGGAAGTAATAGTATTCACTATTTTGCATTGGTCACACCTGATCTGGAGTACTGTGGGGAATTCTGGGTGCTATCGTTTAAGAGGCATATCAACAAGCTGTAATGTGAGACAGGCAACCAAGATGATAAATGGTCTGGAAACCAAGCCCTGTGACCAATGGTCGAGGAAGGTGAGTAAGTTTATCCTACAGAAGAAAAGAGTGAGAGATAACAGGGTAGCCATTTTAAATATCAGAAGGGCTGTCACTTGGAAGATGGGACAAGGTGTTTTTGTTTTTTTCTTCTGTTGCTCCAGAAAATAGAATCCAAACCAATGGGTTCAAATGACAGTAAATATGGTTCCAATTCAATATTTGGGACATCTTCTTGGTAGTAAGAGCACTTCAACAATGGACTATCTGAGAATGAGATGGACTCTTTTTCATTAAAAAAAAAAAATAGCAGCTGGTTGGCCACCTTTTAGGGATGCTTTAACTGTGGATTCCTCTACTGGCATGGAGTTGGGCTAGATAACCCTCAGGGTATCTTCCAACTCCATAACTCTATGGCCATTTCCGCATGAGGTGAGGGAATCACTCCATGCCAGTACTTACCAGATCTTTCTGGGCACAGACCAATGCGGACTGTCCCTTAAGCCCTTCCACAGGGCTCCTCGTCTCGTCCATGGTGAATCAGAGCAGTGTGAGGTCTTAGATCCACACTGCTCCAGCTTCCAAAAGGGCTTCTGGTTGTTTGTGGGTTCTGACCAATCGCGAAACTCACCACGCCTAAAGCCCGCCCTCTGCGCATCTGCACAAGGGAGCAGATAAGAAATGGTGCACTCCAGAAAAATGAAAAACCTGTTTTTTCCATTCTTTAAAAAGCGCGCTGGAGGACCAGTTGGGGGTGTTTCAGAGCAGACTGAGGTGCGGATCTCAGGTAAGTTGTCCAGACCTGGTCCACTCCAAGGTGCAGATGACCACCATGAGAGGACACACTGCGCCATTTTAAGTCCCCCTTGCGGAAATGGCCTATGGTTAATGAATAGGCCATCAATTCTACTCTTCTTTTTTTTTCAAAAAATGGTGCCACTGGACTGTCCTAAAATTGACTGAAAAGACTTTCATTTGTGGAGAAAGCGATTGAAGGTTCCATAATCTTATAGCATCTATCAGAGCGTGGAAAAGTTACTTTTTAAGACTAGAGCTTCCAGAATGCAC
Organism: Iguana delicatissima; assembly: GCA_948472985.1. Taxonomy (NCBI): domain Eukaryota; kingdom Metazoa; phylum Chordata; class Lepidosauria; order Squamata; family Iguanidae; genus Iguana; species Iguana delicatissima. The sequence goes on along the minus strand of CAOKZL010000836.1, from coordinate 494,563 downwards.
CAACCAGCATGGCCTATAAATTTGCTGACTGGGGCAACAGGAAGAGCCTGTGAGTTGCAGTTAATTTTCCAGGGCCAGGTACAAAGTAAGTGGCAATCCATTCTCCACTAGTGGGCAGGAGAATACAACCAAGTGGCCAAATTGGCTTGGTCTTTTCACATTTTTCCTTGTCTGGCTCTGCATGAAACCATTTCCAACTGCTGAACTGGCAAAACCTCCCAAGTGCAGGAGGTAGGGCAAGCTTCCCATGGTGCTGTGCCAAGTCTGAAAGAGTGGTTAGCCAGGACAGTTAACAGGTGCTTTTATTGCTAATTGAATGTGCAGCTCATTAGGGCTTCCTGTTTTATGCAGATCCTGAGAAATGCCTCATGGTTATTTATTGGGGCAGCAAAAACCTAACGATAACCTGGAAAGAGTCCAATTATGTTCTAAGTATTTAGCAAGGCTGAAGTGGTAGAGGAGTATGGCTTTTAAAAGAGCTAATAATCGCAAAGCCTGATTTCAGGAAATGCCTATATCATGGGGGGGGCCTGAAACACATAGCAAGAAATGTGTTGCTCTTCACTTTTCCTTGACCCAGCAACATAACTTGTCTGAACTGAGAAATTTAGACTCACTACAAAATTCCAGATCCATTCAAGACCAATGCATCTCTCTTTACAGGGCCAGCCCTTCCATTAGGCAGAGTGAGACAACTCTTTCTGGCAGCAGATGCTGTGAAGTTGAAGCGAGAAGCATATGCTACTTTGCCTGACCTACATCCCCTCTATTTTCCTACTGCCTTTAGAAGCAGCAGAGGACAGTGTCCCATCAACAATGCTAAGAAAAGACAGAACTGCTGGTTCCATCAGCTATTGACGATGAAACGGTAGAGATACCATCCTGTTTTTGACCTCAGAAATCCAAATGTCTTGGACCACTCCTGTTTGTATTTCTGTACTAGTGAGGAATTAACCCAGTTGGGTTGAAGGACTCAGTATGCTGGGTTCCATGTAGTGACTAGCTGGGTGCCCCGGCTTCTAGAGGCAACAGAGGAGAGATAGCTGTCTCAAAGTATTGGTTTTGTTTTTTACTGGAAACCCACACACACATACACAGAAAGTCCACTAAAATCCACACATACACAGAAAGTCCACTAAAGTCCAAGTACAAAATAGTAGATCAGAATAGGGGGCAGCAGACATCAAGCCTTTCTGCACTACGCTGTTCTACTGCTATTATTTCACTTTCAACATCCTGTGGAATCCTGGGGTCTGCAGTTTAGGGAGGGGCCTTTAGAATTCTCAGCCAGAGAGCTCTTTGGCCTCAGAAAACTACAAACCCCAGAAAGTGAAATAAGAGCATTAGAACAGTATAGTGCGGAAAAGCCCATCTACTTAGAATTAAGAATCAGGATGCTTTTAATATGGAGAGTTATTAGCTGAGAAGAAAATATACACAAAGCATTATAGGCTGTGAAAGTACATGATTCACCTTATTTGGCAATTTGGGGAATTATAAATCCAAACTTTCACTTTAACTAGCTAACCATTGGTATGGGCCACAGTAGATATTACATACCTTTGTAATTTGCTGTGAGTCACATTAGTGCTATTTTGTGCTCATAAAGGAGGGAGCCTTCTCCACAGTAGCACCCCAAATTTGGAAAGCCCTCCCAAATAATGTGTGATTGGCAGCAAACTCCCCCTACCCATGTCATTCAAATTTTCTTTTAATCTAACTGATCACTGATTGGTTGGTTTGACAAGTGAAAAGTAAAATCCCACCCCCTCTTCATATTACAGCTCTAACCCAGGTCAGGGGATTTGTTTTTGTAAAAAGGATCGCTAGTATAAGGCTTCAATATGTGTTTAATAGCGTATGTAGTTTGACACCATGGTTGTCTTTGTCAGAAATAGCCATGGTATCACCACAGTTATGGCATTGTTGGCTATTTTATATGTATGTATGTATGTATGTATGTATGTATGTATGTATGTATAAAAACTTAATGTAGGTAACAAATCCAGGTTTAGCAACACAAAATTTATAATACATAAGATTAGTTGTGTTGACAAAGTGCCGCTAGTTTTTCACTTGAATGTTAAAATGACCAAAATCAAACTTTAATTACTTCAATGATACCCCAAAAGTACTGTTACAGGTAACATTTTGCTTGTTCCAGATTAGTCTCCAATTCTGATAGAAATCTTTAACACCAGCGATTATAGTGTGTTAAGATTTCTGACAGGGTCAGCCCTCCCATTAGGCAGAATGGGGCACCCAATTCAGGAAGCCAATTTGGGATGTCATTCCAGAGCAGAAAATTCCTAATTGTATGGTTTATGAATATTCTAGTTTTACTGCCAGAAAGGAAAGGAAGCACATGAGAGATTTTCTGCCACAGGTGTAAAAATAGTTTGGCTACCTTACGGTACTATGCACCTAGAGCCAGCATGATATAGTGGTTTGACTATTTGACTGTGGCCATTTCCTTCCTACACTGTTATAGTGCTATTATTCCACTTTCAACATACTGTGGAAGCCTGAGGTTTGTAGTTTACTGAGCACAAAGAGCTCTGTGGCTGAAAGTTCTAAATGCCTCTCCCTAAACTGCAAACCCCAGGATGCCATAGGATATAGAAAGTGGAATAACAGCACTGTAACAGCATCATGTGAAAGTGGCCTATGACTCTGGAGACCAGCATTTGAATCCCTGCTCAGCCATGGAAACCCACTGGGTGACCTTGGGCGAACCACATTGCTCTCATCCTCAGAGGAAGGCAAAGGGAAAACCCCTCTGAACAAACCTGGCCAAGAAAACTTTTTGGAAGGTTCATTTTAGTGTCACCATAAGTCAGAAACAATGTGAAGGTAGGCAACAACAACTCTGCACTTGGAGTTGGATTGGTTAGAAGAGCATATGCTGGTCTACTCCAGGCAGCAAAATATCTTGGGCTTGCTCTGAATTATAGTCAGTAATTTAATAACTCAGTAATTCTGGCTTCTATCAGGAAGCAGGAACCATGAATGAATAGAGCATCTTTATCAACTATATGATGCAAAAAATTATAATGATTCCTAGTCATCAAAGTCATCAAAGGTACAGGTTCTTATCTTAAAGCTAGCTGTTATCAGCCAGATGAGTGATATTTAAGGAAATATCTAACATATTCTTAAGCTTGGGATCATTTGGAAAAAAAAAACATCAGCAATAACAAAATCAGATTGAATATAAGTTCTCCATTATCCTTGAACGAAAGTATTTATTTCAGGGCCACTGCCAATAAACAGACAGACAAAGAGACAGATACTTTAAAAAAAAAGGAAGTGGTTTTTATTTGAAGAGTTTTAGTTATGGTGTTCACAGTGTCATCAGAACTACAGCTGAGCTGGCTTGACAAGGGCTCAACTCCCACAAAGTACTTCACCCTTCATTGCTACAATAAAGCATTTTTTTTTTCTTTTGCTTTAGTAGTCAGCCTGCTACATCCTGAATAAAGAGTTGTTTTCTGGAGCTGATTCTGCTGATGGCTGGGCTTTGCCGGAGGTGCAAGATCGTTTTGTTTTATTTTGCAGCTCAGAACAGAGAAAGAAAGAAATTTACTTTTGTGCCTGTTCTCAAACCTCAGGAAGAGTGCGGCTCTAAAGAGACAATTATCAGTAGGTATTAGTGCAACCAAAGGTCAGGTGCACAACACAGAGCTTATTTCATCATTTAGTCGGATTTGTGCTGAATGTTGGATATGTGGTCCCTTGTAATCTAGCGTGGAGGAGAAGGGTTAAAGGTCAGTCAGAGGTCAGAACACAGCACCAAAAGCATTTTGCAATGAAATCTGCCCATTTCAGCATCACCAGCATTCTCCCTTTGTGCATGGATTCCTTGAGATCAGACAATCCAATTACATTTGAAAGATATGGTGTTGTTTGAGAAATGTTTGAGAAGGAGATGGTAAAAGAGGACTGAGTCAAATGGGCCTAAACAATAGAACAGAGCAAGTCCATTGTGCACATCCACTTGCTGAGTGCTCTGTGAAGTCACTGTGTATGCAGAGGTTATTATTCGTATTGTTAAGGTGCCTCCCTTGAATTTAAACTTTGTCTTTTGTTGTGTAGGATCACAGTCCCCATAATAGAGGCATGTTTCATATCAGAAGTGACTGCAGTACATTTCCAGTGTGGATCTGGGATACCTTACTGCCTTCCTGTTTCACACCCATACTAACCAGCTGCATTATGGAACAATAGACATCATTGCCAGCAAATGTCCCCACAGCCACTACAGTTGTTTTTATTCTAGCCTCTTACTGTGATGTGATCCAGTGATTTCAAATTAAAGTCCCACTGCACTGATTATGGGAATGCTATTGTAGGTCTCCATACCCTCCTGTTAGTAGGCTGTATACCCACCACTACCACAATATTTACTTGGCAAATATTAATTGGCATAAATACAAATATGGCTGCATGGCCATGCTGGCTAAGAGGAAAAGCTGGCCAGACATGTGCAACAGGTCAGGAAAGACCTCAAGGCATAGCCAAGTCATAGTCAGGAAATCAGCAGGAAACTCCAGTGATAACAAGCTTACAGTTAGCCTTCAATGACTTAACTCTTAGAGACAATAATGTCTGCAATGTTCCCACAGGACAGCTGATTGTCTTGGTCCTTCTTCCTCTGACCATCAAACTTCCCTTTGTCCCTATACCTGCCCAGCAATCAAAGAGCTGTCAAGACTACCATTAGCCCTTTGTCAGCTAATGCTGAGGCCATTAGCTCATTCTGGACCCAATTGTCCACTCTCCAGACTCCATTGTTTACTTTACCAGAGAGCCATTAACATCTTTACCTTCCAGGCAGAAAAAGACTATTTAAAACCTCATTTTGGGGCTTGCCAACTGATTGTATGCTGGTTGCTGATCATCACTCTGCCACTCCAATTTCTTTTTGTGTGCTGTCCTTGGACTCTTAGTCACATCGCTTCTTTGCTGCTCTACTGGATTGGTAAATATCACCCATTTTGCCCTGAAAATCTCGTTATCCAAAACTTTCCTCCCTTTTCCTTCAGCTAGCCTTTTGTGATAGTGAGACTGCTTGGATCTTGTGTATGTGATTACAATTCCCCCAATAAAACAAATAAGCTTATTTTTGGCTCTCTGACTGATTCTTCCCTGCATTAGTACTGGTAGACATAGTGTAAAATATCTCGTAAGGTTACCCCTCCCTCACAGGCCTCCTCTTTGATCTAATATTCCCCACCATCTCATGGCATCATGGTTCGATCCCTGAAGCACCCACATTTTAGGGTAACCCTCCTTCTTTCCTCATTTTGCAGGAACAATTCTGATTAATCCCCTGTCATTCTACCTTTTCAGCTACTTTCAAAATATCCCAGTTTCTGTCTCCTCCTCCCACTTCCCTCATTGTCTTCAACTTGCTTCAATTACTGCAAACTGAATTCAAAGTGCATAAGTAGGTTGCATTCAATTTATTCAGCACAGGGAGGGGAGGGGAGAGGAAGAGAAGGAGTCTTATACTTCACAGTAGACTCAGGCAAAAGAAACTGCTGCAGTTTGTAGTTTATGTGTTCTTCCTTATTAATAACTTTTGCCATTTTGACCACAATCTGATATTGCTTAGCCACACATGTCCTGGTTTTTATCTTTGAAATGCTGGACAGGATGGGTCTCCATGCTTCAAAGTCCCTCTCTTATAAGAATATCCACACAAAATGAACTAAAACTAGATTTTTTTAAAAAAATGCTATTTGGTTCCAAAACTACACAAACTGTTTGGGATGTTTGGGATGTTACTAAAGTCTAAATAGCATATTTGGTCAAAATGAGTTATGAGTTATAAATGTTCATTCTAGAGCAAAAATAATATTCATATCAAAAACTGAGATGTGCGTTTGGGAGAGACCTGAATTAGTTATCAGGCTAGGTGCAAAACCTTACTGTGATCTTTGTTTTGGTCCCATTACATAGCGTGCCAAGTTTGGTGACTCTGTGATCAAGTATATGGCTTTATATAGCCCAACAAACAGCAAACACTTTATAGTACAGAGGTAACCTGAGGAGAATCTTTCACTGCATAACTGTTAATATCACTAAACAGGCTCCAGGGTTCAGTTCTGTCACAGAGTCTAGTAATTCATACAACCATTTGACTGAAAGATCCATGGTCAGTTTGGTTTTAGGCAGCATTGGGCTTGTTATATTAATATCATCCTGAATATGCTTCCTTTCTTCTTATTGTGGAAAGTAAACAGGATCGGTCCAAGTGAGTGGATGACCAGAGAATACCAGGATCTCAAGAAAGGAAGAAGAAAGAATCTTTTCTGAAACCCAGGAGAGCTGCAGAAGGTCTGAGTTGACGCTGGACCAGTGACTCAATATATGGCAGCTTTCTGTGTTCATAGACAGCCATTCTTTCTCAATGTGTGTTTCTGTTACTGGTTTGCTAAATATTACAATACGCTTTTGAACTTTCAGAAAGGAACAAAATCTCTAGAAACACAGAAATAGCACATGCTGAATGAAGTATACCTGAAATTATTCCCTTTGAGTGTGTACTTCCAGATTTTTTAAATCCCAGCTCCAGATCCTCTTATAACTTTTGGACCCAAGGAGGTACCCTGGCTTTAACTGCTGAAGGGCTGGAGTCAGAGAGGGAGGAACTGGTCCCTCTGAGACTGCTTAGCCATTTGGGCCAAGTTAGGCCCTTGGTGTGTCCTGCACACCTTACCATGTGCTACTTTGACATATTCCATTGCACAGATGAGATGTCAGCAGGGAGTGGGCTGGGAAGGGAGGTGGGGTGAATGTTAACTAATGAAGTGTAAAAGCTGTCCAAGGGGCTTTTGCCAGTTTCTCAAGATCTCTGTTAATTAAGTGAGACAGGCTAGCATAAAGTCCTGCTATCTGGGAAGGCAAAGGTAATGTAAATATTTGCAACCTTCAATCAGTGCCTGCTTATTTGTTGCCCAGAAGACAGAAGTTGAAAATCTAGGGAGAGCTTTTGGATAAATGGAAAGTGATGGGGCAGGGACCAAATGAAAGGAAAATAAGGATAGCCAGCAGCCCCATCAACTACATACGGACCTTTTATCATAATCACTACATGAAGTCAAATGCTGTACTTTTTTAATGACGTGCCATTCAAGTTCCTCTTGTTTCCTTGACTATCAGTGATAGACAGAGCTTTGAATATGCCACATGCCAAACAAGGATGCTCTTGTGACCTCCTCAATTCATCCATTACAAGTTGGCTGGGTGACGGAAGGTGTGGGATGTTATGAGCCAGAAGGAAATGAAAGGCACTTCTGTGCCTTTCCTGTCCTGTGCTGTCTACACACACCTCCTCCATCCAGCAGAGCTTTCCTCTTCCATTACCCTCATTCATGGAGGGGTCTGGTATCTGGCTCAAGGTGAGAGTTCATTTCTCTGTTGGTAAAGCTTTCTTCAGATTGAGCAACAGAGTTGGCCATCTTTGTCATCATTTTGAACAGCATCAAAAAATGCCACACATTCCACCTGACCACCTTTTTTTCTGTTGCTGTTTGGTGATTGTTTGGAAATCTTTACTAGTCTAGAAAACATTGCCCTTACTTTGAATATGCTATGTTTGTCCTTGTGTGCCTTCAAGTCACCTGCTAACTTATGGTGGCCCCCCATGAATTCCATAGGGTTTTCTAAGGCACAGAATACTTAGAAGTGGTTTTGCCACTACCTTCCTCTGAAATATAGCCTACAGCACCTGATATGCATTGGCAGTCTCCCATCTAAAGGCTGACCCTGCTTAGCTTCCAAAATCAGATGGAACCTGGTGCCTTTAGGGTATTTAGCCCTCAGTGATATCATAGCATAAAATGTGGTTGTCTGTATAGTCTCACACTGTCATTCTGTTCATGACATTATCACAAATTTGGTGGGATCTGTTGCTAAGATTATGACCACTCAGTTGGTTTCAGTTGGCTTACTTGGCCTCAAGTTATGCTCAGTGAGACTATCAGTGTATGACATGACCAATCTGAATGGCACTCTTCATTTGTTTCAATGAACTTGAACAGAGAATTTCCTAGTAAATTCAGCCCCCTCCACACACACACACACACACACAAGAAAGGTGAGATTTGTCTTTTGCCCACTTTTCCTTCAAAATAGCAGCATTCAAAATGTACCGACTTAAATAGTTACCTTTTGCTTTATAGAAGAGAAGAGAGGAAAGCCAAGCATATTTTGATGCATGGTGAAAAAGTCTCTTTAGGTAACAGATTTCAGAGAAGATCTTGCTTCCTGCTTCTACTTGTATGTGTCATTTTTAAAAAATGAATGAGGAAGTGCTGCGTGTGTACTTTTTCTTCAGGTGTGAAAACAGCTTGAGGGCATTGGTTATCAATAGAAGTAGAGTTACAGGTAAGGGAGAATGTTTTTTATAGAGTATGTTGAGGCTGAGAAATGTTTACATATTTACCATCCTGGAGATATTTTCAAGTATTCAACATATTTAAAACTGAATATTTTAGAAATGAAAATGGTATTAAAAATCCAAAGCTACATTATTACAGGCACATTTTCTATGTAGCTACTGGATCACACTGCCCTCAGAAGCTTAGAACTTAGTCATGAAGGCTAACATCAGTAAGTGGGGGGTTTTTTACTGCCAGATTGGTCTGGTAATCTCTGACTTTCCCTAATATACATTGCTTTCTCATTTCCATCAGTATTAGTTCAAACATCTGGGCTGAAACTTCAGAAAGGGAGGAATGAGTCGGCTCTATACACAACTGTTGTTTTTTCTTCAGTAAATTTTGCTGAAGAAACCCATGGCTCGAGCAGATCTGACAGTCCCTCTTGATACACATACGGCCCTCTTCCCTACCACTGTGATGTCACATTTTGCAGGTGGCCTTATTAATCAAATCCTAAAATGACTGCAGTGTCAGAGCAGGGCAGCGCCTGGCACTGTGCTGCCAGATGGCATGGGCGTTAGTGACATTCACCCAATAGCAGGTGGATGGAGCTATTGTCCTTGGCATTTAAAAGCTGCCTTCAGGAGCACAATGGACTCATTAGCAAACAATGCCACCATTTTCTGTAGCGGCTTGAGCTTCCATTTCTGTGTGACCTCTATAATTCATTTCTATATGCTCAGATGGCTTCCTAAATCTTTAGTTACTACATTACTGTAAGATTCAGTAGGATCTTTAGCTAAGTAGTAGGAGCATTTTTGACTCATCAGACACACAGGCATTCCTTTGCTACATGTGGCCCTCAGACAAAAGCCAAGGTGCAGCATTTGCCATAAGAAAACAACCACAGGTCACCCTGGCTAACAGCCTTCCTCCCACCATGACCAACCATATACATCTGGGGAAGCCCACAAATAAGCAAAGCATGAAGGCTGTCGCCCTCTTCCATAGTTGTTCCTCCAGCACCAGGTGTTCGGAGACACACTGCCTCCGTACTTCAAGTTTCCATACAGCAAGCATTGTATGAGTTGTTCAGGATGATAAACCCATCATTCTCAATGAATTTGCCTAAATCCTTTATAGAGGAGGAGGAAAGCCTCTCATAGGATCTGATCTGGCCATAGAGGGTTAGGCTCTGCTACCTATCCCCCAAAGATCAACCCCCATGCCACCAGAATAAACTTTCCTGCTCCTGTTTCAGAGCCATCCAACTTAATAACCATCATCCATCTTTTAGCAGTAAATTCTAATGTGTAGCCACTTGCAGTAGCAGCTCATGGACTGGACAGAAAATATTCTTCACTCCAAAATGGAGTGGAGGCATGCCCCTGCTGATTTCACAAGCTGCTCATGAATTGTGCTATATCTGAGACCAGTGCTGTCTGAAATCAGACCTGATGGTATACCATCAATGATTAAATGATTATCTATGTTCACTGAAAATGTTCCTTTCCACTGCCTGTGTTCTGCTTGTTATTCCCAAAGTACAGCTTTCTTTTCCCTAGTGTTTTTGACCGTTTCTGTTGCTTCCAGCCCCATGACTCTGTCTTTTAAAAGACTTGGAGTCTCTGTGTAGGGCTAAAGTGTCACCTTATTGCCAGACAAGAAGGATCACAACATTCCAAGGTGGCAGTCAGAAAACATGTGCCTAGAATGGGCCATGAACTACAAGATGAGGGAAAGGACTGAGGGAATTTGATTCTTTCCTTTATTATTATTATTTTTAAAAAAGAGATTAAATGCAGAGTTAAAATACCTTCAAGAAAATACCATCAAAGGAGGTGAAGGGATTATTCAAATTATCTGTAAGTGGTGAGACACAGGATGTCACGGCCTGCAGCTTCAAATAGAAAATGTCAGACAAGATGCTAAGACAACCTGCCTTAGCAATAGGGGTCATATTAGGTAATGAATGCATCTAGCAGAGCGATGGCAAACCTCAGTCTTAAGAGCAATATATGTTATAAGGCAATGGGTGCTATAGGGATGAGGGCAATGAGCCTTCCTAAGCAGTAAGAGATGACTTGAAAGCAAGTATCCTAGGAAAATCTTGTGACATTTCATGCTTTCTCTCTGAACTAAAATGACAGTTCACCTTCTTTAAGTCCTGGATCAGACCAAGGTACTGTTAAATACATTCATCAAAGCTAAGTCCAGAAATGTTTTCTTATTGTCAGGTTGACCCAATAATGCAACCAAATTAAGAGAAGCAGGGGACAGAAAGGCAAGGAACGGTTTCACTCCACAATTGCCCTGCTTCTTTTCATACTTCCCTTTGGCCTTGTTATTACTAATTATTTATACTGTGCCTGCAGTACACCTTGTGTTTTAGAAAGAAAGATACATCTTTGCTCAAAGAAATCTACCTTTAAAAAAAAGAAAAGCAGAACAGGGCTGTTTTACAGATTCCAGTAGCTGAGATCAAGTGTAGTAGCCTCCACTAAGCAGCTGCTCTGCATATACTCTGCATAGCAGATGGAGCCTTTTTTTTAATCAATTCACTCCCTCCTCCCCTCCACACACCTTTCTGCTTTAAAAAGGCATTGAAAAAATCTAACAATAACAACAACACAAAACAGCTCCTCACATGGATTGCCACACTGCTGAGAAAATCTACATGCCACCACCAGCTACCCCCAGGAATATCTGGTGACACTCCATGTAATGTGCACATGTGTGTGAGGGGGTGATCCACATGGCAAGCTCTTCTACATGTTATAGTCATCATGCACTACATAGCAACCTCCATACAGACATCTGTTTCAGGTAGTCTCCTGTGTATAATTTATATACTTTAGTTATTATTACTCTTCTCCTCACCAAAGAGTTGGCCATCAAGTGCTGAATTGGCCACAACAACTATGAATACAATGGCAGTGTGGGATAGTTGCAATCTATATAGGTGGAGAACTTCCACACCAGTGAAATCATAGACTTTAAATTGTTGGGATGTTAGTCATATCCATACTCTGCCTTTCTTCCAATGAGTTCAAGACATCCCTGTCATGGACCCAGGGCCTTTCTCCCACTCAATGCTGATTTCTGCCCTTGAATAGGAGATGGAAACTCCTTGGGTTCCATTAATTAAACATTGCCACCACTCACTGAATTAAAAGGCTGGCCTTAGTAGCACAGTGGGATGCCACAAGGGAGCCAACAATCTCTAAGCTTAGATATCTCTTTCCTTCCCCTACACCCTCTGGAAGAGAGGAATCTTATTTACACATGTCACCGACAAGCATGTGGAGAAAGAGAGAGCAAGAAGTTCTTTAAAAGAAAGCGTTTATTCTAAGAACAGGCAATATAGAACAGGTATCACTCTACATGGGAGGATTCTTCCCCCCACAGGTTCATTTAGTAGTTACAAGTTACCAGTAGTTACATCATATTGTTACCCTGTGAATTGGGGGTCCCGGGAGGGTCGCCCAAATAACCAAACAAACCTAGCAAGGATGGGGAAATTAGCTGGAGCACTCTCTTGGCTAACGAGAGGCAGGGTAACACAGCAGGATCTTTTACCCTATGTTTACAGCGTCAGGTCAGTGAGGAGGCAGATGGTTCAAACAGCAATTAAGATTTATTAAACAGTTATTAAAGAAAAACACAAACACACTCCTAACTAGGAAAGGAAAAGAGAGTTTCAAGGGGAATGGGTGATACGCCACCTGTCCTGTAGTCCTGGGGAAGCCAATTGCAGAAGAGGAAACCCAGCGTGGCGGCCGAGGGGAATCTGCTGAACTGAGCGGCAGCAAGGCAGAATAGAAGTCCAGAGCGATCCGGCGAGAGTTCCGAAGAGCTCTCAGAGCGAGCGATTTTTATAGGGGAAAGAACGACCACAGGCTAGCCTGGTCTTGGGTGAAAACAATAAGTTTTGGGTTGGAGACAAAGCCTCCAAAAGGTCAGAATTTGCATGATTGAGTTAAAGTCTGAATTGACAATGGTATGGCCAGTATGTAGATGCGGCTAGCTCAGCAGTTAAGTACCTAGCTCCCCAGGGTGTCCTCTCAGGGCAGAGGATCCCTTTGTGGTAGCGTGCATTTGTAATGAAGGTGTTTGTTTCAGGAGGTCCCCTAAAGCAGATCTGGTAATATCTGGCTTGGTTTAGTGGGAGCAGCAAGTAATAACCATGCCTAGCTTCGCGCTTGTTCGGCGGGCCTCGCAAACACTTGGCTGGTGGCACAGTAGAGCCAAATTGTGATATCAAAATGATATCTTTGGTTCACCAAAGGCCAGGCCAGTACGCGGTGGTAGCAATATCAGCCAGAGCTTTCAAAAGAACAGAAATCCTAATACAACTATCTAAGAAACATCCTAGCTACTCACATCATTGGCCAGGTTTGATGGTGGGCAGAGGCAGAGCCAGGAGGTGATGCCTAGTTGAGCCTACCTGCAATCTGTGATATGCCTCCTCTGAGTGATGTCTTTGTTCTTTCTTTTTGTTCTTTCTCACTTCTCCTGAGGGTTTTTAAAACCTTTTGACCAAAGCATCTTGAAGGTTCTCATCTTTCTGCCTCTGACTGGGCAACTATCTCTCAAGACCTGTGATGTTTTGTGATGCTGACCCCCCAATAAAATGTAACCTAACCCAGCACTCATTAACCCTTTGTATGCCTGGAAGGAGAACTATCTCCCTTCAGCTCTGTTACCTAGATAATGGGAAACCCCATTATCAGAATCCTCATCTCCACTTAATCCTCCATCCGTACATTCATCTATCTTGTGAGATAGATCAGAAAGAGAGTGACTGGACCAGAGTTACCCAGTGAACTTTGTGGCTTAGTGGAGCACTGAGCTTGGATCTCCCAACTCCTATTCAACACTTTGAACTACTACTTCTTCAAAGAGCGCATAGTCAAATTGTAGAATTCTCTAGCACACAATGTATCCATGGTTCCCAGGTAAGAAGACTTTAAAGGGGGGAGGAATTACCTAAATTCATGGAGGATGGCACTATCAATGGCTATTAGTCAGCATGGTTACAGTAAATAGCACCTCTAGTATCAGAGGCAGTTTGCTCTCTTGGTGGGGTAGAAAACAGAACTTTCCACTAGATCAGTGGTTCTCAACCTGTGGGTCCCCAGATGTTCATGGACTTCAGCTCCCAGAAGCCCTGAGCATTGACCATAGTGGCTGGGGCTTCTGGGAGCTGAAGTCCACGAACATCTGGGGACCCACAGGTTGAGAACCACTGCACTAGATAGACCTTTGGTCTAAACAAGCATAGCTCTTCTTATGTTCTTTTATTCTTATCATGTTCACTGCACCAAAGCGGGAAACATGAAAGAAAAGAGTCAAGGTCACAGAGGAAGACTGTGAGGGGTATGGATCCTGCATGAAGAGTGAGGCCATTTCCATACCACACTGTCATAGTGCTGTTATTCCACTTTCAACATCCTGTGGAATTCTGGGGTTTGTAGTTTACTGAGGCCAAAGAGCTCTCTGGCTGAGAGTTCTAAATGCCCCTCCCTAAACTGCAAACCCCAGGATTCCATAGGATGTTGAAAGTGGAATAATAGCACTATAACAATGTAGAGCAGAAAGGCCCTATGTTTCTATGAATAGGCCATCAAATCTACTCTTTTGGGCCTGAGTGTGAGGAGTCTCTGAGGATGGAGAACAGTGGTGGCACTCAAAAAAGAAAAAGTGTGGCACACAAGATCTACATGCACTTTGAGAAGCAAACTTTGCATTGCAGGTTTATTTCTAAGAGAAAATTATTTGTGGGAAAATGCAAGTAATGGGGAAGACAGCAGGAGAGAAATAATGGTGAAGGGGTGAAAAAAACACTCTCTTCAGTTTTCTCTGGGCATACTTACTTACTTATTTAATTTATATCACATCTTTCTCTCAAATGGGATCAAAGGCAACATTACAGTCCATGTATGTTTGTCAGATGTGGCTGGAGATCAACAAAAAAGAAAGAGAAGGAGCGGGCAACCATCACTTCTGCTACCTCTGCAGACTTTTCCCTAGAGCTGGCCGTACCAAGACACGATTTCTAAGGCCATTTCCGCACTACATGGTTACACTGCTATTATTCCACTTTCAACATCCTGTGGGAACTTGAGGTTTGTAGGGAAGGGCATTTAGAATTCTCAGCCAGAGAGCTTTTTGCCTCAGGAAACTACAAACCCAGGAAGGAAGGAAGGAAGGAAGGAAGGAAGGAAGGAAGGAAGGAAGGAAGGAAGGAAGTGGAATAGTAGCACTGTAACAGTGTAGTGCAGAAATGGCTCGATATTAGGAAATGCATTCAGGTTCTAGACATTTAATTTGTTAGTATTTCATTTTTACTGCCGGGGATGGAAGAGGTGCTTATGGGATTATCTCCCTCATGTACCCTAGCCTTGGGAACTAGGTGCCATATCTTGGCAATGGGGGCAGGGAGGGAGAAATACCATTTGCAGCCCCACCTAAGGGAGCAAAATGTCTTTGGCTAGTGCTGTTTCTCCCTTCAACTGTCACTCTCACCATGAATTTTTTGTGGGTCCTCACTTCAGTGACCCGTCTGTCTCCCCTCAGTCCCCATCCCGCCTGCCCCAGATATAGTACACTATGGGGCCGTGATGATATTTTCAAGCCCATGGATTGCAAGACTGATGATGTCTATGGGTGGGCAGAGCTGTCAGCCCTGAGAGGTTGATAGTGTGCCACAGATGTAGTGCAGGAAGCTTGGTCGCCAGCCTCCTCCACTGTTTGAACGAAGCTGTATATCTAATACTGATTCCCTCTTATCTCTAGTTTTCAGCACAGCATATTGTAAGCGCTCAGCCTGCCTGTATTCCATCCATCACCAGAAACCCCAGTGGCAGGTCCAGTCTACTTTTATTATTTATCAGCTGTAATGCAGTCTCCAAAACACAGCCTTCTCCCAAACAGATCTGTGTTTGTTGTCTGTGGGGTGACTGCACATGAAGTGATTGTGTGTGTGTGTGTGCGTCTGGACTACGCTTTCTGGTTACTGACGGTATGGCTCACAGGAAAAGGCAGTGTGCAATTTTAAAAGCAGTGTTCAAGCCTCATTATAACACGCAGGCCCATACCCCTCCTTGGCATGCTGCTGGCACATGTCAGCATGCAAAGTGGAAGCCAAGCCAAGCATGAAAAGCTGCCTCCTTGAGAGATTAATTAGACTCTACAGACTTTAATTCAAAGGAGAAAGGCCGTTCCTTTCAATTGCAAAGGCTCCTTAAAGACTACCACAGCTATGTCAGCAAACACAGGTTCTTAAGACCTTCTGTTTCCTGAATGAGGTAAAGGCAGAGGTTGTTGGGGGGACTTTTTCTTTTTCAGGAGAGAAGCAGATTAAGCCTCCCTTGTTTTTCCCCTGAAGTGTTCCCCGCTTCTATGGCCCATGTTACTATTAGACCGAGTGAGGCAGCTCCCTCATGCAACAGATTTGGGGTATCATGAAAAAGAAGCAGTTATTTAAATGGTTTACATTATATTTTTAATGCCAAGCATAAAGACAGCAAGGCTTCTGAGATTTTTATGCCAAAATAATATGGCTGTCTATGTATTGGTGGGTGGGGGCACCTAGCTTGAATGAAGGGCCTATTTGCTGTTTTTCGTCAGACAACGAAATGTCTTGCTGCCACCCAGGGCTGGCAGAGTAAAAACTGGCAAGGGCCCCTGTACCTTTCGTGGTTATATAGAGGAAGCAATTTCAGCAGGTGTTGCTTGTCACACAAGCAAGTAACAGGCAGAACCTGCTGACAGCCCCTCTTCTACAGAAGCCCTCTCCAGTTTTCAGTCTGGCAACCATATTGCCAACTAATCCCAAGTCATTTTACCTCTGTTCCTTGATTTGGGTTTCAAGACTAGAAACAAACTCAGTTGAAAGCTCGGGAGATGCATTCCTCTTTCTCCTACCATTCCTCCTTGACAATGTGTATTACTCCTCATTCCAATTTCTTAGTAAACATAAGAGTTGCTTGCAAAATGTATACTTCTGCTGTCAAGATAGATTCACAAAGGCAACTTTCACCAAAAACTTGTATTTTTGCATGCATGGTCATTGACCTTACTGTCTAGCATGTTCTGGGAGCTGTGCTCCAAAAAAGTAACTTTTTACAAGCCATGAGTATTGCACACCCATGAGGTTCTCGCTTCCAGTAACACCATCCTAAGGAAGTGGATTTCTGAATGGTAAAGTGATTTTTAGCCAATTTTAAATCAGATGGCATACCTAGAGTAGGAAGTGCTACTATCACTAGAACAAGAATATGGTGCTGTTTTAATGTCTCCAAGCCACTATATTTTTAAAAAATAATGATAATAATTTCCAAATTTGTAGATTTTTATTTAAAATAAATTATTGACCCCATATGTGCCATGGAAATCTCCAAAATGAGAGAACTGGGCTAGAATAGGATTTCTCACACAGGAAACTTCACATAGCAGTCGTAACAATATTAATCCATTAAAGAGCTCACATTAATTAGTGTTGGAGTTTTATGGTAATAGAGGGGGAGGTGTTCCTTCCTGAAGCATATTTTTATAGATATCTATTTAAAAAACTCAAATTTCCCTGGCACAACAAGAACACTCTCTCATTGGTTGAGGTGATTATGCCATCCAAGTTGCTCAAACACACACACACATGTCCACTGTTCAGATAGGATTGATTGAGTCTCTGGATTCATTTTGAATTGATTCAATAAAATGACTGAAAAGGGTTTTGTTAAAGAAAATTCAAGCAGTCTATCATTTGAAATGGTCTTTTTTTTCTCACCCATTCCTTTGAAAAAGAGAGTTGCTTTCTCCACTTTAGCCCCATGTTTATGCTCTGTCATGGACATTGTGGAAGACACAAAATGGCTGCCAGGCTGCCACCATAGAGTCACTGCTGCAGCTTTGCTGTTCCAACTCATAAGATATATAATGTGTGTATCTATATGTGTGCACACAAGCATGTACTTAGGACACAGTGTAGCATAATAATTCCAGGGGTACATCTATGCTCTCTCTCTCTCCACTCAATCCAGCCCCCCACTGCCACAACTTATTGCTCGGCTGCTGCAGCCTTTGGCCCCAGCCATACAGTGACTGCTGGAGAGGAAGGGGATCAGATATGGGCTCCAAAGTTAGATGCAGACTAATGATATCATTCACCCCGATCCGCCAGTGTCCTCCAGAGAGTTTAGAAATGATGCAATTACTATCATATGACTATGGGAACATAGCCTGAGGCCTCTCCAGTCTTCCCCTCCACCAGTTATTGAATGTCTAGGTGGGGCTGCAGCAGCTAGACAGTGAGTCTGGGAAGTGCTTTGATCGTTGCAGTGGGTGAAAGGAAACACCAACCTCTCTAACCAAAAAAAAAAGACATATACTGGTATAAGATGGGCTTAAGCTTGCATATGTTACTAACAGAATCCAGCCCATAGAGAGACAGAGACCTACATATGCTACTGCCACAACTAACTGGTTCCTACTTAATGAACCAAAACATTTCTCTACCCACAAATAAGGTGGTAAATTTAAACAAATCATTCACAGCCAACTCTAGATCATAACTGCATAACTACTGGTACAACAAAACATAAGCACCAACTACAATTCCATCAGTTCATTAACTCACAAACGTTTGTGTTCAAAGAAATATATTTCCTGTTGATCATGTACTTTCAAAAAACTAAAAATTCTGGAGGTCCTCTATAGAAATTTGCATCCTATGACATATTCCAATGCCCCCGCCCCAAACAACCCAGTAACAGCCCACTGATTTCTCCAGGGACCTTTCCAGTCATATGGCACTTGTGGTATGGAAATACAAGAGGTGGGGAGGGGTCAGGATCCCTCCTGTGAATAACAGGCCAGCAGGTTTAGCGGGCCTTTGGTTCTTCAGAGGAAAATTGGGCCCGAGGGAGGCTCCCCCATCTTATCTAAGAATAGCATAAACATCCCCATCCCAAGTTATTTGCTGCCTCTGCAAGTCTTTTTTAAAAACGCTATTTCAATCAAACTGGGATGGTAAATGTCAGTTTAAATTAAATAACCCCATTTACCAATGATGAAAATTATTCAGGACAAAACTCCTATCTGGGACAAGTTGCTCTTTGGAGCGGAGCAAAGCTTTGGTTTATAGCCTAAAAAGCAGCTGTCTTCATAAAAGCTAATAAAATACACTGGGGATAATTAAAACTTTAATTAAAAATGTGAAGTCCAAATAGCTTTTTATGGTAGTGAGGAAACTTGTTTTGACATCCAAAATTGCCGCACAAGCCGGATCTCCCTTGTATTCTCTTCAGGCTATTTAGATGCTGCTGTTCAGCTCAAAATGTTCTTCTGCTCCCTCCAAAAGTGTCAGTTTTTAGTGGGTTTTAAAAGCATAATGGGGACATTTGCTTTATAGCTTAATTCAAAATTATTAATCTGATCTAGCAGCAGGCTTGTTTGCATGCCAAGTTTTGCAGGATGCTCTCCTTAAATATGTAGAAGGGATAAATCACATCCAGAAAATAAAATTCATTTGCCACTCTCTCTATAAGGACAGCATTCTGAAGAGAACAAAAGTGGGTAGGTGTCCTCTTTTGGACCACCCCAGTGGGCCAGCACCATTGGCCAAACTGGCAGGTTGCCGTTGCAGGCACTTCAGCTGCTGATTGGACGAACAAGCACGGCCTGAAAATTTCCCTCAACAGCTTGTCCATATGTCAGAAAGCTTCCATCTCTCATAATCTAGTTTGCCCTTTGTCACCCTCAAATGTTTATTTTCCAATACTGTTGCAACTAGGAGGAAGAAACGGGACAGAGTTTAGAAAAATTATTTTTTAGACTACAGCTCTCAGAATCCCTCAGAAATTTAAAGGAATTATCTAAAGAAATGGGAAACAATATCTTGGATATCTTGGATCATACTAAAAGCCAAAGCAGATTCACTGCACCGCAGGCATGGAAGCCACCAGCTGTCACTGAGCCTGATAAAAAGTTCTGGAGAACTCAAAAGCTTGCACAATCTTAGGGAAATTTAGTTGGTGCTAATAAAGGTATTGCCTCTTTGTGGACTTTGAATTTTGTTGTGTTTCTGTAGACCAAAATGGCTGCCCATGTTTTTTAGAGTACTTGTTACCTTCTCATCCCTCAAAAAGAAAGAAATTTGTTCCTTTTTAGTTACATTTTAAAAATCAGAATACTTTAGGTTCATTGTCTGCAGTGCAAACTATTCTTAAACAGTGAGGCCACACACATCTTTTAACTTTAAAGTAATTGAAACACAGACCCTTTCCACATCTTAGCTTGCTTTGTTGTCATCCAGCATCCAGCAGTGCCTCTGACAGGATAGGAGCATGTCCCCAACGCTTGTCTCCACACCTGACCAGCTGCCTGAGGAAGGGAACACAAGGGATATACCTCTTCTTGCTGCACTGCAGTCAGCCTTCTTCTCATGCTGCAGTGGGGAAGGAAGTGCATGATGGTGCTTCCGGTCCTTCTGCATGGCCAGCTGCAACGGAAGGCTCACACGATCAGGGGTCATTGATGGAGCTTTTCCATCAGTGATATACCCCGTGATCGTGCCAGCGGGTGAAGTGAGAAGGGCAGGACTGTGATGATATCATGCCGAAGCATCATTGCGGTCCCTCTCCTCTCACATCCCGGTGCCAGGATGCCACCATCCTGCAGAAAGGACCACAGTTACAGCTATACTGTAAAAGGAGTGAAGATAGCCCGCATTACATTACAAGCATTATGTAACATAGTTCTGTGTACTCATTGCAAAAAGAAAGAGAGAGAATTAACCATATGTATCTTATTGTCTGGCAGTCAGTTACTGTTAAGCTGTTAAGCTATGTCCAACCCATTCAGGTGACAGTTCTTGAAAAGAGCCATGAAAGCAAAGAAATGCAGTTAGGGCAGTGCTAGTGGCCCAGAGAAAGATGCAGCAGCCGTTGGATGGTGGGTTTCTTTCTCTCTCTGCCAAGATGGCCTCTCTAGAGCTCCTGTTTGTTTTTTAAGAGATGTCTCCACTGGTGCAGATGGATCATGGCACAGAGAGAAAGCATTAAACTTTTCCCCCTACCATCAACTATCTGACACCTGCTCAGGCTACCCCTCAGCTGCTGTTTACATAGGAGAAGAACACAGACAGTAATTGCATTAAGACAATCAGTATTATGCCTAATCTGGACTTTATTCTACAGAGTTGGGAGATAATCTTGTGGCACTCCTAAGAAATGCATCATGATGAAATGAGCAGTAGTCTGCAAAAGCTTCATCTCAAAAGTCACTTCATTGCTTTGGCTGCAGAAACCTAGCCTTGCACTATTTGTTTCACTCTTCTCTCACTTCAGGAATGAATGAGGCCATGTTTATCATTGTAGGCACTATCCCACAAGACAGCAGTGGGAAACTTGGAAGTCCCATCAGCCCTGACCAATATAGCCAATGGTGAGGAATAATGTGAGTTGAGATCCAACAACATCTGTGGTGGAGACACACACTGCCACAGGTGCTTGTCACAGGGACATCAAAATGAACATGCAGGTATAGTAGTAGTAGTAGTAACATTAACAACAACAACAACAATAATAATGATGATGATGATGTTTATTTATTACACCCTTTCCACCAAAGGGTAGAACTAGAACATATATAATAAGATACAAGGACATTATAACAAAAAAACACAACAATACATAATGCATGGCATGAAATCCCCAACACCTCACCAGTCACTATCTCAGCACCTTAAACACAACTCAGTGGCTTAAGATGGAGAGCCAAAGAGGAAGGTCTTCAACCATTTACGAAAACAGGTGAGATCCTCCTCCAGCCTGAGGTCCAAAGGAATATCATTCCACAAATGCAGAGCGAGATCTTGAAAGGCTCGCAGCCTTGACAGAACCATATGCCTTGGTGGAATAGACAATAATCCTTTGCCTGCAGATCTTAAATTCCTGGATGCAACATACCAAACAAGCTGAGCTGCAAGGTACTGAGGGAGGTTAAAGTGCAAAGTTTTAAATACCAGGACCAAAAGTTTGAAACAGGCCCTGGCCTGAACTGGTAGCCAGCAAAGGGATCTACGGGGAAAAGAAATAGGTGAATATTTTGGTAGATTTAAAACAACCTAGACAGCATTGTTCTGAATTAAAACCAGAGGAAGAAGGAAGCAGGAAGGGGCAACTTCTCATAGCAAAACATAAAAATGTGCTAAGAGAAGTGATGATCTGGAACAAAGGAAGGGAATCCGATCCATTCCTTGGAAAGTCAACATCTGGCTGACCAGAGGCTCCCCAAAGAGCCCTCCAAATCCCACCCACTCCCACATACACACATATACCCTCAAGTCCTCGTTAGACAGAGAGAGAAGAGGCTTTGGGCCTTTTCACAGGACATTGTCATCCCACCATAGAGACAGGAGAAGGATGGGACCACAATGATGGTTACGCATGATGTCATCGTGGTCCTGTCCTTCTCCTGTCCCCAGGCGGTGCAATCACAGAGTAAATCATTGATGGGTTTTCCCTATCAATGACCCATGATCACGCCGCCATCTCGCATTTACCTAGTGTGCAAAGGGTCCAGAAGCGCAACAGCTGAGCTTCCTGCTTCAGCAGAGCCTGGGAAAGTATCTGACTGTGCTGCAACAGGAAGCAGCAGGGCTGTCGCACTTCCTGGATCACAGCAACAGCCAGTGCGGAGGGGAGCATTCCTGTTGCACTCCTCTCCAGGCAGAGCCACTGCCAGGATCCCCATAGGACACCACTGGGAACAGGAAAGGTGCGAAAAGGGCCTCTGCCTCACACTTTCAACCAGTGTTGCCAGGAGCACCAGCTAAGAGCAGATATTTCTCTGTCTCTGTGCAGGAAAAAAAGCAAGATGCAACTTATCTATCAGCCAGCACAGCCAACATTCAGGGCCCACGGGAAGATCTGGAAGGCCACATGTTCCCATCTTTAAATGGTCACCATGGCCAAGTCTGACCTTCTCAGGGAGGGAGACAACAGGCACATTAGCTGAGATGAACAAAGGCAGCCCTGCCCATAGCAGCCAATTGAGCGTCCAGGAGAAAGAGGGAGCTCAGGAGAGCACCCAAGATGCAAAAGTAATTGCTTTGACAGTGAGTCAAGCTCCATCCACCAGCTGTCTGAATAGCTTTTTCCTACCTAGGTCCTTTTTCTGGCAAGGCCAGACCTAAATATATTGCTACATTAGATGGAGTACAAATGTCACCCCACATCATATTGCTGGGTCAAGATGCTTTGGAGCCAAAATCAGGCACATGACTTGGCACATGAAGCAGAAAATCTCACAAGCACTGGTCTCCATCTTTGACATTAAAAATACAACAAGCTTCAAACTGATTAACAAGTCACTTCATAAGATCAAATCTCCGCTGCCTAAGGAAATTGCCTCACTCAGCCTGACAGCAGTACTGGCCGTTTTCCTTGAATTTCTTGAATTTTTCAGAATTCAGCTTTTTATCCCACATGCAAACTATGTGTACCTCCAAGTAGTGATTCAAAAATGCCCCCACACCAGCCTGCAAACATTTCTGATCTATTCAAAGATATCTGCAAGATATATTTGCACTGAGCTGGAACTGCCTTTTAAAGCACATGACTGTAAATTTCTCTAGGTGCGAGTGGAAACTTCACAAAATCAGACTCATGAACCAAACACATGAGCCATTGTGGGCACATCAGATTTGTTATGAAACAATATTGCCCCCTTGTGGAGAAATGTTGTGTTTCCAGACTCTTCTGAACAACTGCCTGTTCATTCACTCTCTGAACTTTGTCTTCCTGGAAAAAGTCCCTGTCTTCAGAACATGTTTGTTTGTTTAGTTTTGAAGTTAATTTGGTGATGTTTGAAATTAATATCTCACACCTCGGGCCTTTCTCTCACTTTTTGAAGCTAATTTTAGCCTCACTGTTTGTCATCCTTTATTTGACCTTGTGCAAAGACATTCTCTTCTTCTTTCATGTTTCCCTTATGTCACCGTGGGTAATCCTCCTGCCTGTTTTCTGCCAAGAAAAATCCACTTCTTACAACAGTATTTTGGAGGAAAATAGGGGCACATTAAATAAGCCACACACATAGACTAGCCCAGCTTTTGCTAACCCGGTATTTTCCAGACTTGTCTGCCTAGGACTCCCATAGCTGAGGAGGATAGTATTTGGAGTCTAGAAGATCTGGAGGGCACCAAGTAAGGATAGATTGGGTCACCCAGTTTAACAAACTTTATGGAATCTAGCCAAGCATACAACCCTGTGTGTGTCTCCTCAGAGGTAAATCCTATTTACTGCAGTTTGAGTTGCCCAGGAATATAGGATTGCTGTCTCAATCATACCAATGTCAACCAAATTAAAGGACTGTAAAATAAGGCTTAGGAGTTTTGTTTTGGGTTTGTTGTTGTTATTTGTTTTGACAACATCATAGAAATCCAACTGCATCCCTGAAAATATTTGAACTTCTAAGACAAATATACAATTTTTATAAGAATGTACTTTTCTTAGCCAAATGACACAGCCTTGTCCAAGAGAACCTTTCTTCACAACATGACGTACCGGAGCTCTCTCCAAACATGATAAGCCTGGAAGGGTCTCTCCATCCCCTAATCTGAGAATGGGAGTGCAGCATATCAACATATTTTTCCTCAGCCTGGGCCCCGATGTTCATAAATTAGGCATAGACTCTGATAGGGAGCAAACACAGATAATGTGATTCCTTGAGTAGGAGTGTTTGGCTAGGATCTGGGAAATTAAGGTTCAAGCCACCATGAGCCAAGCAGATTCACTGGGTAGCCTTGGGCCAGTCACTCTCTTACAGCCTGGTTGGACCATGAACCACAAATGGTAGGGCAGACTTTGTTCTTCACAACAAATTCAATCTCCCCCATTCCTGAACGTGAAAGTGAGTACAGGCAGTCCTCCATATTGATAGATTCTGTATCCACAGACTCAACCAACCACAGCTTGAAAATATTAAAAACAATCCCAAAAGCAAACTTTGATTTTGCCATTTTATATGAGGGACACCATTTTACTTTACCATGTTCATAATGGGACTTGAACATCCATGAATTTTGGTATCCAAGGGGTATCCTGGAATCAAACCCTAAGGGATACCAAGGGCCCACTGTACAGCTTTTTTAAAAAATCCAAAACTCCTGCACATTTCTTCCAGAAGGAAGCTCATTCCAAAGATAAGTAAAATCTTCCCAATCCTACCACTTAAGAAAAGGGAGCACCAACCATTTGTTATCTTGTCTCTCAATTTAAAAGTAATTACAGTCATCCCTCCACATTCGCTAGGGTTAGGGGCACAGGACTCCTATGAAAGTGAAAAAAATGTAAATAACTCTAGGCCCTCTCAAACCACATTTAACCCACAAAAAAAGTATGATCACCATATTCAACCCACAGCGGATTTCTTTGAGGCATCAGGATTCCTTTACAAGGCAGAAGTGGGTGGCTGGTGGGGCTTACTGCCACCTTCACTGCTGCCCCACATCATTTTTAATAAGGACTTACTAGCCTTGTGCACACTTTCTCAGTCTCACAAGGCTTGCAGTCCCTATTAAAAATGGCATAGGGAGGCAGCAGAGGTGACAGCAAATAATCCATGAATAATCAAATCTGCAAAAGTGAAACCCACAAATGTGGAGGGCTGACTGTATATATCTAGTGGCTAGTAAGCAAACAAAATTTTTAAGTATGTATAAAGAACTATTTATTTAATGATGTACAAACGGGACACAACAGGTAGGCAACTGCCCATGATCAAATCACCCAGTCACTGGGTTCACTCCCACATCATCCCTTTTTATATTTGCCACTGGTTCACTCTCTGTGGCCAGAGATGCACTGGCTGGAAGTGCTTCTCCAGAAGCAAGAGGAGGTCCTGGACTCTGCTCAGCCTCTTCTCGCAGCTTGACAATCCGGACACTGTTTTCCTTTTTTGATAGCCAGAAGGCTGGGTAAAGGGGTTCGGTAAATTTGCATTCAAATTTATGTAACAGAGTCATAGTTTCAAAGGCAACTCCATAAAAGGAGAGAGTGCCCCTGGGGTAATCCAGGTAGATTCCTATCCTACTGAACCTCTGGCTTTTCAAAGGTGTCTCCATATCACTGTGCCAAGCTGAGAACTCCTTGCCATTCCATTTAATGCACCAAGAGAAGTTATTCCCTGAGATGCAGCTGTTGCTCTCTGAACCTTTTCGGTCTATGCTCTTGTTGGTCATGCCAATGTAAATGCCAGCCCCAAAGATCTCCACCTCAAAGTAGTAGCGCCCAATATATAAGCTTTTGCCTGACAGCACTTGGCGCCAGTGCTCAAATCTCTCTGGGTGATCAGGGTACGGGTGCTCCCATGGTGTTGTGTTGGTGACTTTGTGGTTGTCATCCAAGAGCCTCAAATAGCGATGAGCCGTATTTGGGTCAAAAGTCAGTGGGCAAGTATCTGCAAAGATGGATATAAATGGAGATGTGGATGTAGACATAGACATAGGCATAGACACATATGTAAATGGAAGAACAGAATTCTCTGTCCTAGACATAACATAGCATTTTGCACCCAGAAGATCCAACTTCGGTCTGAATCCTATTAGTTTCAACAGGTGTAGTCCCACTGAATAATGAGGTATTTACTTATGTGTTAATACCATGGATTCAATAAGCCTACTTTGATTGAGACTAAGGCCATTTCTGCCCTACACTGTTATAGTGCTATTATTCTACTTTCAACCTCCTGTGGAATTCTGGAGTTTGTAGTTTATTGAGGCCAAAGAGCTCTCTGGCTGAGAATTCTAAATGCCCCTTCCTAAACTGCAAACCCAAGGATTCCATAGGAGGTTGAAAATAGAGAAATAGCACTATAACAGTGTATGCAGAAATGGCCTAAGAAAAGGATTCAGGCTTATAATAGAAGTAAATTTTAGTGATTTCATGCATTTTGCTTTACAGAAAGACATAGTGTTTGTGAAAATCTGGGTTTCTTTACATGAACTTTAACATTTCATTGTGTGATAGGGTTAGGAGTCACATTGGAGTTAGGAGAGAATAACGTTGTTAGGTGAAAATGTAGAAATATGTGAAGTAACTAATTGGCTGTTCTTTTCTTCCTGCTGTTGTTCTGAAACAGTAGGAAAGGATGCTGTGTAAGGCAATGCAGTGTTTCGTATATACATTTTATATAATATCAACAGCTAACTAGATTAGTAGCTTTCTGAACTTCAGTATTCTCCCTCTTGGTACCAAGAAGAGAAACATAATAACCTCATAGTAACATTCAAACATTCACAGTCCGTTAAACTCATTTCACAAAGTGAAAAAAGGGAATCCTTACATATATGTTCATTGAGTTGCCTAACAAAGGAACTGTTATATGCACTTATGAGAGTAGCTACAAAAATCAGCCAATGACTTACATGTGAGGAAGTCATTCCTAGTTTTGGGTTCTGGAGCTGATAGACGATGCTTGGATGGGACAATTGCAGACACCATGGTTTTTATGCCAGCACCCTCTGCAAAAATAAATAAATAAAGGAAGGAAGGAAGGAAGGAAGGAAGGAAGGAAGGAAGGAAGGAAGGAAGGAAGGAAGGAAATAAATTACCACAACCAATTTTGTAGGAACCAAGGAGGAAAGGATTATTGGGATAGATTGGTCAATCGATGAGTACTTACCATCTCTCGCAAATTCCTGTAACTTGTCCTTATAGGAAGTTTGCAATGAATGTAAAATGTATTCTGTGGACTCCAAGATCACCTTTCTGATCCCTGACAATTTGTCTTTTAGACCAATGTAAACACTGGGCAGCGTGTCATCTCCTGCACTCTTCTTAAATTCACAGTATTCCTATTAATAATGAATACCCTCATAAATATCTCTTTTTAATTCACAGTATTCTTAGTAATAGGTACATACATGTTTTTATACACAGAGAAGTAGGGAGGGAGGGCAGGGGGGAGAGAAAGAGAAAGAAAGAGAGAATATTTATTATTCAATTTACTGTATTTGCTGGTGTATAAGACTCAATTTTTTTCCTGAAAAATACTGTTTGAAAATGGGGTGGATCTTATACACGGGTATGTCTTATATACTGTAGTATTTGCCAGTGTATAAATGGGATGCATCTTATACAAGTGTGCATCTTATACGCTGGCAAATATGGATAATCAATCTTCATTCATCTTTAGCATTTCAACATTGTAAGATAAGCATCGTTCTGAGATGACAGATCTTGTTGCCTTAGTCTGAAATGCCAGATAGCAGTTCTTTCTTCCCAATGTCCCTTTAGGATACAGAATATACATAGGATAATAGGATTCACTGGATTTTTTTGCCTCCTAAATAGCTGTAGACATTCATAATGAAGAGGAGACTATCTGGCCAGTCTTCCTCACACTCCCACATAACCTTGAGGAAGTGGCTGCATCAGAGCTTGGTGATCTTTGACCCTCCAAATGTTGTTGAACTCCAGTTCCCATCAACCACTGTGATGGTGGCTAATAGAAAGGGATCATAGGAACAGCAGATCAATATCTGGAGGCCTAGAGGTTCCCTATCTCCAGGCTATATGAATGGATGCACATAATGTACATGTCTTGTGACCTAGCAAGTTTCCTTTTTCATGCTTCGTTGATGTAATTGTTTTTTTAAGTCTACTTTTACATTTGAAATCATCTGAAATGATCAAAGCCTAGACCTATTTGGTGTACAAGGAAGTTTATCTCTCATAGTGAGGAAACAAACTACTGTACACAGGCCAACGTCTTCCTGGTGTTTCAGGAACGGATGGAGCAGCTCTAAAACCAGATCCTGTTTGAAGTCCATGGTTGGATGGCTCCTTTGCTGATTCAGACCTCCATCTCAAGGAGATGGTTTTGAGCCTGTTGCACAGTTCATCAGTTGCAGCCACTCAGCCACAATTGCCAAAAGGTGACTCATGCTAAGTAGCAGTGGCAGCTTACACATCGGCACTAACAGGAACACAAACAGCAGTTTGTACAAACCAGGGTCAGTCCAACATAGTTCAGTGCCTGAGAGGAAAAGGCAGATGGTATCCCTTTCCCTAAATGGTGCATAATATACCCCAGGATCAGCCGAGTTATTGAGACAGAAAATCACCAAAATCCCCCTCCCTAATCATAATTAATTCAACAATAACATTCAGACGACTAAGGATTTGTGGCACTGACATCTGCTGTCTGAGGCAGTCACCTCTGCTGAATAGTAGGGCTGGCCCTTGAGACAAGAAACTGGAAGAGTTCTCACAGAAGCAGGACACGTTCATATAAAGAAATGCAATGAGATCAAAGGGTTGGATTTAACTCATGTTTCTTTCACCGAAACACTTTGATAATTTGGGACCAGTGATATTGCTTGGCCGTTTACACCTTTTATCTAGGAAGGTACCTTGAGGAAGATGATATCATTGGTGTGTGTGGCCATCTTCTCTAACCTGTTCTTACATTCCTCCATGGTCCCTCGCTTCTTCTCAAGGTGGATCTTTATTCCATTTGCATGATTAACAGCAGCACGCTCCTTCTCCTCTAGGAATGCTAAAACAACAGAACGAGTCTTCTTGACAGCTTGCAACAGCTCCTCAAACTTCTCTTCCACCAGGGTTTTCACTTCTGATACCGAATTCTGCAAGAACAAAAAATATCCACTATGTTTACTACCTTGTACTGCTTCCCTAACCCTTTCTCCATTGCACCATATCATTACCATTAGAAGCCATCACAACTAGAAGATATTTATAATGACAAATGATAAATGATCAGTAATAATTAATACTTCTGGTTCAAAAAAAAGGATTTAATACTTAGATGTAATTGTTTAAGTAATATGGGCTGTTTGCAGTGAGGCAGGAACCAACTTTTTAATAAATTATTTTCAATTACGTTTTCTTAGGTTGTGGTATATGTGTTATGCATCGTTAATATTGTTAGTATTGTTAGTTTTTTATTTTAGATTGTAGATCTTGTTTGTTAGGGGTTTTTTCTGCTGTTTGTGTTTAATAAAATAAAGTTTATTCAAAAGAAAAGAAAGAAAGAAAGAAAGAAAGAAAGAAAGAAAGAAAGAAAGAAAGAAAGAAGAGAGAGAGAGAGAGAGAGAGAGAGAGAGAGAAGAGAGAGAGAGAGAGAAAGAAAGAAAGAAAGAAAGAAAGAAAGAAAGAAAGAAAGAAAGAAAGAAAGAAAGAAAGAAAGAAAGAAAGAAAGAGGCAGCATGCCAAAGGGTACTCCCTCTCCTTATCAAGGTAAATAGCACCCAAGGCCAACTAAGTTATTTTAGTAGACAAGTCACAAAGCCCTTTTGACATCTCCAGCAGTAAAAAAAACTAACCATTTTTTGCCTTTTTCATGACACCCACAACATACTGCCTTAGGTATTTGCTTCACTCTGCCTAATGGTAGAGCTGGCCCTGAATAATGGTTTGTGAAGCATTAATTCATCCCATTTCTTGTGGAATATGTAAGTGCAAAAGAAGGCAAGCAGCTAAGGAAGGACAGAAAACCAGGAGAGGCTGTGAAAATTATTCAGCATGTATAACAGTCAAAGACCTCCTTCCTTGAAAACCAGGAGCAGACAAGCTTCTGAGTAGACTAGTCAGACAATAACTGTCGTAGAATATTTGGCTATGAGACTGCCATAGCTAATCAACAGGAAGGCAGGAGTGTCCTCACTTAAGAGGAAAGCCACAGCCTCCAACGGTCCTGATTTTGCAAGGATTAATCTTCTCTGTTTCTTCATGGCAGGGATTGGACTCAATGGCCTTTGCCATCTCTTCTAGTTGTATTACTGTCATCCCACCTTTTCAGCTGTTTTAAAATATCCTGGTTTTTCTCTACTACTCCCCCCCCCTTTGTCTACAGCTTACTTCAATTGCTCCAAACTGAGTTCAAAGCGCAAAACTCAGGCAGGGAAAGAGAAGAGGAAGATGTGGGAATCTTGCCTTTTCCAGGAGGCTTGGGAAAACCAACTGCTGCAGCCTCTCCTAGTGTGTGTAATCTTCCTCATTAATAACTTTTGCCATCTTGACCACACTCTGATGTTGCTTGGCCATGCACGTCCCAGTTTTCATCTGTGAAATCTTGGAGGGTATGGGGAAACCCCTCACGGAACACTACAAATGAAATCCAGGAGCTTTTCATGTTAGTGTGGTTCTTGTAGTCTCTGAAAGTAGGCAAAACCTAATCCTGAAGAGACAGCAGTGGAATGTTTTGCATTCCTCAGGATATTGTTAGACTAACAGAAGGACTGTGTGACTTAAGAAGCTATCCAGAATATGGCAAAGAAATGCATTAGTCACTCTTCTATTATTTTAATGAGGACCAACCCTGTGAGAATGCATCTGCTATGCAGAAATCTGACTCAAAGGCCTATTTGCTGGATGATATCATCAAGCTGTATCTACAACTAAAACCTCTGCATGGACAGAAGCTGCCATTCCACCCAGCTCTTTTCTAACGTTTTGACCTTGCAATTTGGGAGACTTAATCTAGATGAGATAGGAAGTGCTGTTGGTTAGGAGGAATGCTGATCCAGGAACAGGTTTGCAGTCTGCATTCAACAGGATTGTTCTCCCTTTGAAGACATCAGTCTGCAGTTGGGGAGTGCTCCTGGACAGCCTGGTTCCTCAATAGGAACATGCTCCTGACATGTACATACCATATTGCTTGGCTTGTAAGCTACCATTTAAATCTCCTATTCCATGTTGTTCCATTACATTAGCCATTTTGAGGGGAGGGTGTTTCTGCCTTTCGACTGACCATGACTGCCTCTGTCTTGAATGAACTGAGCTTCAATTCACTTACTCTCCTCTGAGCAATTACTGATGCCAGACACAGATTTAGAACTGAAACAGTTCCCTTAGACACAGGTGGAAAGGAGAAATAATAGAATTGGGTTTCCTCAGCATGCTGGTGGCAAGGAACCCAAAACTCTGGACAACTTCTCCCAGTGGTTTCATGTAGACATTGCAAAGTATGCAAGGAAGCAGAGCCGTGAGGAACTGCACAGACCAATAGGCAGTGAGGTGAACAAGAATCCCACAGCACCACCTTCGCAGCTTGCCCCTCCAGAAAGGAACAGATCCACTGTAAAAGAAAGCCTCCACGTCTGAACCCTGCAAGGCAGCCCAGAAGGACGCAATGGTCAAGTAGAACCAACAGAAACATACTCCCCTGTCCAGTTTCTGGAGCAGGTCATCCACTAAGGCAGTGGTTCTCAACTTGTGGGTCCCCAGATGTTTGTGAACTTCAGCTCCCAGAAGCCCTGAGCATTGACCATAGTGGCTGGGGCTTCTGGAAGCTGAAGTCCACGAACATCTGGGGACCCACAGGTTGAGAACCACTGCACTAAGGCAACCAAAGGTGTCTCTGTTCCATAAGCAGAGTTAAACCCAAGACAACGCATTACATCTAGCAATCCCTGTAACTGACAGTCCATCATAGATTGAATTACTTTGCCCACAAATGGAATGCTGGATACTGGCCAGTAGTTATCCATTATGGAGGGTCCAGGGAAGGATTTTTAACAGAGGTCTTACAACTGTCTCCTTTAGGCAGGTTCTAGCTCTTGCTGTAAGGAAGCATTGACTGCTCTCTTCATCCATTTGGCCTGTTTAATGAACTAAGAAAGTAGGGTCTAACACACATGTGCTGGTTTTCATTGCTTCAGGAATTCTGTCCACATCCTTAGGCTGCACAAACTGAAAAGCAGAGGCCCAAATTATATCATCTGGGACTATATCAAGCATGGCATTCAAGTCAAGACATATCTGAGCAATCTGCAAAATCAGAGCAATCTGACTTTTATCTGCAAAGCGCTGTGGGTATCAACACATCACTTTGCTGCTGATTATTTTGGACTGGAAGCAAACAGCAGCGGCCTATGCTGCTCTGTGGCTTAGGTAAAATTTAATGTTTTTAAAGGGCAAAAGGAAAAAGCAGTACAACAAAAAAGCTTCAACTACATTGAGGGTTAATAAGCCAGGAAGCAACATCTCTCCAGTCCCCCCGCCCCGCAAACAAGTAAAGTATATATATTTTTAAAAATCCCACTGCTATTGCTCTCCACCCCCTGCAGCCAGCAATTTAGGGTAAAGTAACATCTATTAGTCTAATGGATAACTTCCAAGTTTTGGGAATAACACTATGGCCCTTTTCGCACGGCGTTTTTGAAGCAAAAGGGCCCCTTGAGCGTTGCGTAAATGTGAGGAGCGGTCTGCCTGACGCGGACTGCACACGCAGCTTTTCATTTTCAGCTGAAAGCCAAAAATGCTGCGTGGTCACACATCGCTCTGGGGCCCCGCACACACTTATCTGGCGTGCGGTGCCTCGGGAGCCAGGCTGGTCGTGCATCCTCTCCTCAGTGCAGCCTGGGAGGTCCTTGGCTGCACCGCGAACAGAAGAGGCGGGGC
The DNA here is from genome assembly GCA_948472985.1 of Iguana delicatissima. Lineage (NCBI taxonomy): Eukaryota > Metazoa > Chordata > Lepidosauria > Squamata > Iguanidae > Iguana > Iguana delicatissima. The sequence goes on along the minus strand of CAOKZL010000836.1, from coordinate 461,739 downwards.
GCTCGTGCAAGGAGGAAGGAGCTGCGGAGCCCAAGCAGCAGGGATGCAGCAGCATTCCTCCCAAGCCTTCTCGCGCGAGAACCCCAACCCAGCAGTGCGAAAAGGTTGTATGTTGAGCATTGTGGGTCACTGTAAGCAATCCCAGCTCCTACCTGTCCTTGGAACTTTGCTGTTGTTGTTGCTACTGCCAAGAATGTTGGGGGCAAGTGGTGGGGGAATATCTATTTAAAAGGAGTGGAACCAGAGGGTAGTTTGTACAAGGTTTTCTCAAACCTAGAGCCCACTCCAGTTCAAATTTTCAGGGACATGGGATCTAACTGAAGTCCATATGAAAACAGCATGTCTGTAACATTCACAGAAAGAAATGACTAGAGAGGAGTCTCTTTCTAAATACAGTATGTAACATACTTAATTGGATGCTACAGGTTCTAGGATACGAGTACCAAATGAGGTGGTGTAACTGAATTCTTACCACTATGGACTCTGAATTTTTCTGCAGTTTAACGATTGCATTTTCAGCTGATGTCAGTTTCCAGTCATATTCGGCTTGCAGCTGAAGAAGTTCATCCTGTGGATAGACAAAGCAAGAAACAATGCAGCAGTTTTCAAATTCATTAATGAAACTGTACCTTCTGTTTTCTTTTATGAACATTCCAGTTGAGGATTCAAGCTTGTAAATGCCAAATTCCTTGCTATGTTAAATGCAGAATAATATGCTAACTTAGTTGTTAATTTTGAGAAGACATAAATGGTGTTCATAACTTGGAAAACTAATCCATGATAAAATGTTCTGGATGCTTTGGTTTCCTTGATGGAGCTAGTTCACATTTTGGGGAACTGTCTAAATCTAGCCTTACTGATAGATTATCAGGCAGCAACTGTAAGTAGGAATGTTTTTGAACTGCTTCCACTGATGTGCCCCATGTGCCCTTTCCTGAACACAGCAAACTCAGATATTATCACACATGCTTTGGTCCATCTAGATTAGATTATTGCAGTGCATTCTGCACAGGACTACCGTTGTAAAGTATTCAATCATTTCATCTTCTGCAGTCTCAACAGCCAGATTGTTATCTGGAGCTTGATACTCAAGAGTTGTTTGATCTGGACTGGCTGTAGCTTAATTTCTGCGACCAGTCTATGCATGATGGCTGGCTATTGCCTTTCCCTACATGAACCTGTCTGTGCACTCTAAGCACCATCTGAGCTTTGTTCCATGTACCACCCGCTTGAAAGTATTTGGTTGGCACCCTGCAAAGAAGCAGGGCAGGGTGTTCTTTTCAAGTGCAGCCCCCAGTTGATGAAATTCCCCCCTAGCAAATCCCAGCAAGTCATTTCCCTGTTAGCTTCCCACTATGGTGAAAATGTTTTTATTCCACCAGCTTTGGTATCTTGTTAAGCATTTATTATTCCTCTACCCCACTATTAGTAGGTTCTTCAATGAGTCTTTTTAGTTCTATGTTTTTAATTGACATATTATCGTTGGGGGTTTGTATTGTATGTTTTATTGATAATTGTATGGCAGAGTTCACTCAGACTTATGGATGGGTGATCAGAGGCATATCTAAGGTGGAGCAAATGGGGCATGTGCCCTGGGCGCCAATGGCAGGGGGGCACAAAAAAGCCAAAATACCCCCCACCCTCCCACCTGGGCCTGGCCCACGCCACCCCCTGCCCCCACCAGGGTCCTTCCTGCCCCAGTGGTGGTGGCAACAGCACCCAGGGGTGCAACTTCCATGCTTGCCCTAGGTACTGTTGAGCCTAGACATGCCACTGTGGGTGAGTAAACAAATAAAGGATAGAGACTTTGGGGAGCTTTTTACATGGAAAGGGAGGTTGTTAATATTTTAATAAATGCATGAATAAATAAGAGGTATGAGAAGACAGTGAAATCAGTTTGTATACATATGTTGGTTTGAAAGCTAGTTTAGAAGGGGCAGAGCAGTCTGCCTGGCATATAGAGCTCTCTTGTCCAACATCTTGCTGCTTCTCCCTGGCCTCATCCAATCCCAAAATCTACCACATAAGGCCATTTAATGGTAGGGCTTGGTATTTTTCACAAGTTGATATCTTAGTTCCCACACGATGAAGATGGTCATGTGGGAACTAATTTTATATCCTCTCTTTTTTCCAATATCGGGACCAAGAGGTGCGTGTGTGTCCCAGAGACAGAGAGAGAGAGAGAGATCTTGTCTTTTTCCCAAGGACCCTAAAACAGCATACCTGGTTTCTTCCCTCTGTCATTTTTATATTCACAAGCTCATTCTGCATTTGTGAGATACACTGGGCCAGGACTGGTAGCTAACCACATTTCCTGCCTTGCATCATGGTCCTAAGGATTACTATAGGCCAAAAGCAAGCAATGTAGGACCCATTCAAACATTTAAGAATTAGATTGAAAAAGAAGCCTTCTCCATCCACTTTGCATATCTTTATGTTAAGAGGTGCCACCCACAGTAGTCATACTGGTTGAGGGATTCTGGTCCAAAAATTAAATAGACCATGCTCTCGGTCAAGCTGAGAGACAGAGACAGTCCAAGATCATCTTATCTCATTGATAAGTGGGCATTTGAGCCTTGATCTCCGCAGTTCTAGTCCCATATTGTAATTGCTAGACCACAGATCTGTGTGCCTTGTATCTGAGAGAATAATCCTATGTACCAGACAGGATTCAAAATAGTTTTTTTGTTTTTTGTATTTTGTTTTTAATAGTTTAATAGTTTTAATAGTTAATGTGTTTTAAGGAGTTTAGATGGGTTGGTGGGTGGGGAGGATGGGTTATGTTTTAATTGCTTTTAATTGCTTTTAATGTATTTATATACTGTTGTAGTACCTCCTCGATCCGTTGGGAGAGGTGGGATATAAATAAATTTTATTATTATTATTATTATTATTATTATTATTATTATTTTATTATTATTTTTTAAGGATTCCAGTTTCATCACTTTGAATGATTCACCCACTAGGACTGAAAAGCACTAAGGCAGAATTGCAGTTGGGAAACAGCAATGATGAACCTAACACGAGTTCCTGTGTATTTCCTTGGAATGACATTACATCCTGTCCTATATCCTATCTGGAAAGCCAATGAAATTCCAAGTTAAGGAGAGGAAATGGCCTCTGCCTACATAGATGTTCCCTCCAGATCATCTTGACTGACAACAACAAAAATAACACCCTGACAAAATGTAGGCCTGTGACTCTAACATCATCATTTTTTTCTCTTCTATATGATTTTTAACACCTTTGCCTGATGAAGAACCAGTGGAGCTTCAAAAGCTTACATAATGTATTTTGTGCATTTTCTAGTTGGCCCAAAGAGAGTTTTGCTGTTTTGTGGATTTTAGATGTTTTTGGGTTTTGCTGTATGGCCAACATGGCTACCCTTGGATATGTTTTCTGCCGTTTCTGGAGTTATTTTCATGTTATGAAAGCCTCCGGCTCAGAAAGTTTCAGCATGGAAATGCGAGATATGGAAAAGATTATCCAATAAGAGAAAAACTGTAACCTTTACTTCTTTGTTCAAAAGTGCATTGGAATTCAAATAACCACTGTCTAGCAAAACAGACAGACCTCTGAGGAGATCATTTATGACAGCTCACTTTTAAACTCTGCATTTTCAAGGTGTATTAGAAACTCTAGATAATGCTATTGTTTGGTTTTGCCCAAACATCTAAATGAAAGGGATGTGCACTCTTTTAAATAACATTCACTCCTTCGCATAACTGCTAGAGATATGATATGACATGACTCATTAAATGGAATGGAAAGGTGAAAAAAGGGAAGTTATAATCATGTTGTAAGAACTACCATATGCTCAACTGCCACAACAGGCTTAGTTTTTCATTCACGGGAAAAGGCAACATGTCTTATGATACTAGCTATCGGTTCCAGTGTAGTTACTTGAGAAACCCATTGAGAACATTCTTAATTTCTCATTTCCAGTCATCCACTTCAAGGAATACAAATGAGGCCTAATGGTCTATCTAACCAAGCACCCTCCTCCATGCCAAGACCCATGACCTACTGTTTTGAATCCCTTGACTTTGGCTTCCTATTCAGTCCCTATACTAGGATTTGTCTTTCCCTCTTCACCACTGTCCAACCTCAAATGTTTTCAAACATTTTGGTGGGCATGTGCTATAGTAAATAAATAGCAAGGGAAATATATCTGTTAAATGTTAGACTTCAACTGAAGAGATCTGGTTTCACCATAAACCTCAATGGGCAATTCACGAGCAAGTCACATGCCCTCAGCCTCTATCTCAGGTAGGATATGTTGTTGATGTGTGCCTTCAAGTCACATCTGACTTACAGCAACCCTAAAGTAAATCTATCATGGGATTTTCTGCAGATCTGAGAGTGTCTGATGCACCCAAGGTCACCCAGAGGGTTTCGACGGCCAAGCAGGGAATCGAACTCTGGTCTCCAGGGTAGCAGTCCAGCACTCAAACCACTAAACCACACTAGCTCTCCAGATAGGATATAGGACAGGATGTAAATATTAAATAAATACAAATAAATACTAAAAAGTGAAAAGTGAATATGCATCTACACTTGAACTAATGTATTTGTCAATAAGTGCTCCTAACTCCAATTTAAAGAGGAGCATGGGTATCTAAATACCCTAAAGACACCAGATCCCATCTGATCTTGGAAGCAAACCAAGTTCAACTCTGGTTAGCACTTGGATGGGAGACCATCAAAAAATACAAGGTGCTATACGCTATATCTCAAGAGGAAGGAACTGGCAAAACCACCTCTGAGTATTATTTGCCGAAGAAAAGCCAGTGAAATTCATGGGCAACCTGAAGGCAAAGACACACACAACATATTTCTCTTTCCCTCTCTGCTAACACTAAAATATCTTTCTCAAATACAACAATTCAAGAATTTCAAAATTTTTATATGAATAGCACAGTTCAGTGATTTAGGTGCATCTGGTGTAAAAGCAGCAAACCACAGACAGATAGTCCATTCCAGCAGCACTGGAGGCAACATGCTGAGCAGGAAAAATGTAAACCTTTTGTCCACTACAGCAAGACACAGGAATCTGGTATGTCATCTTGGAAACCATAAGGAAACTCATCTTGGATCAGACCAGAGGCCTATCTAGTCCCTCATTTTATATATACAGTGGCCAACTACAAGTACAACTACACCCTCTATCATACATTATCCAGCAACTGATATACTGAAGTGGAGGGTGAGAAGGACAGAGAAAGAGAGAGAATGAGAGTTCATAACTAGAAGCCTTTGATAACTCTCATCATCAAATCTGAATTTGTTCAATCCAATTTTAAAGTTCAACTTATGGCCATCAGTAGAACTTCAGGGACTAAACCTACAGTGCAAGGATAAAGGCTTTATCACAGAAGGTGGGTAAATCACAATTACAGCAAGATAATAACATCTTTGGATGGGACTTTTCAAATGACATTGTTCTACTTCTGCTGTTTTTCTGGTGGAAGCCAAAGATGCTGTTATCCTATTGCAATTGCAATTTGTCTTGTACGATAAAGCCATGACTCATTAGCGCTTCTCCTAATGCAGTGGCTTTACAGGAGCTATACTTTTCTATCAACTATACTGCTAATGACTGAGCAGGTTATACAACTGCCAGAAATACATGCATAGACCAACATTTGAGACACAGCCACAGCTTTCCACCCATCTGTGTCCCAATGCCAAAAGATGATCTGTACCAGGTTCTGAATACTGTATTCTGTCAGCAGTCACAAAACTGGCTTGATCTTTTTCAAGTTAGCCAAGGTTGGTGTGAGTGTAGATAACATTTGGCAATGCAGCCATTTTCTCTAGCAGAAAGCAAGCAACTCCCAGTTCTGTTCATCCACATTTGCCAGATGTCCCCTGTATAAAGCAATCAATCCTTTTTATGAGGATGGACTGAGTTTCATAGTACTCCAGCTACATGCTCATAAAACCCCAGGCATCCCACACTGATATCACAACCTTATTCAAGTTTACTCAGAAGCAGGTCCCATTCTCTTCTATGGGGCTACTCCTTGGTGAGCATGTGAAGACTGCACTCCAAATGATATCTAACAGGAGTCATTCTGTTTCCCTTTGGTGTGCAAATAAGCCACACCTATATCAACAACTGTGAGTAAAAGACAAAACTGTTAGGCCTCATGTTTCCTACAGTGTGCCATGACACTCCCCCACAGCATGCACACAATCTAACGCATCAATAGTAAATTCACAATTTACCTCCTTTTCTTTCCTGGCTACTGCACAAGTAACCACATTATGCTCCTGGTGTCCATCAGCAAGGCATTCCTCGCAGACGCAAACAAGGTCAGTGTGGCAGAACCAACTGAGATGTGCCCTGTGGGCTTCGCAGCTCTCTACATCAATGTCTTTCCGTGGCTCCATAAGCTTATGTGTCTGTAGCTTGACATTCTCCAGGTGAGGCCGCAAGTGGTCTTGGCAATAATTGATCATGCAGGTCAAACAAGATTTCACTGCCTGTACCTTCTCAGCCAAGCAGAAATCACAAAGAATCTCTTCTTCCTCCACTGCATCCCCTTCTCCGCTTGAGCCTGGGGGACCTGGTGGCTCCTCCTTGGTCCCCTTTTTAGTTAGATCATCTCCAAAAGCTTCACCATTGTCATGGCTGTATTTTCTTTCAGATCCTGACAGACTTTCCCCATTGTTCTTCAGCCCTGTGCTCTCATACTCTCCTTCACAGATGGGAGGCCCATTCACCACAGAGATGGGGTTCTTAAGAAAGAGTTCTCGAGATATGTTTTCAGGATGACTTGATTCTGGATCAGCCATTTTCTAACATCTCCTCAGCAAAGCCACTTCGGTAACTCCAGGAACTGCTGCTTTCCAAGGTGTTTGTCTTATAACTGCACAGGCAAAAAATGAAAAAACAGTCACACCTAAATGCTCTTGAGAGGCCGCATGCCTCAGGATATTAACTCCTTCCTTACTTCCGCCTTCCAGAAGCACGACTGAAGATTGTGCAGCCTCTGATCCAATGAACTAAGCAATGGGCGTGCTTGGCCTCTTCCATACCTAGAGAGCTGTGGATAAGTGCCAGCCCACAGGCAGCTTATCTCCCACGCTTTGAAAAGGCAGAGAAGACTAAAACCTTCCTCCACTTAACTTAAAGAGACTGGTTCACTGCTCAGCAAGTACATGGAACGCTTAGTCATTCCATTACTAAGCTTATGGCAACGTTAGCAGGCCAGGTCTTGCTTCTGGGTGAAACGTCACTCAGAAGGATTTAGAGTAACTGTAAAAAAAACCTGTTTTAATGTGCCTCTTACCCTATCTGTCACACTTACTTTAATAAATGTGAAATTGTCCATCTGTTAATTTTTTCCACATACATTTCCTCAGAAATTAATACTGTTATTATTATGCATAAACTTTACCAAGTACTGTACAAAAAAAAATATTAAAAACTAAACAAAAACAGTCACTGTTCACAAGCTTACAACCTAATTACAGGGGAAACAAAAGGAAAATGGGATGGGAATCAAAATAAAGGAACAGAATGGAACCAATTCAGGATCTAATTCTTCAGAAATTACATAGTAAGGCTGTCATTATGATAGTGTGGATGGAGTGTCGAAGAGTTGGGGGGTATAAAGTTTTTTCTAGGAATGGGAAGCGGCTGCAGTTTCTGCTGCTATTTCAACTGCTGCTTTGTACTGGACACAAAGGTTACCATTGTTGTCATAGAGAATAACAGACAACCCAGAAGTGCACTGCTTGGCAAAGAGGGAGAGGGAACATGAATCATTTGATCCTGTTGGAGCAGCTCTCAGAAACCCTAGCCATCCTAGGCCATTTCCGCTTTACACTGTTACAATGCTATTATTCCACTTTCAACATCCTGTGAAATCCTGGGGTTTGCAGTTTAGGGAGGGGCCTTTAGAATTCTCAGCCAGAGACCTCTTTGGCCTCAGTAAATGACAAACTCCAGAATTCCACAGGATGTTGAAAGTAGAATAATAGCACTATAACAATGTAGTGCAGAAATGGCCCTAGTCAGTAGTGGGAAATTCTAGAAACCACAGTCAAACTAGATCTGAAAATCCCCAGGCTAGGAATCACTGTTCTAGAGGACATGGTATCTTCTCACTTAGACAGCTCAGTTCAGAACTCCTGGCATTTCCAGGTGGAAGCTTAGGTGGTAGTGTGGAGGGAGAAATTATGTAAATATTCACTCCTCAGGATTTAATAGTGGCTTTATGAGACCTGCAGAGAAATCTGTTCTGTTTCTTCCCCTATTCTTCCATCCTCATTTTTGTTTTCTTTCTTTCTGCATTCTACATTCTTCTTTTAAAGGAGAAAATGAAGCAGTATTTTCATTCTGGTGAAAGAACTAGAAAAAAAATCCAGTTGTAACAATGAAGAGTTGTTTATGCCCAAAAACATGGATGAGCATGCCAAGTAGCTGTATACCTTATCTGCACTTCTATAGCCACATCCATCTCACTCAACCTTCTAGACAAGAAGAAGTGCTTCTACATCCTCCAAGGCTAGCAGCAGTCACTGTCCATCTTAGACGGAAGCAGTGTTCTGTTAATAGCAATCTAAGGCCATTTCCGTACTATGCTATTATAGTGCTATTATTCTACTTTCAACTTCCTATGGAGTCCTGGGGTTTGCAGTTTAAGGAGGGACATTTAGAATCCTCAGCCAGAGAGCTCTTTGGCCTCAGTAAACTACAAACCCCAGAATTCCACAGGAGGTTGAAAGTCAAAAAAGAGCACTATTAACAATGTAGTGCAGAAATAGCCTAAAAAGAGTAACTTTCCCAAGTTTGAATTTCCCCTCTGGAAGTTGTCCAGCTCCACAGAAGTGGTATCCTTGGTCAGCTTGGGATAGGGCTTGGAGTCACTTTTTTACACTGGTTCCATTCCTTCCTGCAATGGCATTCTCAGAAGGTAGTGCTAGGGAATTCCTGTTCAGCTCCTTGGCCATTGCTCTATGTTGTCCCTCTATGTTGTCCCTCAGGGTTCTCTTGTGTATATGTTTACCATACACATGAAAGCTCAGGGATAGATTTGTCCAGAGTTTTGGGGTTAGGTGTCATCAAGATAGTATGCTGATGATGCCCAGGTTTATTACTCCTTCCTACCCAATTCCAAAGAGCCAATTTATGTGCTAACCCACTGCTGGCACCTGTAATTGATTGAATAAATGTGAGGAAATTGAAGTTTAATCCAGACAAGGCAGAGATGCTCCTGTTCATAAACTGAAAGTCAGATGTTAGGAATAGGCTATCAGTCTGTGCTAAATGGGGTTGCACTTCCCCTGAAGATACAGGTTTACAGTTTAGGTGTATTTCTGGACTCAGCCTTGAAGTCAAGGTTTCTGAGATGGGCAGGAGTGCATCCGTACAGTTAAATCTACTGCACCAACAGTGCTCATTCCTCAAAAAGTCTGATCCAACCACGGTAACGTTTGCCTTGGTTCATACTCCCCAATATTTCACAGATGAAAACTGGGTCACATGTGGCCAAGCAACATCAGAGAGTGGACAAGATGGCAAAGGTTATTAATGGAGAAAAACACACAAGCTAGGATAGGCTGCACTAGTTTACTTTTATCTGCGCCTACTGCGAAGGACAAATATCTGTCCCTTCCTCTCCTGTTCCCTTGCTGAGTTAACTGAATACAAACCACTTTTGCACCTTGAACTTAGGCCCTTTCCACAGGACACCATCATCCCATGTTGACAAGCTCACAATATTTTCACCTGTCAACGACTGATGATTGCCAGGGTCTGGAAGCTTCCTGTCCTCCTCCACTCCCACAGGCAGCTGGTGCAGAGGGGAGTGCTCCTATCACACTACTCCCTGGGACAGGCTCTACCAGGATCCCCACTGCTGGGATCAGCTAGAGTGAGGAAAGGGCCTAAGTTTGTTGCAGTTGAAGTAAGATGGGTGCAACGGAGGAAAGTGGGAGAAGGAGAGAAATACTGGAGCATTTTAAAAGCAGCTGAAAAATTGGGATGACAGGATTAATCAGAACTGTCCCTGCCAAATTACTATGCTTTAGCAAAGTGCTAAATACCCTAAAGGCACCAGATTCTGCCTGGTCTCGGAAGCTAAACAGGGCCTTGATTAGTATTTCGATGGGAAACAGACAAGGAATACCAAGTGCAGTAGGCTATATTTCAGAGGAAGGAACCGGCAAAACCATCTCTGAGTATTTCTTGCCTAAGAAAACCCTTTGAAATTCATGGGGTCACCCCAAGTTGACAGGTGACTTAAAGACAACCAAACATGCACAAAGCATTCTACATGGATCTGCCTTTAAAAAGCACTCAGAAATGTCACTTGGCCCAAACAGCTGTTAAGTTGGACAGGCTATAGGAAGCATAAGACTCCCCTGTTGCAACAACTCCACTGGCTATGCTGTACCTCCTTTCTGGGTACAATTCAAAGTGCTATTGAAGGGGACTTTCTTTCCCCAGTAACTTTAGGGCAAATTAGAAGACCAGGCCTGATGAATCAAAGAAAAGAAATGCATTTCTGTTTCTCACTCTAACAGACCATAACCTGAAAAGAATGAGAATCCTGAGTGACAAGCTCTTATACCCTCATATATTTTGCCAAGGCTGCCCAGTCATTACTGTAAAGTACACACACTGCGAAAATTCCATGAAACTAACAAATTTGGTAGAAATTTTGTCTCATCAGTTGATCATATACATTCTCCTGGCAGGTAGACAACCAGCACGGTATAGTGGTTTAAGTGTTGGACTACAACCCTGGAGACCAGGGTTTGATTCCCCACTCAGCCATGGAGACCCACTGGGTGACTTTGGGCATGTCACACACTCTCACCACCAGAAAATCCCATATAGATTCACCTTAGGGTCATCATAAGTTGGAAACAACTTGAAGGCACACGAGAACAAGCATTTTTTGGATTATCACATGCAAATCTATTTTTGTTGCCCCTTCACCATCTGTGACCTATAAAGCCCTATTTGGCATGGGTCCAGGCTATCTGAAGGAGCATATCACCCCCCATTAGCCTTTTCAGGCTCTAACATGTTCAGTAGAGGCTCTTTTCTCTGTCATGTACCTTCCCAGGCTCATCTGGTCGGAGTAAGAGAGAGAGCTTCCTCGGTGGCCACACCCATGCTTTGGAACTCCCTCCCTAGGGAGGCTAGGATGGTTCCTGCCTTACTGTCATTCTGCCAGCAAGTAAATACTTTCCTATTCTGTCAGACCTTTGTGAATTAACAATTATGGGCTTTTAATAGTTTTATTCATTTTTTTTATTTTCATTTTTTTAATATACTGTCTTCTAAATGAATTTTAAATGGTTGTAGCTCTATAGATTGTTTAATGGGTTTTAAATAATATATAAATATAATGGTTTTTAAATCATTCTCTCATATGTGTGTGTGTGTGTGCACGTGTTACTGGTGTTCTGGTGTTTTTGTATTGTTTTTAATCTGTACTGGCTTTAATCAGTTTAATCAGTTGTAAGCCACCATGATTTCCATTACTGCAGAAAAGTTTGAATTTATATGAATAAAATAATAATAAGAATCCTTTTGTATTTGGGGATTTTTCTTGCTGTGAGACCAGCTAGCAGACTTGAGCCATGGAATCTACATCTGTAAGTTATACTCAAGATCCCCCCCCCCGTGTGTTTTAATTTTAAGTACAAATATTTATTTCTGAACTTCATAGTGCTTGGTCAGCCAAAGGTTGATCTGGGTCTGCATGTTTAGCCTGGCAGTTGGTCTTATCCATGCATTAGAAACACAAAGCTGGCTTGTTAATGGGTTTAAAGAAAGCTCTGGAAAGGAGTCTGTCCTTTTCCACAAGTGTATAAGCCAGGTTTCTCATATATTGAAAATGTAAGCATTATTTAAAATATAGGTGGAGGGTGAGGAAGTGTCTTGCAATGTGCAAGCTTATCCTACCTTGCAGAGCTGGAGGTGAGGACACACTGACTGTTTATTTTAAGGTAAAGTGTTATATCAGAAGGCACTATTTCTTCAAAATTTCAAATCTAGCACTAGTCCCGCAACACTGGTTCAGCCCCACAGCAACACTGACCCTTCCCACTGCTAGCAACTGACCCTTGGTTCATTATCTTTGAGGGAAGGTGGCCTTGGCTTATATGCTACCAACTTTCCAAAGAAGAAAGGGTGTTGTATGCTCTTCCAAATTCCCAGTCACCCTCCATCAAATCTTAACTCCAAATAGATCACAAGTCCCTAAATTGGTACTGGACAATACATTCCTTCACTACTCATTGAGACACTAATACTTAACTGGAGCCAAAATTTAGACTGTGACATCATGTGCATTTTTCTAGGCTCATATTCTTCATATAAAATATTCCTTATGTGAACACACATGGCAAGAGGCTTTTATGTTGACAAATTTGGAACTGGTGCCTAACATTTTGCAGATGAAACATTTTCACATATCTGCACCATAAGGAAAAAGACTAGGTACTAAAAGGCAGCGGCGAACTCTAGTCTGAACACTGAATATTCAGATAACCTCCGGAGCTAGCAATGCATTGTGGAAAAGCAAGGAAATTTATGATGGCTTCTTCTATTATCTTTTTTTTTTTTATCAGCATCATTCTTCCATTCAACTCATCTAGCCCTGACTTATCTCTATGCTCGCATGAATGTTGCATTATTTCACCAACACTATTAGGACAAAGGAATACCCACAAAGAAATTTTGATTTTTTACTACATATACAGCACAATTCTTGTAAGCAGAGTTATTAAGCACCTGCAGAAGTCCTGGCCTTGCATAGATTGAAAACGCTGTAGTACTCCACTGCACTGCACCCCAATTCTCTTTTTCTCTTTTTGTTGCTTCTGTTCTGTCCCCTCTCTTTCCTTCTTGGTGGTCTTTCTCTCTCTCCAGTCTGGCACTTGGTCAACTTTTTTTTTCCCTTACTGTCCTACCCCACCACCACTGTAGCAATATTTCTTCCTGATGCATATTCTATCTATCCATCCATCCATCTATCTGTTAACTGACTGAAGAATTTGGAGCCCTCCAGAAGAACGGAGTACATGAGTCTGCCATTCTTGATTATAGGGGGTTTTATATTTAGTGGCTCGTGATGGCACTACAAACTGCAGATAATGTTTAATTAACTAAAATTATTTAATCCAACTGAAAAACAAAGTAACCCATGATACTGTCAAATTTGTAAGATGAGTACCATTGGGATCCCACCAGTATTCATGCCAAGTTTCAGGCATCTCAGTTTCATGATCTTGGAGCTGAAGAATCTCTTTCCCCTGTTAGTCTTTTTTTATTATTATTATTGATTATAAAGAAAAAAGACAGAATGAAAAAGAAAAACACCATGTCATACATGTAACAGTGAAAAAGGAAAATTTCAACAAACCAAACATACATTGTTATTTCTCTCCAGTTCCATTACAATCATATATTTATTCAGCATATTCTGTATCATACTGCTTATATACTTTTGTTACCTATATCTTGATCTCATTCTCATTATACTCATTATTATTATAATAATTTCATTCTTAACTCTATACTTTTCCATTACATTTAATCTATAACTATTACTATATATGATCTTATTACTAAACATATCAAACTATTTCTAAAAGTAAACCCACCCCTCAAAGCCAATTATGTTTCAATTTACTCCACTTTCCAGAATTGTAATTCTTCTTGTGGAAGTATGACACCTTCCTCTTTTAGTAAAGCCTTTTCCACAAATATCTTCCATACTGCTTCGAAATCATTCCCTTTCATTATTCCTTTTTTGGCCTCCCCTTTTAATCTTAATGCTAAAGGAGCTAACAAAGTTGCTGAACCTGTTTTGAAGTAGGGTCCAGCAGCTTGAATATACATTTTAAGCTGAGACCAATTCAGCCTGCTGTAGAGCGTCTTGAGGCAGCAGCTGTTCCTCCTTTCCTGTTTCTTTTTTGGGTGCACAAGAGCAAGGGGAGTCCTAGGTGACACTCCATGGCCACCTTGCCACTGATCAACTGCAGAGGCATGCCTAGTCACTTTCTAGCTGTCTTTGAGAACCTGGAAAAGAAGCACTAGACTCTGCCTTCAGCCAGTGAGTGTCCGAGGGGATATAGTTATATCCGCGCCCCCTCCTCGCAGCAGCTGTGGTACACCCAGGGAAGGGATTGCACAAGGAGATGCTGGATACCTCCTTCTACAGCGGCCCTGAAGTAGTTACATTAGTGTGACTGGATGTTATGCCACTGTGTGTAACCAACAGGATTCTATGCTTAAAATTCACAAGAAAACTTAAGGGAGATTCACTGCCCAAGTGACTAAAAGCCCCAACAACTACTGCTTAGAAAAGTTACTTTTGGACTACAACCCTCATAATCCCCTGGTTACTTTGGTCATGTTTGCTGAGGGGCTCTGGGAGTTGTAATCTAAAGTCATAATTGCTATTTCCAAGCTCTGCTCTCTTTTATCAATATGTGCAGGATCATGACTTTATCAGTGTGGACTTTAGCATTCAGAAATCTGATTTTTCTTGATATCTCTTCTCTGTCTGATTCAGACAGTGCCCTCTGAGGCGAAAACAACCTGGCAACTGTGATTTTTGGAGCAGTAATGGTTATGAAAACTCAAAATTAGCTTCCTTGCATGATCTATCATACCTACTGACCAGAACCTGTTATATGCTGTTTCATATACCTGCTGATTAATACAGAATTTTCATGTATGACATTTCAAGGCGAATGAGTTTCTAAAGGCTGATTACCTAAGCTGCTATGCTGAATCATTCATCGAAAGGTATTATTTAAAAAAAATAGTTGCAGGGAAGGGAGGGCAGAATCAACATGTTATTTTGTAATTTAATACCAAACTGCCTGCACAGAACATTCATTGAGCCAAATCATTGAGCCATTCATTGAAGGTCCCAAAATCTTTGGGTAATGAACACAGTGGGCAAGCAGCCACCACCGGTACCAATTTATTCACCACCACTTAATTGAATGAATTTTGATGTGTCCCTTCAGCAGTCCACATAGAGTTGTGCTGTTCAGATTATGGCCTAGGGAAGACTGAAGCTTCTTAGAGACAGCCACATGTGATCTGCAAAGCCTGTGGCTAACTTTCCCAATGTAATATATTGTGAGGAGAGCTTGTTTCAAAATAGACACAGGGTGGGGGTGTGCTGAGAGAGGGACCCTTTGCTTCCATGTTTTTACCCTGATCTAGATACAGTGTTATCCACCCTAATCCTCTGTCTGAAGGAGCCTAGGACAAACCTCTGTTTGAAGGCATCTTCTACTTGCAGGACTGTCTAATCCAATTCTGGTTTTAAAAAATGGAAGGAAGGCCAAGGGCCTTGTAGTTGCCCAGAAGTTCAAGTCACAACACAGTGAATAGGTCCACAGGTCACTTAGCTGTCAAAGGTCATTTCTGCCCTACACTGTTATAGTGCCATTATTCCACTTTCAACATTCTATGGAATCCTGGGGTTTGTAGTTTAGGGAGGGGCATTAAGAGTCCTCAGCCAGGGAGCTCTTTGGCCTCAGTAAACTGCAAACCCCAGAATTCCCCATAATGTTGAAAGTGGAACAATAGCACTACAACAGTGTAAGGCAGAAATGGCCATAGTCTTTTCTACTATTCCCTGGGAAAAATATATCTTTATTTAAATTGCAGCAATCATTTCCAAAATGATGTTCAGCTTTACATATAAATTAGCATATTCATATTTTAAAGCAAATAAGTATCTTTAGCCATTTGGGGTAGGGGAGAAGCATTAGCAGCTGCCCTACTTATTCCTCAATGCTATTATTAGCCCTGCCGTGAAAATAAATTGGGGGGAAAAATCTCCTACTGGATTAATCCTGGCATTGAAGGAAAGAGTTACTGAGATATTCAAAGCAGCATGAAAGATAAACATTCCTTCCTCCAGCACTGCTGCCTAGAATGTATACAAGATTGTCTCCCTCCGTGTTTGGGCCTCGGAAATTCTATCAGCACAATACTACTGAAAGTGGTGGGCCCTGGACTGCTCCTGGTCCCTGAACCATTAGTCCCTGGAGAGTTTCCAGGAAAGAAAGAAACAATTGTGGCCCATGGTCTTAAATAAAGTACTGGTCCCTAGTCTCTGGAAAAAAAAATGCCAGTCCCCTACATCATCTAGCTTAAGAAGTACTGTGTGATAAGACAAGATGGGCATGATGTAATCCCTGGAGCCAACTATGGCACTATCCTTGACATACCTGACTACGAGTTTTGTGTGTTTGTGTACATGTATATACCAGCGGAATTTAGTGTCTCGTCTGTGCTCAGAACCTTCCTGAGGTCTCTCATCATTCACCAGAGAGAAACAGTTAATTCCTTTGCTCTAAGCCATACTTAAGTCTAACTGAGAGACATTGATTTTCTCTATCTTTTGTTTTAACTATCTTTTGTTTAAATTTATGTCCCCATTGTGTTCTTTCAGTGTTCTTTTCTTATTCACTCCATCATAGGAATCAGTATAGACAGAGCATCTGTTCCAAGAATCATTCAGGGTTTGTTTCACTCTGAAGCCTACTCCACAATGTTTCTAGCATCTTCCCTTTCCTATCATGGTACCTCCCTCACATTTCCAAGGCCAGAGTTCCTCTCTCACTTCCACTGGAACAACCTTTCTGTCTTCTTCGTGAGGCTTTGGGTTGAGGCCACTCCCTGTTCAAACCACCAGCCACTTCTTTCATGTACCAAGGATGAGATCCAATCATCTCTTTGCCAGTGTCCCATATGAACTCTCTGTATGCCCTAGAGCATGCTCCCCTCCAAATCATCTGCAGAATGCAGAAACTGTTTGACAGCTTAGCTGATGTGGAAAGTATTCACTGGAGAAATAGTCTACAAACCACACTGCCATATAGGATTGCTAGTCTGCAACTCAGAGATGCTGCATATTTCTTAAGAAACCATGACTTCTCTAAATAGCTGAACAAGTAAAGCAAGCCAAATATCACAGAAAACATTTCCCAGAGTTATTTTGTTAGTGAATGTTACTGTTGGACTCTGGAGAAGGGACGACATTTCAAGAATGTCAAAAATATGCATCTAATTATCTCATATAGTAAATTTAGCCAAGTGACAACACTCAGGTCACAATCACTGTATTGCTGTCAAGTTGTTACTGTTTCCCCAGCAAGTGCAAGACTGATTACTGTATGGAAGATTTTGCATCAGATATTGTCCCTGATATTACAATGACTGGTGAAAGGTCTGTTGTGAAATGTGAGAGACAGTAGTGATCATTTGACAAGGCAGAAACTGAATAGCCAGTCACAGAAAGAGAGAGAGAGATAGTCTAGCAGAGAAAATAAATAAGCTTGAAGACTGGAATCCTCTTGGATGGTCATGAATCTGAAACCTAGAGTTATGCACTCATGACTGTTTCATATTCATGATCCCAGCATAGCCTCTAGTTTAGGGGCTACATAGGGACTGGGAACATTTAACAGTCTCCTTTTACCAGGTAGCAGCTGCTGCAATTGATGGAGGTCTGTTCTTCTGTTGATTGGGAAGTATCTGACTGATGGTCCTTTCATGCAAGTGATCTCCAGCATGAGGGAGAATTGCAATGGGATCCTGCTTCTGCTGTCACAATGAAGATTGCTCACAGGAGAGGGGGAAATGTCAGCCAGATGCTTCCTGATCGACAACGGATCCCCATTAATCGCAATGGCTGCTCCTCACAAGTGGGGATTGGAAGAATTGGAATAGGATTCACTGCATACCACCGTAACTAGAGTGTTTACCCATACATACATATAGAATTCTGGCCAGTCTTCTTGCAGTGGTTTTACTTAAAAAATGTTTTTGCGTAATAAAATGCATGATCTTGTAGAGGAAAAAGAGAAGAAAGAAAAAATGGCTGCAGGTTAAAGTGAGGCAGGAGGAGGGTGGGTGTGGGAAAGTAAACAGGAAGTCAGCAAATAGAGAAGCTAACCATTAGGAAATATAAAAATGCACATTTTGCTAACTCTAACAAAGCCTTTTTCCTTTGAAATGACTGGCTTAACACTCTCCTGCTGTGCAATTCAAACAAGATATTCCAAGCCTCTTCTCAGCAAATGCCTCCGGCAGCAGATGATAGAAGAGCAAGCAGCAAGGATTGCAGCAAGAGCAAGAGCAGCCTCCTAGTCAGGACTTGGGAGACTCCTGGCCATCACCTCTGTTGGAGGATAGAGGAATAAGCTAATATAGTCTATCCCTTGTTGACTAAAGGTGCATTTTTTAAAAAGTGGGTGCCAGGTTCCATTGAAGGTTCTTCTAAAATGGTTTTGGGCTGCCCCATAGGCTGCACTTTGCCCTATCTCTGACCTAAGCTAAGTTGTTGCCCTAAAGTGTTGTGGAGCCCAATGTAGCCCTACCTCCACATTCACAGGTCGCAAATTATTTTGCGAGTCACTTGGTTACCTAACCTCCCATTTTCCCTCTCCCATTCTCTTGCCTTTTTCCTGGGTACACTGTGCCTTCCTTCTCCGTACCTGGGTAAAAAGCAAGGGAATGGGAAGGTGGAGCACTGTGTGCAGAGAAGGAAGATACATGATTGCCTCCCCTGTTTTCTTTTGCCTTTTGCCCATGCATACAGAAGGAAGGCAGGCACACCAAGGCAAAAGGCAAAGGAATGAGGGGGACACTCGCATGCCTCCCCCATTCCCTTGCCTTTTGCCCAGGCATGGAGCCCTGGAAAGGAATGGGAAGGGGAGTGCAGATGGCAGTTATTTGTGGATTTTCCACTTTCATAAAGGTTCTGCACCCCAAACCTTTGCAAAAGTGGAGGGGCCAATGTACTTGTGTAAGACACTCAGTCCAGTTTTCCTTGGTATGTGGAACAGGCAGGGATACTACCTTCTCCTTTGCCTCAATCAAACCTCCTCCAATAATTCCGTAAAACTGCTTTTTTCACTTTACAAAATTGTTGTATGAGCATACCTCTATTCTGATTTTGAAGGTGCTTTTTGAGGGGGAGAGAATGAGATGAAAGCAGAAGTACTATTTGGACACCAAGTTCCCAGCAACATAAACAAAATGAATACTGGCACTATATGGGGTTGGAATAGCATAGATTCTGGCTGCACTGCTTTGGAACTAAGAGTAGAATCTGGATTTTATCACCATCTGGAAAGGCTCCTAGAATTAAGTGCATCTTCCTGCTCCATTGCAAAATGGGGAAAACCTACATTCTCTTTATTGCTAATAAAAAAAAGTCAAGCCACACAAAGCAAAACAAACCAAGAAAACTTTCCAGGGAATCATATAAACTGCCCAAATGCATTGAAGCTTGCAAAATTTTGAATCCTGTTTATTAACAGAAAAACACATTAATCTCTGCCTTTCTTGCTTTATATCCATTAAAGTACAGTGCAAAGGAATTGAACTCTAACAATATTTCTGGCCTTGATGTAGAGAAACGTTGCACCTAATAGGAAAAATCACAATCAAAAATAATGGATGGGAGATGAAGCAAGATTCATTGAAAAGAAACGTGAGCAAAGATGGAAATTAACAGTATGGTGAGTAGTATAATATCTTGTCCATTGTTAGACATATTTTAAGTATGACTAGACACCACTCGCTTGACGATAATCATTCATCTTGGCTTTCTAACATGAAAAATGTTTTGAATTTTCATAAGAAGGTACATCATTGGTCAAAAATGGGATGCAAATTGAAATGATATTATATTTGGTAAAGAGCAGTGTTCCAGACATATTCAAGGATCACAGTAGTCTAAGGCTGCAATCTTACACCTACAGCAGGGAGTAAGACGCATTAAAATGAATGGGGGTTACTTCTGAGAAAGTGACACACACAAGATTTCAACTGTTACTTTTTAAAACCTGTGGTTCTTATGAAACACTGCAATAGAACTAACATTGCACAACTTTTTACATTATGTATACTTTCAGATATGTTACCATTTCTTTCTTTACTGTCACTATTTTCCTTCTAACTATATAACAACTATATAACAGTCACTGTATACATGGACATCATCTGATGGCCAATATAGAAACCAAACGGACTACATAATTGGAATCAGAAGATGGAGAAGCTCCATTCTTTCTGCAAAAACAAGTCCAGAAGCAGATTGTGGCAGAGACCATGAGCTGCTAATATCAAAAATTAAAGTTTAAGAAGAATGCTATACTAACTATTGTGCCAAAGTACAACCCAAAGTATATCTCACAGACTTTAAAAAATGTAAAAAATATATTTGTACTATTAAACCTAATTGACTGGGAGCCTAAAGTTAGAATTGTCTATGCCATGGTATTTCCAATTTCTATGTATGGTTGTGAAAGCTGGACAGTGAAGAAAGCTGATAGGAAGAAAATCAATTAATTTAAAATGTGGTGCTGGAGAAGAGTTTTCTAGATACCATGGGCTGTTAAAAACACCAATAAATGGGTCTTTGATCAAATCAAGCTGAATTCTCCCTAGAAGCCAAGATGACTAAACTAAGGCTGTCATACTTTGGAAGCTCAGGAGAAGACATAACTCACTAGAAAAGACAACAATGCTTGGTAAGGTAGAAGGCAGTAGGAACAGAGGAAGACTGTATTACAGATGGATAGATTCAATCAAGGAAGCTATGCCCCTAAGCAGGTCTGTTGATGACAAGGTGACTTGGAGATCTCTCCTTCATAGGGTCACCATAAATCAAAGTTGACTTGACAGCCGTTAACAACAAACAACAACAACAGCCACAAATTCAATAAGGAGGACTTTCCACAACAGAATATCTTGCAATGATGCATTGCAAAAATGAAGACCATCCAGATGCTGATGTACTGTTATTCTCATCATACCTCACAATTAGCTAGGCTAGGTAGGAATCATGGGAATTGGATTTCAATAACAACCAGAAAGTCCTCATAATTTTTTCAGTCCCCTGGCATAATATCCTTCCATGTAATATATAGAAACAAAAGAAGTAATCTTATCCCTGAGCAGAATTGTTGGTATATGTACCCTGATGATTAGCAGCTTTTGATGAATGTAGACAGGAATCATTTCCAGTCTTACTGTGGGTTAACCAGCACGGGACCCATGACCTCTTGGGTGAACTATGGCCCTTCCCACATAGAGCTGTTAAGGTATAGACAGCTTTGGTTGGAGGAGTGAAATGAGACAGTAGCCTATGTTCCCATACTATAGTCAAAGATGGATTCTTGCTTACTACATGCAAATTACTTTTAGCCACTGCTTGGAGGCATGTTTATAGCAACTGAGGAGCAACTAATGAGTAAAACAGCGAAACTCCCTGGAGATTCAGAACAGTGACGTTAGCTATCTTTCTCTGCCTGGACATGTCCTGCTGCCTTCTTCCACCCTGCTGAGCTAGTAAATGGCCAAGGTGGTGTGCCTTGACATATAGAAGCTGCTTTCCAAGAGTGGAAGTCAAGGAGAAAAATAATATGCCTTCATTTGGGCTAACTTTGCAAAAAGCATCCATCCTTCAGAACTGCAAGCTTTTGTTCCACCTACATGATGCAGGATCTCAACCGAAAAGTTAGATGTTCCAGCCAGACTGCACAGAAAGGACCTGTGCACTGCAACTGCTATCATCCCACTTGTGAAAGGTTAGGGATGGGGAGCATGCTACATGCCCAAATAGGAAAGAAGATAGCAAAAATGTGCAAGATTTGTTTGCCCAACAGATCAGCAGATGTGACCGGGAATTCTTTCCTCTCACCCAGGAAAAGTCCTGTGGGGGGTACTGGGAAAAAAATATGTTCCGTGGTTTTGAAGCAGGCCATCTAAAGAAAGGTTGCCTACATTCATGAGGTTTAGAATTGTGAGAGAAGGAGCAGGGATAAAAGAATCAGCACCTCCTGAAATCATCTGTCTGTTTCTAATAATGGCAGATGCTCCAACCATGCCAATTTGGCAGGGAAAGTCCTGATTAATCCCCTCTCACCCCACTTTTCAGCCATTTCAGCAGTCCCAGTTTCTCTCTTCCTCCCACTTTTCCCCTTTATCCTCAGATTACTTCAATTGCTGAAAACTGAGTTCAAAGTATGAAAGCAATTTGGACTCAGTCAACTTGGCAAGGGGGAGAGGAGAGGCAGAATCTTGCCCTTCCCAGTAGGCTTAGGCAAAGGCAAACTGCTGCACCTTCTCCCAGCTTGTTTATTCCTCTGCATTAACTTTTGCCATTGTGACCTCACTCTGATGTTGCTTGGCCACGCATATCCCAGTTTTAATCTGTGAAATGTTGGAGGGTATGTAACTGGGGAAAGATTAAGCCCCCCACCCACCCACAACCATCCCAAACTTTCTTCATTTCTGGTTTTCCTGCAGACCTGGGAAAGATCTCAAGCTGAGACATTGGATAGATACTGTCAGTGGACACACTTGGACTAGGAAGAACCTGTGTTATGGAAATCCTTAAAGACCACCAAGTGAATAAACAGAGGTGGGGAGAGGGTGTTATTATTTTGTGTTGTATTACTTTATTTATATCCCTCCTTTTTCCAAAGCTAAGATTCAAAGCAGCTGACAAAATAAAAAGAAACAGAGGTCTAAGCACATGTAGAACACATATAATCAATGATGTTTAAATGGCATCAAAGTGTCTATGCAATCGGCCCCTCATATCCATGGATTCTGTAACCATGGTTTCAACCAACCATAACTTGAAAATATGCCAAAAACAAGCAAAAAAAAATCCCAAAAGGCTCTTTTTTGCAAGGGACAGCATTCCACTACACCGATGTACACATAATGGAACTTGACATCCACGAATTTTGTTATCCGTGGAGGGGTCCTAGAAACAAACCCTAGTGGAGACTGAGGGCCCACTGTAAATTGAAAAACAGCTTTTAAAACAGCTCCCTTTAAAAGCAAAGTGTGAGAGTGGTACAAAAACTCTTGTAAAATAGTTACTTCCCTTAAGGCTTGTTTGAATAAGAAGGTCTTCACCTGCTGCCAGAAGGATACCAAAGATGGACCCAGCTTAGGCTCTTTAGGAAGGATGTTCCTGGAGCCTAGGAGCAGCCATTGAGAAGACCGTCCTTTCCCTTCCTGCTAAACATGTCTGTGCAGCCTGTAGGATTCCCAGGTCTAAGAGCCCAGACCCTCGTCTTCTGACAAAGGAGAGGATTCTCCAAGTGAGAGGACTGACTTCGAAAGCATGTGCATATCTATTTTCCTCATTTGTTCAACTTGGGCCATTTCCACACTGGGTATTTAAAACGGTGCAGTGCATCCTCCACGGAGGACATCTGCACCTTGGAGCGGACTGGGTTCGGACTACTTACCGTAGATCCGTACCTCAGTCTGCTCCAGAACGACCCCAAGTGGTCCTCCAGCGTGCTTTTGAAAGACCTGATTTTTCCAGTCTATCAAACGCATGGAGTGCGCCACTGCGAGCCTGCTCGCTTGTGCAGATTTGCAGGCTCGCACCAATGCGAGCCTGCGATCTGCCGAGGGCGGGCTTTAGGCTGGCGAGCTTCACCAGTTGGTCAAGACCCATGATCAACCAGAAGCCACCAGTTTGGACACCGGAGCAGTGTGGAGCGACGGCCACGCACTGCTCCTCCTCACCCTGGACCAGACCGGACCAGAGATGATCCTGTAAGTAGTGGCGTGGGGTGATTCCCTCGCCCCGTGCAGAAATGGCATTGGTGTTTTATATTTGAATGGCATATTTTATGTAACTGTGAATGACGCTTCATGTAAGAACACCACCAGGGGCTGTCCCTTGTAACATCACCCTTGTAATATCAACAGGGCCTGCCTCCCTGTCCCTAGGTCTCAGGGTTTGGTCCCAAAATTTCAGGGCCTGGGATAATCCTGACCTGGCACCTGGCAACCCCAGAGCAGTATTTCCCAATGCTTTTTTCACTTGTGTGCCCCTTGGCATCCCATTTCCATAAATTGTACACACCACCACCACCCACCACCACGTTCTTTTGCTGAGGGGGAAAAAGCTCCACCAGAAAGCTTCTATGAGCTCTGAGGAGATGTTCCCACACCCACAGAAAGAAAGGCAGGATGTCAGGCCTCTCCATCCTGTCATACTCCATTACCCTCCTAGATGCTTTCTGCACTCTCAGGATCCAGTTTGCTCCCTGACAAAAGCATAGGAAGGAGCAACTGGTGCTGTGTGTCCCTCCCTCAGATGGATTCAGAGTGGAACTGGATGTCTCTGCTGGGTGTGCTCTCTTCTCGTGGAGAGAGACATGAAGGGAGAGAAGGGTGTGTGTGCACAAGGCTCAAGAAGCCACCTAGTGGTGGGGGACTAGGGACTTGAATAGAAGACTGTGTGTGAATATGCATGTGAGAAGAACTTTTTTAAAAAAATCTGTGAACCACTGGCAGCTGGAAGCTTGGGCTGTGTGTCACTCTTCTCTTTATGTCCCCTACCTCAAGTCCCTTAAGTTTCCAGGACAGGAACACCAACACTGTGGGCAAACAAGAACTGTATCAAGTTGTGACATCCTCCAAGAATGGCTTATATTTTATCCTTTTCCCTCCATTATTCTTTCTTTTATATAAATATACTCCTAAGTGTCCTCGTTCATACCCCTGGGAGTACTTCTATCCCAGATTGGGAATCACTGCCCTAGAGGTTTGTATGCCTCATATGCCAAATTCTGTGCCTCCCATACCCCCAGATTCTGGGATTCATTGCTCCATATGCTACTTCTTCTGACCCATTCTACCTCTACCTCTGTCCCTGTTGAGCAGCTCCCATCCTGTACCATAGCTGGCTGAAAGGGTGTCTCTCTGATGCCTCCCTCCAGGCTGGCCTTGGTTTTCCCTTCCATGGCTGCATTCCCAACTGACATTTCAGGCTGCAAAAGAGCAAGCAGCTCTAGCTGATATCTCTCCAATTCATCCACTATCACCTACAAGAGGCCAGCATTTTTCTTTTTCCTTTCAAGGAAGGGCTATGAGGGAGACAGATCGAAGATGATTTGGGGGATGAGGATATTAAACATTTTCCAAAGTGGTAGCCAAGTTACTCTGTTGCAACAAAACAACTAAGAGTCCTGGGGCACCATAAAAAAAAAAATTATTAGAGCATGAGCTTTCACGGCCAGTAGCCAATTTCCCTCAGTCTATACTGATGAGATACTAAGCTGTAACTCTCATGTTATATTTATTTTCATATATAGAGAAATTTCTAGCCACCTTTTCCCCTCACTAGGGACACTCAAAGTGGAAAATTTAATATAAAATGCCAAAAGCCAAATAATAATAATTCACATGCTTCAAACGTAATGAAAACTTGACAACAACACATCCTGATATGAAAAACAGCATACAAACAAACAAGTGAGCTCCTGACTGCCCTCACCCCAATGAATCTTGGGAAAAGCAGTTTAAAAGCCGTCATCAGAGGGAATGAGGAATTCTTTGTTGGATGTCCCACACATATTCAGACCTGCTTGAAGCATTATACTTCTGTGGAAAGAGTGAGTGCAGAGTCTGCATTTGTGGTCCGAATAAGAAGCAAATAAAAGTCACAAAGTGAGCATGCTTTATTACAGAAACATCCATCTAGAAACAGGAAAGAATACTACACTGGAAAATTCATATGAGCCATATAAACATTTGGAGTATGGGGAGCATTTTTGACATGTCAGCAGCTGTATGTCACACCAGAGAATCCATACAAGACACAAACCATAGAAATTTCCATCAGGTGGAAAGAATTATTCTTTAACAGCAACCTCAGTTTGCATTTGCACATGAAAGAAAGCACATAAAAATATGGATCATTTAATTTTTTTTTTAAGGAGCACTCTTGCTTTACATCAGAAAATCTACATGGGATAAATCATATAAATGTCCTGACTTTGATAA
Organism: Iguana delicatissima; assembly: GCA_948472985.1. NCBI lineage: Eukaryota > Metazoa > Chordata > Lepidosauria > Squamata > Iguanidae > Iguana > Iguana delicatissima. The sequence goes on along the minus strand of CAOKZL010000836.1, from coordinate 435,902 downwards.
AAATCTTGTGTGATCATTAGATCTTATATTCCTAAGGGGGGAGTGTAGTGGAAACTTACCAGTCAGATGGTTTGAAAGGTTTGTCAAAGTGAATTTTCTTCCCGTCCAATAATTCAATAATCCATCCAATAATGTGTGCCAAGTTCTTGATATGATTCCATCATTCTGTTGAAAAGTATGATAGTGTAGTATTTGTATTCACTGTTGTTTTTAAACAGTAAAAGTTTGTCAAGATGCCCTCCTTTACTGTAAAGCAGACTTAGGCCATTTCCACCCTACACTGTTATAGTGCTAATATTCTACTTTCAACATCCTGTGGAATTCTGGGGTTTGTAGTTTACTGAGTCCAAAGAGCTCTCTGGCTGAGAATTCTAAACGCCCCTCCCTAAACTGCAAACCCCAGGATTCCATAGGATGTTGAAAGTGGAATAATAGCACTATATCAGTGTAGGGTAGAAATCTCCTTAGTAATTGCTGGTGGTGGCCAGGGATGACAGCAATTGTAGACCAATGCATCTGAAGAGTGTTTTGTTGTGATGTGTGTTGTGATGGTCTTGTTGTGCCTCTTCTAAACTGAAACAAACTCCTACAAGGCAAAGAGTCCGTATTTGGAAATCAAAATACTTTTCCTTGGCTTGTTCATTAAAGTATGCTTAGTAGCCTAACTGCAGTCAATAGAGGCTGCATTGAAGTCCTGGTGCAGCAAAAAAGGGTCAGAAATGTCAGAGATGTGATTAGATGTGATGGACTGGAGGTCAGGCACCAGGTCAGGAAGACAAGGATCAACAAGCCAGCAGCAAGTGTGGGGTCAAGTTCCAAGGCAACATAGATTGTGTTGGAGGAACTGGAAGGAGATGAAAGCCCCAAGGCAGACTGGGGTCATGATCTGACATAGCAGTCAGAAAAAGGAAGCAGGAACCCACATAAAGTCCTTGCGCAGAAAATACATTCCTCTTTGAATGATGAGCTGGCTTAGCCACAATGGTTTTATAAGCCCTGATGTGTCCCAACTAAAGATGGGAAGAATTTTGTTCAGATTTCAATAAGAAATTTCCACATTTGCACTTTTCAAAACAACATCTTAATTAAAAAGCAGTTATCCTTCCATATTTGCAATTCTCTGAAGTTTTCCAAACAAAATTGGGGAAAGACACATATACCGGAGGAATAAGCCCAAAGGAAACACCATTCACAGTTCTTCTATTTGTTCTAAGAAGTTACAATTTAAAGTTTATAGTCAATCAGCAAGATTAATTTGCAACTGCCATGGCACAATGTTAGGAAGCTCTTGCAAGAGCTCCACAAGCTACACACATTTAATAACTTTAAGAGAAGAGAATTCGAAATGGCATAAATATTTGGGAAAGTAACTGAAAACAATGCTATCACTGCTTTTACTGTTGCTGTTAATGGATGACATCCTGCTAGTGACATGCACAAGTTAACCCTATGCTTGCATACGTCTGTTTTTTGGCTGCTGCATAGGTTGGTATTCCCTTCTTCCATCCACAGTTACCAGAGTTCCCCCTCAAACTACCATAGAGCTGCTGAAGTTCCCCCCTCCTTTGGAGAGAGGATTACCCAAGAATGTGGCTATGTCCCTGTAACCAGATGTGAAATAATTACATCATCCACTAAAATCCCTAGAGAACTTCAGCAGATGCTATAGTTGCGTCATGTGTGGCTACAGGGATGTAGCCAGATGCTTCTGCAATCCCTCCCACTCTCTTCCAGGCACAAAGGCCCATGAGAAGGGAGTATTGGTGGCAATATAATAGGTCAGGGGGTGGCTTTGCCTACTGTAGATCTGCATGTGGAACTACTACGCTATGCTGAGCCAGGCAGGATGGCAGCCAGTGAGTGCCTTTCACACAAACCCAAACACAGATGGTGGTACAAGCTAAAGAACAGCTATATTCCTGACTTTACCAGGCAGTAAACTATGAAACTAACCTCCACCGTGAAATTAGCCTCTAATCTTCTACCATTGCTTCCAAAGTGCAAGAACATGCCCTTTTGGTCAGAAATGGGCAAAGTGCGGCCTGCATTTCACATGGATCTCCCCAAGCAACTTTGTGGTCCTCAGCCACACAGTGAAAAATGTTCCTTGTGGTGCGATCATTTTGCTGCTCCCCGCCCTTCACCAGCCATTTGAAGCCTAGAAGAGACAAGTGAACAGGAAGGGCATTCAATATTACTTCCTGTAGTAAAATAAAAATAAAAAACCTGTCCTTGGCTTAAAATGGCTCAGTGGACACCAAAAATATGGTGAAAATACCCCCACACTCTAGAGGGCATTTGAGGATAATGTGTGTGTGTGTGTGTGTGTACTTTTTTTTATTTTTTTGTGGGCAAGTTGACAATGCAGTCCCCGAGCCTCCAACAGTTGTTCACCTCTGCTCTTGCTAGTGTGCTTCCATGATGCCTATTCTTATTAGTGTCTGTCTTTGATATAGCAGATTTTCACACACAGAGAGAATCACATGGATGGAGATATTACAATTCCCATTCTCCACTGGAAATATTCCAAAACACATAACATGCACCTGAGCTCAGAATTCAGAGGTTAGCTGATGTGTCTTCACAAGGGGAGGATGGAAAGATGACAAATAGAACACAAATTATTTATTTAGAATTAAAGGACATCTATCAAACTTATTCTGTAGGCATTAGGCACATTTGAAAAGACAGAAAAACAGAAACACAAATAGAAAGTCAACGTGCTAAAACTACAAAAGAAAGCCAATGTGATTAAGAGACAGTAAAAAGGGGGGGCAGAAAGAGAAAGAAATAGGAGTGGAAACCACCAGCTTGTAAACAGGATTGAAATGACAAAGGTTGAAAAGCCTGTGAGAACAAAAAAGTTTCAACCTAGAGATGTAAAAGAAACAGTGTTGGTGCCAGGTAGATTTTCCCGGGGCAAGTGAATTCATAAGAAGAAGGGCAAAATTTGGTCACCAGTTGAATGTGGGATTCTGAGAGCTGTAGTCCAAACCAATAACTTTCCCAAGCCTTGAAAGAATATTTGGCTCTCTACTAACTTATGGCTTCTTTAAAAAAAAAAAAAATCCTCAGAATATCATAGAACTTTTTGTTGACCAAACACAAGACAGCTCTGTGTATAATGGGAAAACTTTCACTGATCATGTCTTTCAAATGGAAAATGAAATGCAGATGGCCAATATGTTTTCCAAAACAGCAATGAACTCTATTTTTTTATTTTTAAAAATCCTGTACTTTATTACTGTAAATCTAATCCACATTTCTCCATCCTTCCTATTATATTAGTAGTTTTTTTTCAAAACTTGAACATCAGAGTCCTCAGAGATTTAAAACACCGCCTGGAGAGTACAGGGGATGCACATTATTGGAAGAACGCCAACAAGAAAAAGTAGAGAGAACTCTGATTTAGTGGCAGTAGGCAACTCCCTTACAGTGGAGTGGTAAATCTGTTCTGGATTTTAGTACAAAATGTAAAGGCATTGTAAGTTGACTATTGTCGGTACATGGCTCAGCTTGGGATAGCTCATTTAAAATCCATACATAAACCCAGAGTAGATTCACTGCTTTTCAAGAGCTCTCTGTTGACTTTCTTCTAACATGTAGAATCATAAAGTTGGAAGAGACCACAAGGGCCATCAAGTCCAACACCTTGACATACAGAAACACTTTATCAAAGCATTCGTGACAGATGGCCATCCAACCTCTGTTTAAAAACCTCCAAAAAAGAAGACTCCACCACACTCTGAAGTAGCATATTCCACTGTCGAACAGCTCTGACCATCAGGACGTTCTTCCTAATGTTTAGGAATGTTTTAGGAATGTTTCTTTTCCTGAAGTTTGAAGCCATTGCTCTGTGTCCTAGTCTCTGGAGCAACAGAGAAACAATGGCATCCCTTCAAATATTTAAACATAGCTATCACGTCACCTTTCAACCTTCACTTCTCCAAGCTAAAGATAACCAGCTCCTTAAGCTGCTCCTCATAAGACATGGTTTTCAGGCCTTTTACAATTTGGGTTGCCTTCCTCTGGATGTATTCCAGCTTGTTAATATCTTTCTTGAATTGTGGTGCCCAGAACTGGACGAAGTATTCCAGGTGAGGTCTGTTCAAAGCAGAATAGAAAATGTAGAAGATGGTTGTGTTGCTCATAGAGAGGAAAAGAATATTCATACACATTTTTCTTCTTTCATACATTTCAGAGAAGCTCCCTAGCACTTGAAATGAGTTCCAAGTGAACTCCAGTGGCCCAGCAGCCCTGGGTATAACTAATGTTATCCCCCCATTTCTAGGATTTTTTTTTAATGACGATCCTTAACATTTATTTAGCACTTTAATATGTTTCAGTTGTATCACACAGGCCAAAATCATGCAGTTACTCTAAAGTAGACCTACTGAAACATTTGTTTAATAGTGAAGCCAACTGATTCAATAGGATTACTCTAGTGACAACTAACAGTAATATTTAGGCCACAATGTAGGCAGCACACCACCACTGAACAGGCCCTCTCTCTTAAAGCCAGCCACCTTGCTTTATTTGATTGGGGCACCTGGAGAACAGACTCAGATGATGACCTTCTTGACTCCGGCAAGAAATGTAGCCCCCTGCCATTTAGGCTTTTACTGCAGGGATGGGAAGTACATAGAAATAGGAGCCATAGGCCCCTTCCTGTGCTCAGATGCTCCCAGAAGTCTTATGCACATGTTAAACAGCAAGGGATACAAAACAGAGCCTGGAAGTGCCCCACTGGCCAGTGGCCAAGGAGTTGAACAGGAACCCCTTATACTACTTTCTGAATCAGTCCCTCCAAGAAGGAGTAGAAGCAATGTAAAACAGTGCCTCCAAGTCCCACTGTAAAAAAGATACTCAGAGACAACACCATGGTTGATTTTGGTCCAACAGAGCCAACAAAGACATACTCCATATGTCCAACTCCCACCATAGGTCATCAGCCAAAGCAACCATAACTGTCTCCATTCCATGGTGGTTCCCCAACTTTGGTCCTCCAGGTGTTTTGAATGTCAGCTCCCAGAATTCTTGCCCATTGACCTAATTGGCTGGGGCTTCTGGGAAGTGAAGTCCAAAACACCTGGAGACCCTAAGTTTGGGAAACCCCACCCCACCCCAATAACCACTGCCATAAACTAGACTGCAATGAATCTTACCCAGGAACCCATCCTGGAACCACTATGTGCTCTGGGATCTTGAACAAAACAGGGAATATTGGAGATCAGCAGTATGGTAGTTGTCCAGTATGGTAGGGTTCAGGGATGGTTTTTTCCCCCCAATAAAATCCTCACCATGGCCTTTTTTAGGCAGACTGAAACCCTGCCAATACATAATGTGCATGTTAATTAGCACATAATGATTATTTTCATTGACCTCTGTCATGAACCCAGGATCTTTTTTCTTGAATAGTTACAGCCAGTTTAGACTGCATCAGTATGTGGAAGCTGAATTGTTTACTCCACAGTAGTAGAGAGGAAAGATTGCCCACCCACATACTTCCTTTGGACTCTAGGGTCTGCATCAGATGTCTAGCAACAGATTCTGCCCTTAATTTATAACACCCTTTCATCCATTAATCTATAGCATACACTTGAGAGTATTCCTCTCTTCATCAGGTACTCTCACACATAAAGAGCTTCAGAGTCATGTCATTTGCCTTTTAAATTCCAGTCTGCCATCTTCCTGGACGAAACTCCAGGTGGGTGGCATAAGACAGTGCGTCTCAGGCTATTTAATCGAGGACCAGCAATTTTTTTCCCAGTGTGCCTGAGACCCAAACTAAATGTGCAGCTATTGGGTACAATTATTTCTTTCTTCTCTGTAAACTTGCCAGGGATTGGCAGCTGATGGCTCAGGGAAGGGTAAAAATCACCACTTTGAACAGCACTAGTATATGGCACTCTGTAGATTATCTTTGTATCTATTGACATATATAGTGGGCCGTCCAGGAGTTACTGTGGCAGCTACACATCACCAGCTTGCCACGGACAAGGAACTGAAGTACAGAAAAAACACTTCATGAGCCTAGTCATTCTGTGAACCAGCCTTGTGGTGTGACCAATTTGCAAATTCACCAACAAATACAGAAAAGAAAAGTCTCAACTAAAGACAATCACAAACACATGAACAAATAGCAAAACAATAAATGTTATGAAATGTAGTTACAAACCTAATGAGGATAATATCTACAACCAATGCACATAACAAATGACCATGAATACAAAAATGCAGATGTGAATAGAATACCATTATTTAAAACAAAAAGGTAAACAAGCATAGAGCACTACTAAAAGTAATCCCAAGAATTATAATAAGAAAGTCAACATACATAAAGAATTATCTCAAGTCAAAAGAAGTCAGGTCAGAATAAATGTAATCTGTAATGATTTGCAGAAATACAAGCTATAATCGAGGCCTTTCCAAACAGTGTGCCGTGACACGTTAGCGTGTTGCCTGAAGTGTGTCACCTACAATCTTGGAAATGTATGTTATTATTTATAAATCATATATTTTTAAAAATATATGAAAGATTTTCATGAGAAAAGTTGTGTCCCCATACATTTTGTTATTACAAATTATGTATCTGTCTGTATCTCTTATAAGAGGTTAATTTTAACCTCCGTTTTTCTAGTAAAACTGTATTACTGTGTCACAAAATGATGCATGTCTAAAAAGTGTGTCAACAACATGAAAAGTTCGGAAAGCTCTGCTATAATCTGTTGCTTCTTATAACAAACAATTTGCAATTTACATTGAGCGGTGTTACCGATTGTCTTTGCAAACAAACCACTAGGTGTCACTAGAAGGACAAGAAAAGAAAATTGAGACACTGCTCTGTTCATAGTTGCTAGACGTTTTAATCAGCAATTTAATACCATGAGGCCATTACTCAAAAACAGAGTTTGGAAAGATATTGTGGGAGCCAGAGTATCATCCTACCACTGCTCAGTTAGGATGGCTTTAGCATGTCACTGAATTCTTTTTTTTTCCCCTTAAAAGTAATTTTATAAGCTCTGCTCAAATACAAAGCTTTCCAGGATATCGCTAGATAAAAACAATGCAGCCTTCCAGATGTTTTGGAACTGCATCTCCTAGCAGCCCCAGCCAGTATTGGCAGTGGTGGGCACGGCTAGCACACAATTCTCACCTCTGCACTTAGGCAGGTAGGTAGGTTGATAGATAGGTGGGTAAGTAGGCTTGGGAAAGTTGGCTTTTTAGACTTTAGACAGTTTCTTCACACACACACACACACACACACACACACACACATACACAAACATGTTAGTAGGGGCATTCTGGGAGCTGCGGTTGAAAAGAAATTAAATTTTTCAAGCTCTGAGGCAGATTTTTTAAAAAGTTGGTCTGTCTGTGTGGCTGTCTGTGGCTGCAATCCAACATCACCTTATCACATCATAAATATCCACATGCAGAGATATGTTACACCAGCACTACACAACTGCCACACAGAATAGCAACATTGCACAACACATGACAATCATAATGTGCAATGCACAACCACAATGCACAATGTATAATGTTGCTGTACACACAAAATGCATAGCATTGCTCTATGTACAACTCTTCTTCGCGCTGCTGTCAGCAGAATATGTCTGTTGCACTGGGATGAATAATTCACCCCATATGCCTATGCAATGTACAGGTGCACATGTCACTAAGAGAGTGCCTGTCCCATTCTTCTTCTTCATCATCATCATCATCATCATTCCCACCACCACCACTACTGTATTTTTAGACCATGTACTTTTTTATTTTTCATTGTTCTGATCATTTTGTCTCAAGAATAGCACCAGTACTCTTTACCACTTTTGAACTATAACTTCAGAATTTTTTTGAAAAAAGAAATCATCCCAGACATCTATTTTAAAAATTTTTAATTCATTCGGTTCTTATGCTCAGAAAGAACCCTGAGGATGTTTTCCATTCTCAGTCCTGCAGCTTCAACCCAAGTTGAAATTAACTAGTTGGCAGAGGGTTAATCTTTTCTAGGGCCTTTCTGCACCTTACCTTCTTCCGGCGCTGGGGTGCGGGGATCGTGTGAGTAGCCTCTGCCGAGAGGCCCTCGTGTTCGGGGTCCTTCGGCTCTACATGAGCTGCCTGCTCGCACAAGAGCCTCGCCTCTTCCTTCCACAGCGCAGCCTGGGGCTTGGGCAGGAAGCGTAACCAGCACAGCTCTGGAGGCTCCGCACGCCAGGTAAGTGCGCGCGGGACCAAGGAGCAATGCGCAATTGTCTACCATTTTCGGCTTCTAGCCGAAAATGAAAAGGTGTGCGATCAGCGCCTGCCAGCCCCTGGAGCATTGTGCGATTGTGAGTGCGTCATGCAGATTGCTCCTCACAGTCACGCGATGCTCCAGGCAAATGCCATGCGAAAAGGGCCTAGCTCAGGATTGTATTTCTTATTTCCTAGCTCAAGAGTCTACTGCTTATCACTAAGGACTCCATGAGAAAACATTTTTAAGCATAACAAAGGCCATTTCTGCACGAGGCAAGTGAATCGCTCCATGCCGTTACTTACCGGTTCTTCTTGGCTCAAAGCAACGCGGACTTTCCCTTAAGCCCTTCCACAGGGCTCCTCTGTTTGTTCCAGGGCGATTCAGAGCAGTGTGAGGTCTTTAGATTCGCACTGGTAAGGCTTACAAAATGGCGGCTTCCGGTTGTTTGTGGGTCCGGACCAACTGCTGAAGCTGGTCACGCCCACAGCCCGCCCTCTGCTGATCGCAGGCTCACATTGGTGCAAATCTGCGCATCTGCACAACTGAGCAGGAACGAAATGGCGCACTCCAGAAAATTGAAAGACCATTTTTTTCCAGTCTTCACATAGCACGCTGGAGGACCACTTGGGGGCGTTTTGGATCAGACTTAGGTGCAGAACTAAGGTAAATAGTCCGAACCTAGTCCAATCCAAGGTGCAAACAACCTCCGTAACAGAACGCCTTGGCCCGTCTTAACTTCCTTGTGCGGAAAGGGTCAAAGAGTAACAAAAGGAGAAAAAAGAAATACAGAAAAGAGTAGAAATATTTTGAATGGAGGAAGTTGAAGGCATGTACACACCTAATTCAGTGTCACAATTCGCCTAATGACCATATGCATTGTTTTCTTTATTAAAAAAAATCACCTTTTCAATAGGAACAAAAACCACTTTGGAATATTGCAGGAAAGGAGAAAAAATAACCGAAAATATCACATGGCTGGCAAAATATCACTAGGATTTTTTTGCTCCTCCTCCTCCTCGCCACCTTGACTGCCCTCCATTCCTTTTCCCTTTCCCTCAAAGGGCATGATTTGGCTAAAACTGGGGACAGTCAGGGCTGGGACTTATGGATTTCATTAAAGGCTCCCCTCCATCACTTGGGTATCCATTTCCCTGGTCAGCTTCTAAACCCACTTGATTCAAGATCTTTCTACCTGAGGCAAAGGCAAAGCTGACACCCTCTTTCCAGCTGAAACACAGAAGCATACTGGACTTGCAGTTGAACTTCATAGTTTATTTGAGTAGCAGCTATGATAGGTGGCTGAGGAGATGTTGTATGGCATACACAGCTCAGTCCTCTCATAGAGGATAATGTGTGGAAGTTCAGGACTAACAGCCTAGAGCATGCCACTGGTTTTGCCCAATAAATACCATCTGATAAACCAGTCCTGCTTCTCAGGGTCCACAGAAGAAGATAGGTTGAGCACAACATGTGATGTCCAAAAAAAAAAAATACCATCATCTGGAATTTGAGGTGAGTGGGAGGTCTGTTGTGCATAACTATGAGACCTTTCACACCACATAATTATATCACCTTTAATTTCAATTTAACTACCATGGTTCCCTCCTATGGAATCCTGGGATTGGCATCTGAGGCAGGCGTATTGAGAATTCTCAGCTGGGGAGCTCCTCTGAACCAAGGACAAACCCCAGGATTCCACTGGATGCAGCCATGGCCATTAAAGTGGTATCATGGTGAATTGGGTAGTGTGAATAATGGGTTCTGCCACTTCACACAGTATCTCTTCCTCCTGTCCTGTTTGCTGCCTCATTGTTTGATGAATAATGTATGACATACTATCAGACAGTCCTGACTTAGGTTGCATTTCCTTGTCAAAATCGGGTTGTGCAAAAATATATGCAGAGCAGTTGTGATTGCAAAATAGCAGAGATTAACATTCCTAGGAGAAATGTTGTGCGATACATTCCACGGCTACCTTAGCTGATTTGGCCCTCCAATTGCTCCTGCCAGCCCTCCGCTGAACAAACTCTGTGTCCTCAAGGCTTCAAGCAGCTATCCTGTCTGTCCATCAGAGATCTTTATTTCCTTAGGGTTAACATTTTTACACTGAATGGTTTCTGAAGTCTGTCATGGGCAAGACATTTGCTAAAGACTTCTTTCTTTCTCTCTGGGCCATTTGGTTTCTGTTTTCCTTTCTTTTCTCTCCCTCAGATAAAAATGTCTCCTCTACAAACTGACCTTTCAGGACGCAGCTCAAAAGCTCAAACAGGATAAACAGGAAAAGCCAGCACCTCCCACCACCACCCCCAACCCTGTCTCCGTTGACATAGTTTCGGTCTAGTTCTTGGTGTCAAAGAAGTTATTCACCTCACCATCAATTTGCAGGCCTCATGCAAGGGGCAAGGAAGGAAGGAGGCTGAGGGTCTACAGGAAGGAAAGCTTCAGACATTGAGGCCATCGTGTAAAACAAGCCTTCTCTGTGTTTGTCCTGAGAGTGTGTACACATCCTGTCAGATGATATTCATTCCTGTCAGGCTGTGCAAAAGGAGGAGGAAGAAGAAGAGAAGGCACCAGGAGCAGGCAGAGCTATCCAATGGCAAATTCCACTCTTTAATTGAGATGTAGAGGGCTAAAGGTATTTCTGTTCCTTTCCAAAAGCTCAGTGGGAGCTATGCTGCTGCTACGCCTGCTCCTGCTCACATATCACACAGTCCAGCTGAGAGAAAAGGATTCAATTTAACGATGGCCCTGACTGTCAGGGTACCAGCAAACAAACATGTAAGGAATTACACCAAAACACCCCTGTGGCTTTGTAGAGCCTGGTAATCATAAATCAAGCCAGCCAGGCCTTTTCTCACTTGAAAAAGCTAGCTTTGGTCTTTCACTCAGAGAAATTCTGGAAAGCTCCTTCTGTCAGGTGCCCAAGCTGAGAAGCTCTCCGAAGCAGAATAGCCAGAGGCGCTTTGCTATGCTTGAAATGAAAATATCTAAGACAGATATTATTTAGGAAAACTGTGTCAGTTGAGGTACTACCACCACAAGCTCTCTTGGATTGTTCCAGATTTTAGCAAGAGAGGTGAACTTTATTTTACAGAACATAGACCAGTGACAGAAGAGGGGTGGGAAACTTTGGCAGCTCCAGTAACCATTTTCCACACACCTATAGAACCTCACCTGTGGCAATATCATTCCTTCTGGCCCAACCAGAATGACCATAAGGCCATATCTGATTTGGCAGAAGATAACTTGCACTGAAAACAAGCCACCTGGGTCCATTTTCTGGAGATCTTCAGAATAACAAATAATTTTCTTTTGGGGAGGGGGCTTTATTTATTTATTTATTTATTTATTTATTTATTTATTTATTTTTGTAATAAGGGACTAAATACCCCAAAAGCACCAGATCCCATCTGATCTTGGAAACTAAGCAAGGTTTGTCCTGGTTAGTACTTGGATGGGAGAGCACCAACAAATACCAGATGCTATAGGCTATATTTTGAAGGACAGAACTGACCAAACCACTTCTGAGTATTCCTCACCAAAAAAAACCCCTATGAAATCCAAGGGTCAACATAAGTTGACAGAAGACTCAAAGGCTCTCTCACACACACACATAGTGGTGGGGGATCCAGGAGTGGCAGAAACAGGCAGAGAATGCATGGTAATCCATCAGTGACATGCCCTCCCAGAAAATAAGATGGGATTCTTATTACTTCTTATTGCTGTTTGCTCTCCATTCCCCCAAGTGGTAAGATGTTTCTCGGTAGCATTGCTCCAATTTTGATTTCTTTTGGATGAAAAACACTGGAGATTTGCACAATATTTTGTTTATTTACAGTACAAACAGAGAAGGAGAGATATTAGCACAGGGAACAAGATTCATTACTCCCTTTAGAACCACAGATAGAGGCACTGTGTATCCCACAAGGTGACTTCTGCTTGCTGCTTCTGCTATTGTCTTCATTGCTCCCCAACTCACAGCAAAAACTTGTGTTCTTTCATGCATGCATACAAACATGTGATGTATATGGAGGTATATGGAGGGCCATGGGTTCCCCAACTGTTCCCTACATTAAGCTGGGGAGGACAGTATCTTTTCCAAATTCTCTAATGCTAAGAGGTTCACCAGGTTAGTGCGATCACCTTTCATAAAAAAAACCAGTGGCTGTTCTGGCAAACTGGAGAAGAAGGGACAAAATACTACAGAAATCCATAAAGTGTGAGGTTGGTGGTGAGAAGTGATCTTGAATTAAATCCTCCTTTTATGGTAATGACCTCCAATCTTGATAAGCAAGCTGTTCATTTTCCTCTTCGGAGCAGATTGCAGACTGATTATCTGCCATTCAGAAAGAGCTTGTAATACAGCCCTCACAGAGTCCTATCACTTCAGAACGCAGATGTGAAGTCATAAGATTAAGTGTGCTACTATCCTTTTTACAATATATTTCAAGAATCTTCGCTGGGATTTATACAGTGGCAAGAAAAGTTAGGGCTGTCAGATATTTCTAACAAAAAATGTTAGATCTTAATCTAACTGCATAATCCTAGATAAAGAATAACACATAACCTGATTAAACAAATAACATGTAAACATGATATATTTTCAGCGTTTATTTATCCACAAGTGATTCAACAATCAACTTCCATGTGTAAAAAGTATCTGAAGCTTTTGGTGAACACTAGACTCATGAAATGTCTAATCCTTTTACAGGCGGGGCCTCCCAAATTCACCTCTCAGACCTACCTAATTTTTTAATCACCTGAGTCCAATTCTTCCTTTTAACTGAGCTTAAACAACCAGGGATTCACTAACTTTTGTACTTATCCTGACTCATTATTTGCACAATTTAGTCATTGCTTCATTACCTTAGAAATTAAACTGATTAATACAAAGTCCATTGGCTATTTAGAGAAAGACTGGTTTTGATTCAGGAAGCCTATCATGAAATGTTTGTGTTTACCACTAGTATTCACAACTTATTCTCTTGCTGCTGCACTTAACTGATGCCAAGTTGGTTCTGTGACCCAGTGGATAAGAGACCTCTAGGTCACACTCTTATTATCAGCCCGGTTAAGAATTTGCAAAATCAGGGTTGTGGCTTCCTTGTTGGAATCAATCAACCTGTGCTGTGGTCTTCCTCTTTTCCTCCTGCTTTCCACTTTGCCAAGCACTATCATCTTTTTTAATGAGTCATGTCACCTCATAATATGTCCAAAGTACAAGAGATTATAGAGTATTTCATAGAGCATAAACCTCCTACCTCTCAGAAAATCGCTAAACACCTCACAATGACCATAGCAACAAACATGAGTTGAAGAGCATTCTGTTGTTGTGCTTTGTAAGCAAATGCCTTCAACTCTCAGAAGAGATTGTGCAGAAACAGAGAACCAACCAGAAATACATGCATTCCTGAAGAAAAACCACAGGTAGTATGAAACAAAGAAGTCCCTGCATTCTTTTCTTAATAACTCATGTTACTTTACCTGCCCTGAACTCTGGCTTTTTCCACAGTCGCAGGCCTTGATCTCTTCTCCTGGCCTTATTTGTCTTTTACATGACAACAAGGCGGATGCTTCAGCCACAGAGAAGAGAGAATAGCCCTACCAGAAGGCACCATTGGCTCCAGCCATGGAGACCAGGAACAAAGTAGCAGAGACTCATTATGTTGGAGAGGCTAAAAGAATACTACAGTAGGCCTGGAGAAAACCAGGATCTAATCCAATTGCTCTCAGTCTTGAATCCCCAGATGTTGTTGAACTTCTACTCCTAGAAGTCTCAGACAGCACAGTCAGTGGTCAGGGTCCAGCAAAATCTGAGGACCCAAGGGTGGGAGCCACGGTTCTGTCCCCACTTGGTCCTGAAGCACAAAGCTCACCGTGATCTGGGACCAAGCACTTACTTCCAGCTTCACTTATATCACAAGGCTGTTGTAAAGATTTTAAAAGGTTTTTTTTTAAAAAAAAAAAAAAGCTCACTCATGCCAGCCTGAGCTGAGGGAAAAAGACTGGGGTGGTGGAGTCATTATGTTGTGGATACTGACTTCTATAGCTGAGACCATGCCCACAGCAAGGTGAGAAAGGGATACTTTTTTTTGTCTCTCAGCGGTTTGTATCTGCATCTCAGTGAGACATGAGCCCTATTTGGAAAGACATTGTCTCCCTTCTTGCCCCACTCACTTGAAACCGGATTTGTCACCACCCATCACCAGACTGATTTCAAACATCTTTCGTCATTGCCTCATTACTGTCAGTCTCCAGAATACATGTTAAATCCTCTTTAGCCACACCCAGCCCAAAAGCCAAAAAGCAGGAGGGCAAATTACCTGACTGGGAGGGGGATTATCTTTCCTGCTAAGCAAGTTAGGGTTGTTCAGTCTGTGTGTGAGTGTCTTAGTCTTAGAGCGAGTGTGCAGATGGCCGAGCCCTTCCAGGACACCTGTAGAGAGAAACAGGTGGGGAAGGATTATTGCTTCCAGAGGCCCAAAGGAGTGCAATGTAGCAGCAGACAGACAGCTTTTGCTAAGAATAGCAATGAGGGCTACAGCCAGAACTTTGAAATGTTATTTGTATAGACTTTGGGTCTCAGAATCTTCTAGACAATATGGCCACAGCCAAGCTCCCTAGGGGATTCTGGGAGCTGTGGTCCAAAAAAGTAAATTATCCAAGCTCTGGCAAGAGCTTTAGCACTTAAAAGGGCTCAAGCCCAAGAGGTAGTCCCTAATAGGGAATGGATTTCACAAAATGAGGATGTGTTGAGAGAGACAACTGCATGCCTTGGACACATTTTGTGAGCTCATTTAGAGCCTTCTGGCTGGCTTGCTGGCTGGCTTACCAGCTCATGCCTTCAGGTCACCCATCAACTTATTGTGACTCTCTGAATTTCATAGAGTTTTCTTAGACAAGAAACTCTCAGAGGTGGTTCTGCCAGTTCCTTCCCCTGAAAGATAGCCTACAGCACCTGATATCCATTGGCAGTCTCCCATCCAGGTACTAACCAGGGCTGAAATTCAATAGGGATAAATGCAAAATTCTGCATTTAAGCCACAAAAACAAAATGCACAGGAATAGGATGTACATGTCTCAGCAGTACTACGTGCAAAAAGGACCTTAAGCTTATTGTTGATCATAAGTTGAACATAAGCCAGCAGTGTGCTGCTGCAGAAAAGAAGATGAATGCTATTTTAGCCTGCATTTATGGAAGCATAGTTTCCAAGTTGAGAGGAGTAATAATCCCACTATATACTATGGAGAGGTTGTATATGTAAAAAATAGGAATTGCTATGTGAATAATGTGTTAACTGTGTTAACTAAGTGAACAGTGTGTTAAGACAAAAAAACAAAAATGAACATTAATTTAACCAGAGGGCTGAGTTTGTGTGATGAACCCAAGGTGACCCAATGGGTTTCCATGGCCAAATGGGAAATCCAATGCTGGTCTCCAGGGTCATAGTCCAACACTCACACACTCAAACCACTACACTATGCTGGTTTTCTCATTAGGGCTTACTCCAAGGTAAAAATGTGTGCAGCAGGGGAGAGGGCCTTTTTCATCCCACGTGGACAAGGCTAAGAGCATGGGGTGGTGCCAAAGCAAAGTGGGTGAGGCACATGTAAATCTTACCAATCTGGGCATTTTCCCACCATGCTTACAAAGCACCGAAGTATACCACCTGGCACTGATGAATGCATAGCATTTCCCCCTGTTTCAAGAGCCAGTTGCTTCCCATGGGAACAGCTGCATTTGTGTTTATTTTAAATGCAATAAAAGTATATACAGGAAAGAGACTGGGGAATTGGCAACAGAGTAAATATGGAAGCCTTACTTCTCCAATCTTTTGTGTAATCTACAATAATGTATAAACCAGCAGAGTATTAGAGCTCCAGTCTTTCATCTCTCTGTACCAGAGGTGAGAATTGTTTAGCCCTCCAGATGTTGGACTGCAGTTCCCAGCATTCCTCACCAGCGACTATGTCAGCTAGGGCTGTTAGTCCCTGTAGTCCAAGAACATCTGAAAGGACACATGATTCCCTTCTCTGATCATGCATAGCTCCTTGAATGCGTTTTGGTAGTGCCCTGTGTTCTTATCAGATTGGATCTAGTAATACAATAGCATTTAAATGGTGGTTAAACTTAGCAATACAATACTGCATGGCTATGGGCCACAAAATATGCAACTGTCCTCACCTGGCAGAGACAGTCCCAGTTAATCTTTTGTGCTCACAGTTTTCAGCTGCTTTCAAAATGTCTTAGTTTCTCTTTCTTTCTCCTATTTTCCCTCTTTGTCCTCATCCTCCTTTAATTGCTGCAAAACTGAGTTGAAAGTGCAAAGTAGTTTGCATCCAATCAAGTCAACAAGATGAAAAAGAGAGGAGGGGCAGAATCTGATCCTTCACAGTAGGCTCAGGCAAAGCTAACTACGGCAGCCTTTTCTGGTCTCTGTGTTCTTTTTAAAAAATAACTGTTGCCATGTTGCCCATACTCTGATGTTGCTTGTCCATACATGTCCAAGTGTTCATCTGTGAAATGTTTGGGGGCATGGGGCCACTGATAAGAGATGGAATCCACCAGAAGTAAGTGTTGCACAAACCTAGAGCCAGCCCTTGGGGTGCACAGTGTGTGATCTAGTTACATACAAGCCATAGCCAATGAATAACCAATCTGATGGAGGCAATCTCTCCTAGTATTCCTGACGTGCCCTGAAATACTCTTTTCGGTTTGCTGAATGCTCATCATTTGCAGATACCTGTTCAACTTTCTGAAAAAGGCCAGCGGCCATATTTAGGGAAAGAGAAAACAGTTATGTTGAGAGGAAGCCTATTTCCCCCATGCCCCCAGCAACCTTGGAAAGAAAAGATCACTACAGCAAAAAGTGCACGGCCTTTCACCTAACCCTGGATTTACTACCTGCTGAAGGATAGCTAGAATCTCTTTCCTCGCCAAGGCAATCTGTGAATGTTTTAAAGAAAGAAAACAATTGGTCTAAGCAACAAGCAATATCTCAGCCTAATGCTCAGTATCAGGCAGCTGGAAAAGTCCATGGTGTGATTTGTAGCTGGCTAATTTGACTGTAAATCCTGTTAAAGATTTACCCAGGCTTCAGCCTCTGCTGATGCTGAAGGGCTGTGAACACTGAGGTCCTGTGGCCTGTGCGAAAAGAGATTCTAGCATACGTTTAGCCTTTGTTGAGCTGAACTGGCCATCTTGAGGTAATATCTCTTGGCATGCAGAGATCAATATTAGATACCATCTGGCATACTCCAAATACTGCTGAAATAACTATGCCATGGGACTTCAAATTTTGACAGGTTGACAAATACTCACTGTCCCAGTTGCTTGTGAATTTATGAACCATGGCTGGTGAGGTGGGAAAGTTTGACTTGTCAAGCATATGATTTGGATCACTGCTTTTTGTGGCAGCATTCACTGGACCAGTTCTATCTGTGCAGTCTTCTGTGCACAGCTGGCCCAACACGTAGTGCTGTCTACAGCAAAGAATGGGATGTACAAAATGCATAACAGCTAGCAGCTGAATATTTCTTCAACACTGACAATGTCTTTATAGCTGGAGATGGTAGGCTAGCTCAGGGAACACAAGGCGGGGCCAATGGTACATAGCTCTCTCCTGTGATACCTTGCTGCCTCTTCCTAGAACTGCCCCCCTGAGGTAACTTAAGGTGTCTAATGTGTGCCTGCTAGTAGGATCATCCCTGCTTCTATGCTGTTCTAAGCTTCACAAAGGGAGATCTTAATAACCTTTACCAACAAGATGACTCAAACAAATAAGGCAAAGCATCCCAAAAAACAAAACTCTGATTGGCTGTTACTACCATCATAAATCAGGCTAAGTCTTCTGACGGCTGCATATGTGTCTTAAACATTGATTTGCCTAATATCAGTCAGAGTTTACATAAAGTGTTCTTCGTGCCCCTTTTTCCTTTTATAATGTGTTAAAAATACACATTTCTACAGACCATTTTTACAGACTACAGACCTGTGTGTTAGTCATGTATATTTCCTTGGCATGACACTGGCATACAATCCTGTATTATCACCAGACATACATCTTAGCGTGTGGTATCAATATTCACAGTAACTTGAAATGACAGCCAGTCGTGGCTTCTCATCCTGAAGGATGTCTGTAGAGCAAACAAGCAAAGAAATAAGACACGTCCATTCATGACATATGATGATATACGTACAGTATACATACAACTTCTATACACTGAAGAGATATCCATGTGTGAACTTCACATATGTGAACCAATGACCCCGTTTAATTCTCATTTCAGGGCAGGGGATTATCCCATATGCTAAGGTTGTAAAATCTACTATGCTCAAGAAAGGGCAAAGGCATCTGGAACAGAAGCAGCTCATCTTATCTGATATTGTCTAATTCTGCCCCCTGAAAGTACAACAGTGGATCATGGAGATAGGAAGGGAGGACAACCACAGAAAAATGTCCACACTGATTAACAGAGGTTAAGTTCAAAAACCTTCAAATGTCTGAGGATGTTTTGATCTCTGAGGAGTTTCACTAAATCTGTCAAGGAAACCTTGGGTGGAAGCACAGTCTGCTTCTAGAAAACAGTGAACAGCAGGTGGATGTTCCATTGGTTGCAGAGCTCTGTGATCCAGTAATATTTTCACACCAATTTCTATGCTCATCTTGATTCTCCTGGCAAGATTTATTTTTCCACATGGAAGGAAAGGGCAGGATTTTGTGTTCTTTTGGCTTCAGGATGTAAGAAGCTTGGGAAAATGAAATCAAGAGATGCAGTTGGCAAAAACAAACATTCTTCTGGGTACGGTTCACTAATACCCCTCACAAATATGGAAATCACTAAAAGGCTCCCAAATTACCTCACTGGAATAAATTTAACGTACTACATCCATGGGCACATGTATTAAATTTATGGACATGGTTTCCCATGATTATTAGCATCTTCTTTTGCTTGCTTGAACCTGTATGCTATATAGTCCATGGGTTATTTCTGCTTCTAGGGAAGATTTAGATAAGTTGATGCTTAACAGAAGTTGTGCTGGGTTAGAGCAAAGGTAGCCAACCACATGCCCATAGGAAGTTCACAAGCAGAATGTAAGCAGCACTAGCATCCCTCTGATCCTGTTCCTCAGAAACTAATATCAAGAAAGGTACTATTTGTGGTGCTGGAAGAAGAAGGTAGATATTTGCAATGTTATCTTCCATAAATATGTCAAATTCCCTTTCAAAGCCATCCTACTTAGCAGCCATCATCACATCCTGTGGCAATCATTCCCACAGTTTCACTAGGTACTGTGTGAAGTACTTCCTGTTATCTGCCCTGACATCTCCAACCATTCAACTTCACTTCACTGGATGACCCTGACTTCTAGTTAGTAGTACAGTAGTACAGACTCGATGGGCCCTGGGGTCTCTTCCAACTCTATGATTCTATGACCGTCTCTAAGATGGGGGGATGGAATTCCCACACTGGCTAGAATCCTATAAGTGACCTATGCTCATATACATGTGGCTTCCATGCATGCATGTTTCTTTTTGAATGGCACTGTTACCCTGATTTCTGGGGTCCCTTGGGGGACACCTCAATGTGTTCCACGTGATGGGGAATGGAAACTAGCCAGAGCACGAGCAATAGCAATGTGAGAGGCAGGGTAACCTAGCGGGGTCTTTTTGCACAGTTTTTACGGGGTCAGGCCAAGCCAAAAACCAAACAA
Organism: Iguana delicatissima; assembly: GCA_948472985.1. Taxonomy (NCBI): domain Eukaryota; kingdom Metazoa; phylum Chordata; class Lepidosauria; order Squamata; family Iguanidae; genus Iguana; species Iguana delicatissima. Next base: position 415,944 of record CAOKZL010000836.1, on the reverse strand, counting down.
AAATGTCCAATAGATGATTTTATTGAATGAAAATCTCACACAGCAACGCAATCACTCACACACGCACTTAAGACCTATTAAGAAGCAAAAGAGAGGAAACTGGATAGAGGAATATTGAAGGGGGTGTAGCAGGGGTAATACTGCACCTTGTCCTGAAATCCTTGATCCAGGAAAAACAGCAGTGGGGCTCAGCACGGAGAGGGCTGAGGAGATTACTCAACGGACGGAGCAATGGTCTGCTGGGATGACCGGGAGTGATCCAAAGAACTGCTCAAAAACTGGGACTATTTGTAGGAGGAAAAGTACCTGGAGAGCTAATCCTTTCCCGGGAAGAACAATGGCTGTTGCAACAAGAAAGAAGCTCCACAATGATAACTTCCTTTGTGTGATCAGATTACAGGGTTGTTACCACCGTGTACTGGCCTGGACTTTGGTAAACCAAAGATATCATTTTGATATCACAATTTGGCCCTGCTCTGCCACCAGCCAAGTATTGTGAGGCCACTGTACAAGTGCGAAGCTAGGCATGGCTACTATTTGTTGCTCCCACCAAACCAGGGCAGAAATAGCCAGGACTGCTTTAGGGGACCTCCCGAAACAAACACCTTCATTACAAATGCACACTACCACAAAGAGACCCTCTGCCCTGAGAGGGCACCCTGGCGAGCTAGGTACTTAACTGCCGAGCTAGCCACATCTGCATACCAGCCATACTATTGTCAATTCGGAACATCATTCAATCATGTAAATTCTGACCTTTCGGAGGCCTTGTCTCCAACCCAAAACTTATTGTTTTCGCCCAAGACCAGACTAGCCTACGGTCGTTCTTTTCCTGATAAAAACCCCCAGTTCTGAGAGCTCTTTGGAACTCTCGCTGGATCACTCTGGACTTCTACTCTGCCTTGCTGCCACTCGGTTCAGCAGATTCCCCTCGGCCGCCACGCTGGGTTTCCTCTTCTACAATTGGCTTTCCCAGGACTGCAGGACAGGTGGCGTATCACCCATTCCCCTTGAAATCTATTTTCCTTTTCTAGTTAGGAGTGTGTTTGTGCCTTTCTTTAATAACTGTTTAATAAATCTAATTGTTATTTGAACTATTTGCCTCTTCGCTGACCTGATGCTGTATACATTGGGTAAAAGATCCCCACTAAGTTACCCTGTCTCTCGTTAGTCAAGAGAGTGCTCCAGCTAATTTTCCCATCTTTGCTTGTTGTTGTTGGCAGATTGGGCACCCCTCCCGGGACCCCCAATTCACAGGGTAACAGGATGTTGCCAAAGTCTCAGGATCTTCGGCTGCATTTGGTTGTGGTGTGACTTCATGTAAATGGTCCTCGCCTGATAGGATATTCGCTCAACCTGGGGCAAACACGCTAATCCCCTCATGTTGGCTTCTCAGGGGCTGAGGACCCTTTGTCTTCTGTTGCTTTGCACAGCTTGAGGTCTCCTGGGGCTACGTGACTGGGGATTTTACTGGCCTGACCTGGTTTTCAATCATTCGACCGTTGCTGCCTACGTGCTCATCCGGGCGACCTCTCAGGCACACAGAATAATATTTAATATCAAAATTGTAGACCCCGGGACAGGGTTTACCAGTGAGGTAACAGCACACAAGGTGTTATTCTGTAGCCCTTTATGCAACATCCAAAACTGCCTGCTGCTGCAGCCACCAAGCTGTCCCAGAGGGGATGCCAGGTAATGGTAACGGTGGTGGTGGTGATCATTGTGGAAGGGAGAGAGTAGGGAAGCAAGCTTTGAGGGTAAAGGATGGGAGGGTGCACTGCTGTGAATCCAAGTGGAGATAAGCCAGTTCATCAGCATCTCAGTTGCTTTCCCACTCTCTCTCCTGCCCCTCTGGTAAGCCACAGGGGCGGCCTCTCCTGGGATTGATAGCTTGATGGGAGACTCTGCACAGGGCACAAAAGGCTGGAGGATATCCCCTTGTACTTCTAACCAATTTTTTAAAAGGACATATGTGGAATGCAGACATGGAAATGTGTGGGTGGAGCATTATCTTTGATGTAAGATTTCTCAAACTGTACATTTTATATTCCTAGCTTTTGCAGAAATGCCATTGAAGCTTATAATTTCTAGACCTAAAGCAGAGCATTATAGCTCACTGTGCCTCAGTTCAAAGGTCTTCTGCAAACCAGAGTTTAACTCAAGCCAAGAGGACTTCTCCCAACTCTCCAGCTTCCACTTGTCCTACTGCTCTTGCTAAGGTTGAAGAGTACAGGTACTTTTTATCCCATTCTTACCTTCTGGGAGTTGTAGTCCAGAAAATTAAACTTTTCCCAGATCTCTGATTTAGATCTCCTTATTACTCTGTTACCCCAAAACATGGATGCCACAAGGGCCCACTAGCAATGCCAGTGTCTTCATTCCAAAGTGAGGAATAATTAGCTCAAAGTCAGGAGGCCTGCAAGAAGGAGGTAACTGAACGAGATCTACTACCTATATTTACGGGGTGCTTGCAGGACAGAACCAGCCAGAAAGTTTAAATTGTAAACTAAAAATATGTTTTATTGAAAGAAATTCACATAAGCACGCTAAGATCCAAGCACTCACACAAGCATACCAGGACTAGCTAAAGGTAAAGGGAGGAAAATGTGGATAGAGGACTTTCAGGGATGAGGCTTTAATTACCAGTCTGGAGAGCAGCAAGAAAGGCAGCGACACCTAAGGACCTATGGATAGTTCTTGATAGGGAATCAGACGGACAGCGTGGCGCTCAGAAAGGCGAGAGACTACACTGGACAGCCTGAAATCAGGGGTTCTGATACCCAAAAAATATCCTGCTGGTGTGAGTGTGAATCGCTCTCCAAGCCAAGCAGACAATGGGAGTTGCAACACAAACAATGAAGTCTGGACAGAGCTAATGGTCTTAGTGTTTGGGTGACAAAAGGATAATGTCTGTCATAATAGCCCAGTATTGTGGAGAGGTGGGGAAAATAATAGGGAAATGTCCAGGTCAGAGTTAAGACAATCACAATTTGACAAGACCTTTTAGCTCTGAGATGTCTGGCTCGTTATTTTTAAGCCTATTGTCTCACTATTAGCCTGAAAATGATTTAGTTTCTGCCTAAGAGGTAGATGTGACTGACCTGCCTTACAATCTCACATTTATAATCAGGAATATGCCTCTTCCAGCATGATCTCCCAGTCACCTCAGGTATTATTTATATCAATGCCAATTAATAGTACCAATTGAATAATATTTGCCATTTAAACCATGCCAATCCGGGGGGGGGGTGCGTGGTGCTATAACAACTCCACTGCTAGAAGAACTGGCCAAGCAGTAAATAGAGGAGAGGAAAGAGAAGTGGGAAGAGACATCCATCAGTTATTATAGCAGCCAGCATTCATCACCTACAGCCAGCAACTGAAGGAATTGGAGAGCTCAAGGAACATTTTAAGGTTCACAGGATGTCTAAAGAAATGGGAGATGCAGAAATTATGAACGGGTTTAGAACTCAGGAGGCTTTCTCCATTTCTGCTGGGCCAAGCCTGAAAGAAGCTGGTGGAAGCTTGTTCATCTCTAGTCTTTGACACACACATACAAACAGTGGGAGAGAGACTCTAAAGTGTTGAAATCTGGCATGTGTGAAATCTCTCTAAATTACTTCCTCAGTAATGGCAAAACTCCATGATCAAAACAAGCAATTAACTGTAATCTGTCCTTGTATGTAACCTTTTATGGTTAATTAGTCAATCTGTAAAGGCTTCCAGGCCAATACTCTCCCTGTCAAATCCTGAGGGTCCACATCATCTCAGATTTGGCCGTATTTTAGAAAGATTTCTCTTTTTAATTTTTAAAGTTCAAACACTTGCTGGCTTAACCACGATTAGAGGGTGGTATTTTCAAGCTGTGCAATCAATAGGTTTTTCGGGAGCTAATTCCCTCCACCAGACTGAAATATGACAATGCCATTTTGTTGATGTGGTGCCTTTTGTTTCAAGAAATGACTGCTCCAGATAGCAAATCAAGAACCCAGAGACAGGACAGATTAGAATTCAAGAAAAACAGAGATTTGGAATGTTTTACAGTCTCAGTGACCCAAGTGATGTCAGATTACAAGATCTTTTCTACTACAGTCAGACCTCCACATTTGCTAGGGTTAAGAGTGCAGGATCCCTGCAAAAGTGGAAAAATCTCAAATATCAAAAATGTGTGTGTGTGTCTATGGTAACAGGGATGAGGCATTGTGGGGAGAATGGAAACCCAGGGTCCAAACCAAGTCAGGGAAAGGAGACGGAAAGGGAATGAGTTGGTATGGTGGCTCTATAATTCCTTTCTCTCACTCATCTCCTTCCTTGGGTGTGGGGGAGAGTATCAGGAAAGGATTTGTGCTGCTGCGAAAACAGGCTGTGAGTCACCCTTAACTGGCTAGGTGGAGGAGGAGGAGGAGGAAGAGGAGGAGAAGAGGTGGGTTTTTAAAGGGCTGCACAGCCTGATCGAGGCCACCATGAGGGAAGGTTCCTCCTCGAAAAGAAGTGCTTGAGATGGGGAGAGCCAACTGTATATGCCTTTGCCACAGAACCTAACTGAGGCTGAAAGGCTCTTCTCTCCAGATCCCTACACCTAGTTTGAAAAAAGAAGACTTTTTTTTAAAGGTACTAGTGTTATAGTATGTTGGACCTGGGGGATGTAGGTTCTATTCCCACTCAGCCATGAAACTCAGTAGGTAACCTTGGGCCTATCACTATCTCTCATCCTGACCTACCTCAGATACAGTGGGTGGCTGCTGGCTTCCATATCAGCAGGTCAGTGAATCTGCTTTCAGTTTTAGTCCAAACTTTAAAGAAGCTAAACAAGGCACTGAGCCCTCTTTCCAAAATAGGTTCAGCATTTTAGCTATCTCCTTTAAAGTTTGGACTAAAATCCAGATGGATTCCTTGATGGAAACCACCAGCTACTACTGCTTGTGTGGTTGCCATTGTGAGGATGGGGAGCAGGATTTCCCTAGCTTGTGTACATCACTTTGAAGCCCATTAGAGCGGAAATACAGATACAACTGATAAGTAATTAAATGTCACAAATGGAATAATGACCTTGTGCACATTTAGCTGGAAATAAACCCCACTAAGTACAGTGGGACTTACTTCCAAGTAAGCATGCACAGCATGGTATAGTACAGTTTGAGCATTGGACTACAGGCTTGGAGGCCAGGGTTTGATTCCTGCCTTGGTCACAGAAACCCAGTGGGTGAACTTGGGCATGTCACATACTCTCAGTCCCAAAAAAAACCCTGGGATAGGTTCACCTTAGGGACATCATAATTTGGAACAACAACAAACATGCATATGTTTTCAACTTTCGACTCAGTACCTTTAAAGACTCCTGAATTGCATCTAAATAATTCTGCCACAGTAGGACAGAATGTGTTACTCCAGAAAGAAAGGTGCCACTTGCTAAAATCTAGATTTTTTTAACCCTCCAGTAAAGAACATTTTACAATCATTTTTGTGTAATGTGTCTTATCATTCATTACCTGGAGGCATTTTCCCTAACAGCTTTCCTACAACTTAAAACACACACACACACACACAATTACTTTTTGTTATCCTAACATCTCTGGCAATTTGTCCTAATATCTCTGGCAATAAAAACTCTTGGCCACCCCCTACCTCAAGTGCTCTTTTAAATGTTTTAAGATTGCTCTCATTCCTCTTCTGAAGGCTAAAACTATGCAGAAATGCAGTCCCTTTATCTTTTCCATATGCAAGAAGTCTTTTGAAACCCTTTCATCTCGTTGGGGTGTGCCTTGCTGAAACCCCTGCAGTTTGATTAAAATGTTTCAAACAGATCAACGCCTTACATCAGCTTAAAGACTTGAATGTATTTTATTTGACATAAGCTTTCATGGAAGCTATCAGATACATTGAGTGTTGCCTCAGTTGGCAGATTACATATATATTTGGGGGGGGGGAGTGGGATGGAGATTTTATTCAGTGGATCAGAAGGAAATGGAATCAGTTTGGTGTAGGGGCCTCCAGAAGAACAGAGTTTGAATCCCCACTCAACCATAGAAACCCACTGGGTGACTTTGGGCAAGTCAACATGGAGACACACACAACAGAAGAAGTGGAAGAAGAAACAGGAGGAGAAGGAGGAGAGGAGGAGGAAGTGAAATGTAAAAATTAAATAATGTTATTTCCTAATGCCCATTGTTAAGTTCAGGGTATTTACAGTGAATGCGTGGGACATCTGAACAGAAAACACAATTCCTCGTTCATATGCAACTACTATTTTATTGATGGAAATCAGCCAAAATCGGGTTTCCAGAAGCCATTGTATAAGTTCTAGGATGATTACCAGCATTCTCTCTCTCCCACCCCATCTTGTTATTAGAACAGATGGGCAATAGCAAGATAGGGCCTCCCTTTTCTGTTGCATGCCAGATCTTCTCCATTTGCCTCTCTGTCTTTTATTGCATGATCATAAATACCTTCGGTGCTCAGATCATGTGACCCAGGATAGTTGCTTGGGTCATCGGTCTTATAAAAGTTAAGACCTCCCTCTCTCTGAAGAGATATCTCTCTCTCTCTTTGTTCTCAATGGCTGCTTTCCCTGAACTCTTCGCATGCTCCGAGTTTGAGTCCCATCAAGGAGGATGGTGAGTTAAACTGAAGAATCTCCTATTCACTAGATTAGACAGGTAGCAGGCTCTCTCAATACAGATGTAAATGAAGAGTCATTAGTAAAGTATTTAGTCTTTTATTCAAAGCTACCTGCGTCTGTGTTTATTCCAAGTACCAGTCTGAAGCCACAAGTCATTAGATAAAACTTCTACCGCTTCTCTGTGTGACTTTGCTAAAATGAAGATTGGATCCTGACAGGTTCAGTCTCATTTTCCCCTACAAGAAGGCCCATAGCTCCATAGCAGAATACATACCTTATACACAGAAGATCCCCATAAGGATCAACCCATCTCCACTCTTCCCATTAGAAGACTGAGGTAACACAAAAGACCCCTTCTTGAGACCCAGGGAGCTGCTGCCAATCAGAGTAGACATTAGTGGGTTAGGTGGACAAATAACATGTCCTGTCATGATTTCTTCAGCTGATAGAAGGTGGCATGCAAGAAGAACTAGAGAGTTACACTGTGCCCATCCCTGTCCTAGCAACAAGGGCAAATGATGAAGGAACTCTGAGCCTGGAGATGTTGGCTGGAATTCATTATTGCAGTTATAAATGTATAACCACTGCGTATTCCCTACACTATTAAATACGTAGGAATTGTGAATTCCAATCATTCATAACTGACTGGTATTCACAGTTCCTACATATTCAAGAGTGTCAGGAATACACGGTGGTCACAGAAGTCCCTTAATCTTCACTTACCAGGAAGCAATCACTGTGATTGATCAACAGGGGACCCATTCCTTTGTTGCTCAGGAGGCACCTGACTTCCATTTCTACCCTCTCCCAGGAGGGATCCCTAGTGCTACAGTCAGAAGCAAGATCTCTGTCACAATTCCCCCTCACACCAGAGAGTGCTTATGAGAGGGAGCTGAAAATATCAGACTGCTGTGCCCTAATTTCACATGAGAACAGACCCCTGTTGTTTGCCCAATAAGTCAGGATTCAGGGGTGGGGGTCAGGCCAAAGGGATGCTACTTAATTAAGGCCCTTTCTGCACTTTACTTGGTCACAGAGACATCCGGCATGGGTTCTGGTGTTGGTTCTGCCAGGAGGGGAGTGTGACAAGAGTGCTCCCCTCTGCACTGACTGCCTCCATATTCCAGGAAGTGTGATGGCCATGCCTCTTCCTGCCACAGCACAGCCAGGTACTGTCCTAGGCTGCACTGGGTAATGAAGTGCAGCCATTGTGCTTCCAGGGCCTCTGCAGACAAGGTAAGTCTGCAATGGGGGCGCAATCACCAGTCATTGACAGGGAAAGTCCATCAATGATTTGCAGTGTGGTTGCTCTGATTGAATACAGGAGAAGGACGGGACCGTGACATCATGCATAAGCGTGGTCACAGTCCTGTCCTTTTCTCGTCCCTATGGTGAGTTGGGAGGGTGGAGCAAAAAGGGCCTAAGTATCCTTAACTAAGTAGCTGATCTAGAATCTTGGCCATTATTTTTGGATTCCAGCTCCCAAAATCCCCACATTTGCCATTTCTGGTAGATACCCAAACAGTTACTTCTCTTTTCAAGATTGTTGAGTAACATCCATCATCTACTATATTGTCACAACAATGGATTATAAGTGCACAAATGGCCAAAAGGCTCAGATAGGATGTTCTCCTAAGTTCATAAAAATTGTGATCACCAAGAGAGTGATCACATTCAGATTCTGAAGGGGACAGGAAAGCCTGGGATCTCTTTTTTCCTGTTACTAGCGTGTGATATTCCATTATTCATAATTTACAGGGGTAGCTAATTTCCCTTCCATATCTTTAAACTGAAACTCCCATCATCTCTGTCCATTAGCTATGCTGTTGGGGACTTATAAAGGTTACAGTATGTTACAGCTGGAGGGCACTAGGTAGCCTGCCAGCGACTTATGGTTTACTATACACCCAGCTTCTGAAACTTCTACAGCAGAAGAATTTTGCAGGATTTTGCCTATCTAGCTGTAACTAATTTGTTTTCATGTACAGGATAGCTCCATGTTCAAGTAATTCCTCTTAGAAGTTTCAAAATTCAGGAACTCAGAGAAAACAGCTGCACACATTTGGAAGTTGCCAAGTCTAAGGAAGCATAGAGTTTGCGATATTTTATATGCTATACATTTCAAACTATCATGTACAAGCATTCTCTTGGAAGCCAAACATATTGGATAGCTAATCATAACAACTTACTTTCCCTGGCTCATTTACCTCCTCTGATTTTCTCATACAGTTTGCCACAAAATGATCTAGTACCCATGTCTGTCTGCTGCCTTCACCTGCACACTTATCACAGACCACTCTAATAACATATTCTTGTTCCTAACACCGAGTCTTTTCCTCAGTCTTTCCAAGCCTTATCCATCATTCCCAGTAATACAGTAAATATCACAGTAAACAGTAAACATCAGAAAATTAAAGCTAAACATCTACTTAAAACCCCCATTTAACCAAGTATCAGTAAGCATGTCTGGATGACCTTGAAATTCAGGAAATGCTTCAACCTAAATGCAGGTCAGTCTGGATTACCTCAAAGACAATACAATGCTTCAACATCCGCCCACCTTCCTTTTCTTAGGAAAAATCAGTGCCGAGTGAGCAGAGCTGACCTTACCTTTGTAGATGAAATTTTCCACTTAACATTATGATTGGACGTTAAGTTGAAATATTAAGTTGAAATTGAAATATTTATAATGTAATTTTTTTTAATGTATGGAAGTCCGATTGTAACTAATTTTGTTCTGTTCTAAAATGGTATTGCTACAACAGCCTAGTGCTACCAGAAGCGTGGGTTTGAGCCACTCAGAAAGAGCGTCTCTTACAATGGAATGTTTCAGCCGTAGAAAGAATGCTCAGAATCCAGTTCATGTAAACATAAATTCCAGGACAGATTTTGCTTGTAGCTGTAGCAGGTAAAGGGAGTTGCCTGGCAAGTGCATGACAGGTAGAAAAACACCTCCCTGTAACAGGTTAGTTCACTTGGAGTAATAATAAGAACTGTACAACAGGTGAACTCCTTGGCTGGGCTTCCCTGAGGCTTCTTTCGCCACTGACTGCTGCCTGTCACTACTACTATAATAATACAGGTGATAAAGGTAGCACCCTTGCTTTGTTTTGGCTAGATTTGTTTTGCAGCTCCAGCTCAAATGTGCTCAAAACATGATACAACTGTATGGGGTGAAAGAAGGAAGATATCACAAGAACTTTACTTTTAGCACGCTGAACCTGCCCATTAATCTTCTGAGCTGCTACTCAGGTCTTTGAAAGCATGTGGCCACTGCAGCCTCCACTGGCTGTGTAGCTGATACAAAACAAATGCCCCCCAAAAAATTCCCAATCAAAGGGGTTAGCAAAAAAGGCAAGGGAAAATCTGTGGAGCTGTGGAGCTGGCGCTACAGGGGAAAATGCAGCACAGAATAGGTACAGAAGTAGTACAGGAATACCTGGCTAAACTAGATGTATTCAAGTCTCCAGGGCCAGATGAATTACAGCCAAGGATATTAAAAGAACTGGCAGAAGTCATTTCAGAACCACTCGCAATAATCTTTGAGAATTCTTGGAGAACAGGACAAGTCCCAGCAGACTGGAGGAGGGCAAATGTCATCCCCATCTTCAAGAAGGGAAAAAAAGAGGACCCAAATAATTATCGACCGGTCAGCCTGACATGAATACCACAAAAGATCCTAGAGCAGATCATTAAACAGCTAGTTTGTAATTACTTAGAAAGTAACGCCGTAATCACTGAAAGTCAACATGGATTTCTCAGAAATAAGTCATGCCAGACTAATCTTATCTCTATTTATGATAGAGTTATGAACTTGATAGATGAAGGGAATGCTGTAGATGTAGCATATCTTTATTTCAGTAAGGCCTTTGACAAAGTCCTCCATGACATTCTTGCAAAGAAGCTAGTAAATTGTGGGCTGGACAGGGCTACTGTTAGGTGAATTTGTAATTGGTTGACCAACCAAACTCAAAGGGTGCTCACCAATGGCTGCTTTTCATCCTAGAGAGAATGACTAGTGGGGTTCCACAGGGTTCTGTCCTGGGCCCGGTGCTATTCAACATCTTCATCAGTGACTTGGATGAAGGAGTGGAGGGCATGCTGATCAAATTTGCAGATGATACCAAATTGGGAGGGGTTGCTAATATGCCAGAGGACAGGATCAAAATTCAAAATGACCTCGACAGATTAGAAAGCTGGGCCAAAGCTAACAAAATGAATTTCAACAAAAGAAATGTTAGGCAGAAAAAGTGGAATGCACAAATATAGGAGGGGGAAACATGGCTGGATAACAGTACTTGTGAAAGGGATCTAGGAGTCTTGGTAGATCACAAGCTGAACATGAGTCAGCAGTGTGATGCGGCAGCCAAGAAAGCCAATGCGATTCTTGGTTGCATCAATAGGAGTATAGTGTCTAGATCAAGGAGGGTAAAGGTACCATTCTATTCTGCATTGGTTAGACCTCATTTGGAATACTGCTTCCAGTTCTGGGCACCTCAATTCAAGAAGGATATCGACAAGCTGGAGTGTGTCCAGAGGAGGGCGACCCAAATGGTGAAAGGTTGGAAGCCATGCCCTATGAGGAGCGGCTTAGGGAGCTGGATACGTTTAGTCTGCAAAAGAGAAGGTTAAGAGGGGACATGATAGCTGTGTTTAAATATTTGAAGGGATGTGATGTCGAGGAGGGAGTGGGCTTGTTTTCTCCTGCTCCATAGACTAGGACAAAGAGCAATGGATTCAAGCTGCAGGAAAAGAGATTCCACTTGAACCTCATGAAGAACTTACTGAGGTTCAGAGCTGTTCAGCAGTGGAATATGCTACCTCAGAGTGTGGTGGAATCTCCTTCTTTGGAGGTTTTTAAAGAGAGGCTGGATGGCCATCTGTTGAGAATGCTTTGATGTGTGTTCCTGCATAGCAGGGGGTTGGACTGGATGTCTCCTGTGGTCTCTTCCAACTCTATAATTCTATGATTCTATGAATATCTATTAGCCAGTTTGGGCCTGCATACTGAAGGTTCCCATCCCCAACCTTCATTTTCAGTGTAAGCAAAATCACCTGGCTGGATACTCCACGTGATCTTTCTTATACATGTCTCTTCTTTATTCTTGGCTACAACAAGAGTTCTGTTGTACAAATTGATCAGATACAGAGAAAAGCCATAACAGAAGGTATTTTTAAATACATACAGTAGCTGGCAGTAAACCACTCTCCTTCAAACTAGAACTGCAGTCCTCCACATACTTGGTTGGGAGATAATCACAATGGACCTAACAAGACATACTTCTAAGAAGGAATGTATAGGGTGCTGGGCTCCATGGCAGCAGTCCAATGCAAAATACACAACTCCACAGGAAGGTATTGTCATTTATTCTTTCAGAGTAAATAGGCATTCTTAGGGTAAACTGTACATTGTCTGGATTCAGTTCGAAAAGTGATGCTTTGAATGCATTCCCAGAATTCCTACTATGTGCATGTCACTAAGGGATTCTGGGAGAAAGAAAATAACTTTTCAAAGTTGTCTTTCCCTCTACCTCTCCCCATTACACTGATTCAGAAATATGCAGCATCAGCCAAAATACTCAGAGCCCCTTAAACTGCAACAGGGTTTCTCAACTGGTGTTCCCAGAGCCCTAAAGTTTCATAAGAGGTTACTTGGTGTTCCATGAAAAATCATGATTGAAAAAAATCTTGTTTTAAAAAAGTTGTGGATGTTTTTCTGAAGAGGTTCACTGAAATCTGAAAATTATTTCAAGGGTTCCTTCATGGTAAAAAGCATGAGAAAGGCTGCACTACACAAATATGGATCCCATTGTAACTGCCATGGCTGCCTCCTATGGAATCCTGGGGTTTATAGTTCGGTGAGGTACCAGAGTTCTCTGGCTGAGAATGCTAAAGGCCCCTCCTTCCACTGGCAATCCCTGGATTCCATAGAATGAAGCCATGGCAAACAAACTGGAATCATAGTGCTATAACTGTGTATTGTGAAAGGGCCCCCCTGTCCATTGAAAGCACATGTGCATCAAAAGGATCCTTCCTCTTTTTAAAGATACCATCCAGGTAACCTTTGGAAAGCATCCAGTCAACCTCACCATTCAGACTTTCCTGAAGCAGTAAGCCTCAATGACTTATTGCTATTTCTGGTTGCAGGTTTTGTTTTGCTTTTAACTGACTTTGCCCTGTTCTGTGAGTTTGGAATTGACAGAGTATTTGCTTTTCGCTTTTCTGATATCGTTGTGGGGGAGGTGTCTTCTCAAAATCCCTGAAAGACTAAGGCCCTTTCCTCACGGGGGGGGGGCGAAACAGGGCTGCGCACGCAGGGGCAGAGCTTGTCCGCGAGCGGGTTGCTCCATCCCTGCGGACAGCGCGGATCCGCAGTTCTAAACGCCGCCGAATTTCGGCAGCGTTCGGCGGTGCTCGGCAGCGCCCAAAATGGCGGCTGGTAGCTTCCGGCGGCGCTCCGCCAATCAGGACAGCGCGCCAGCCGGAAGCCTGCCCCCAGGCAGATCTGCAGGGACGCACTACCGCGTCTCTGCAGTTCTTCACCGGGGGCTGCTACGGGGCAGCGCGGGTGAGTTTTATAAAAACCACTTACGAAGGTGGTTTTTATAAAACTCACAGCACCACCCACACGGCTGCGCTAGAGCAGTTTGAGGTCTAGAGCCTCACTTTTTTTAACTGCTCTAGCGCACCCCGCGGTGAAGAAGACCTCCAGGAGAGGTCGCTCTAGCGTGGGCAATATGCCCGTGTGGAAATGGTCTAAGTGTGGAGATATAGCTGTTCTCAGCAAAGAAAAGCCTGGAGGAAATGGCAAGGGCACATAATGAGTCTTTAGGGAACTGGGAACCTGAAGAATGAGTTTCAGATGTCATAGAAAGTTGAGTATTAAAAGCCCTGATGAATCACACCGTAAACGCTGTTGCCCCTCCGGCTGCCCTTCACCACCTTTAGAACCTGGACTGGCACACAGTATAAATGACAAATGGGAGCCAGTGTAATGATCAAAATGCTGAACTGGGAAATGGGAGATCCAAGTTCTAGTCTCTAATGAGGTGTAAAAGTCCCTGCCTGATGTTTAACCATTTCTGTCTCAGACTGGCCTATCTCACAGAATTGTTTGAATCTGAAAAAGGAAGCAGAAGAATAATGTCTGCCATTTGGAACTAATTGGAAAATAGCATGAAAATGTACTGTGGATGGCTTAAAAAAATGCTGCAGGCTTCCAAAGTACAGCAAGTACATGCCCCCATGACAGGCACTTTCTGTCCGACAGGTACCCATGCCCTATACTTTCTGCAGCCTCCTTAACTACAGTACTTTGAGGAAAATGCCAAACAATTGTTGTGTGCCTTCAAGTCATTTTCAACTTATGGTAACCCTAAGGTGGACCTATCACAGGGTTTTCTTGGCAAGATTTGTTTGGGGAGTGCCTTTGCCTTCCTCTGAGGTTGAGAAAGTATGAGTTGCCCAAGGTCACCCTTGCTGAGCAGGATTCAAACCCTGGCCAGAAGCATAGTCTCAGATTCAAACCACTACACCACACTGGCTTAATTACAGAGCTTTGACCAAAATACCAAACAATACATACTAAGAAATGTCTCCTCATTTTCCCTCTCTGAAAAAGAGCTGAAAAATAGCAACAGCTTAGATCCATGAGCTTCCTGCTGTGGATGGAAAGGCTCCCTCTCTCCACAGAGGGTTTCTGGTACCTATGCTGGTGGAACAGAAGAGGCAGTGTTTGATTCCTTCTTTCCCTGAGGTGTTAAGAAAGGAGAGATAGATATTGGTCTCTCAAACAGAGTAATCAAATTGGAAGGAAGAAGCTAAACAATAACTGGCCCATGCCAGCTCACCCACCCACCACACACACATGGTCTAAGAGAGAATGGAACTTAGATTTCTATGTGAAGTATATAGAAGTAGCTTTACTTTAAAACATTTGTGTGCAGTCAAACACATGGCCTAATAAATGAGAAAACAGAAGGTGAAAAGGGGGCTGTAACTTGGAATGATGCAGAAAGACAGGGAGTGGTTAAACAAACAAGCAAGAAGGCCCCATAAATATATTTTGTGTGTAAATTGCTATAGGGTAACATGCAAACAAGCAGTTTGTCAGCATAGCCACACAAAAGTTGATAAGTCTATCACCCATGACCCTGCAGGATGACAGAGATGTTTTCTACACTGTTCTGTACTGGTATCTGCAGAGAGAGAGAGAGAGAGAAATTAATGAGGACTGCCTCCCTAAATGATATTTTTTTTAAATTTTCTTTGAAATGCCACCTTTTGCCAAAAGTGCCAATCAAAGTAGTAAGCAATACCAACATTTAAAGAAATGTGATTGAAAAATAGAAACTGATTTGAAACACAATTAAAATGCACCAATAAAAGCACGCAGCCAGTTTTACAAACAAACAAAAAATCCTTCAATAGCAACCCAGCTGAAATACCAAAAGCCTATTTGAGAAAAATGTCTTCACCTGCAGGCATAAGGACAATGAAGAGGGAGCCAGCGCGGCCCCCTCCCTTTGAAGGAGTTCTAGCAACTGTTGAGAAGGCCCTCTCCCCCATTCCCACAGAGATGGGCCTGTGAGGTTGGCAGGATCAAGAAAACAGCTTTCCCCAAAGGAATCCCCCAGGCAGGCGCCTATGGCCAAATAACCTTCATAAATAGCCTGGTCCCACACTGGATCCAAGCTGTTTAATATCCACAGAGCTTTAAAAAAAAAAAAAGACCAGAAACCAGTAAAGTTATGCCCAGTTGAACTGTACTCAGAAGAAGAAAGAAAAACAGAAACCACTAAAGTTGTCCTAACAATGGAGCTGTGCACTCCTTATGTCGGGTCCCAGGTTAGAGGCTGGGGAGGCTGAAGTTTCTGAATACATCTCTAAAATGTATTATGATAATCCAAACAGGATGTAACTCAGGTATGTATCAGTGTTGTCAAATTCACTATCTGCAGGAACAGACAGTGATGACACACTTAGCTGTGCAAATGTATTCCTGGTGAGGGCCAGAACCTAGACCTCCAGGATCCAGGGATACACCCAAACTGAGGACCCAAGTATTCAGGAGGAGTGTAGCCTCATCCTGCAAAGACTGAATATCTGTTCCCTGATTTGCATTTTGATTGACTAGGAGCATCTGTGTCTTGTCTGGATTAAGCTTCATTTGGTTTGCCTTCATCCAGTCCATTCCTGTCTTTACATACTGATTTGGAACTAGATTAGGTCCCTTGGATTTAGCTGGAAAGGGGAGGAAAAGAGTTTGGTCAGCATACTGAGGGGAAAAAGATCTCTGAACAACGTGTCCCAGTGGTTTGATGTAATGGAACCCTAAGGGACACCATAAGCAAATGGTCTTGGCATCAAACAGGAATCCTCCAGCACTACCTTCTGAACTTGCCCAACCAGGAAGGAGGGGACCCACGATAAAATAGCATCTCCTATTCCCATCCCAGAGAAACAATGAAGAAGGTTACTGTGATTGATGCAGAGCTTGGAATGTTACTTTTTTCAAAAAATTCTTCCCCCCAGGAGGAAATCTTTGAAAGTGCTATTTTTGAAGACTATTAACAGTTTGGGACTTTGTGTGTGTGTGTGTGTGTGTGCGTGCGTGCGCACCTTCAAGTCTCCCGTCAACTTACGGTGAACCCATGAATTTCATAGGTTTTTTTAAGGCAAGGACTTTTCAGATGTGGTTTTGCCAGTTCCTTCCTTTGCAATACAGCCTACAGCACCTACTATTCATTGGCAGTCTCCCATCCAAGTACTAACCAGAGCTGACCCTGCTTATTTTTCAAGATCAGATGGGATTTGATGCCTTTAGGGTATGTAGGCTGCTTGTAGTTTTAAAGAGATGTGCTGAAAGTGTTTTCAGTTAGATAGCTGCTGGTACTATCATCATGCACCAAACAAACATATTTCACAATAAATGCCACCTCTCCATCTCAGTTTAAAGAGGAGCATGGGTATCTAAATACCCTAAAGGCACTAGATCCCATCTGATCTTGGATGCAAACCAGGTTCAGCTGTGGTTAATACTTGGATGGGAGACTATCAACAAATACCAGGTGCTGTAGGCAGTGACAGATCTCCTGCACAGAAAATGTTGCTTTCTGTGGTGGAGGGAGGGAGAGCCACATGCAGATTTTGGGCAGAAGAACCTCTGAACAGTGAGGATGCTCCTCAGTCCAGAATTCTCATCAGGATTTCCCAGCATCCATGAAACACATTTTTCAAAGTTTTTTATTTTATTTTTGAATATTTTTAAGTATTCTTTCCATCCTTAATTACAGGTAACATCATCTCTTGCAACTGGTTGTTTCCAAGTTCCAAATTAGCAGCACTGAAAGCTGCCAAGAAGTTCAACAGAACCAACAGGGATACACTCCCCCACTCAGCTCCCAGTGTGTAGATCTTCCTACAAGATGATTAAAGCAATCTCTGGCCCAAAACCAACCCTGAGGCCAGATGAAAATGTATAAAATTTCTGATGGAGGAGGTGAATCCAGCAACGGTCAAAAGAACACATGGCTGCTATGCTTCCTCTGCACAGAGTTGGATAAATTGTGTGACCCTCCAGACAATACGGAACTACATCTCCTGTCATGCCTGACCGTTGACTGTGCTGGGTAGTACTGAAGTGAAGTCCAGCTTTGCTCACCTATAGTATATCCCCTACTAGGTATTTATTTACCATTCAGTTTGCCTTTTCTAATCACAATTTATACATAACACAGAACCAAGCCTAAAAGCCAACGTAAAATCAGTATAACACAGCATTTTTAAAATTGAAAATCATCTCTTTATTTACCCACCTCCACCTCAAGACATTGACTGGAGGGTTTTCTGTGGGTAGCAGATGGCTACCAAAGAACAGATCTTCTCTGCACCCCAACCGTAGAACAGTTTTGTAGCACTCTCTCCCCTGAGAGGCTCACCTGTTTTCTTAACATATTGTCTTTTCATGGCAGGCAAAGAAATTTTAAATTTCTTCAGGGTTTTAGGAACAATTTAATCTTGCAGCAGGAGATAAGTCATCTCTATAGTGGGAATGTTGGGAGCAGGATGAGGTTAAAGCTTCTGTCTCCCTCCGCACCCCCACTCAGCAGTCTCTGCACTGGGATTTCTAGGGGCAAGAATGGATAAATCCTCCCACCTAGTTCTAAAAACACTAAATAGCTAGTAGTGCCAGAACAAAGAACTGTTTCGGTGGCTATTGTTTTCTAGGTATAGGACACTGAAAGGATCGTCTTCTCTGACTAATCCTCAGTGAACTTATGACTTGGCCATGCCTTGAGGTCCCATCTTACCTAATTTTGCACGTGTACAGCCAGTCCTCTTTGCCAGCATGGCTTTTCAGCCATAAATGTATGATTTATATTTAGTGCTGATTAAATAATGTTCATTGCCACTTATTCTGTATCATGGAGTGGGGATGTAAGGCATGGTAACACCAGACAGCTGCATGGAGAAGAGACCACAACCCATGGCTTTCCTATATGTTCTCAAGATTCATGTGTTATTAAGCCATACCTCCCCACACTTTGATATGATTTAATTGATGAAATATGATTTAATATGAAACCTCGCTATTTAAAACTTTCCTCCCTTTTCCTCCACTTAGCCTTGTGTGATTGCTTGCATTTTTTGTGTGTATTTAATTTCCCCAATAAAACACAATTAAGCTTACTTTTGGATCTCTGGCTGGTTCTTCCCTGCAGAAGTACTGGTAAACATTAGTGTAAAAGATCTTATAAGGTTACCCCACTCTCACAGGCCTCCTAATTTGAGCTAATAATTCCCCCTCTTTTCATGAAAGTATTGGCATTATGGGTGGACCCCTGAGTCACCCACATTTTGGGTTATCACATGTCTGATGCTCTTGCTTTGGTTACAGGTAGCAGTGGCACATGGACTGCACAGGAATGAAATATCCTTCTGCTTACTCAGTCCACTAACCATCACTGGTTAAAAGTGGCTTTGGCAACATTTTGCATCCTACATCCATATGGATGGAGTTAAAGTAGCATAGAAAGCAGACCAGAACGCCATTACAAAAAAATGCATATTCAAGCCATCACAGATTTGACATTCAACATATAGCCACATGAAATGCCTGCATATAATACTAAAAATAGCTGAATACCGCAAGATGTTTAAATATTTAGGGAACTTCAATATTATTTTCTATTTTCCTCATTTGCCAAAATGATGCATTCCAAAATTGGCCAGTAGGGGGGATGAAAGAGCAGACAAAGTGATGTGATTCCCCCAAAACTGCTACATGATCTGGTTCTAATCTTCCATTCTCCCCATCCTTAGACCTTGTAGATACATAACAAAGCACAATCATTCACATTAGTAGCACATGTATGTAGACCCTTCCAGAAAGCAGGACCGGTTGGCTCACTGAGTCTTATTCAATCAGAGTCTTCTTGTAGGAGCAGGATAGTGTGTGAGAAAGTAGATGGCAGGCTGTTTACCTTCCTTTCATTTCAAATATGGAAAGATTTGGCACTGCCCAACTTTACTCGTTTTTAAATTCAAGAAATAACCAAGTATATCCCATCTTTCTCCTTGTACAGGATCCAAAGTGACTTTCAGAATAAGGTTGCCAAGTGTTCTAGTTTTTAAAAATAAGGAGAAAAGTCCTCCCAAAAGTCCTCCTAAGTGTGGTATCTAAGCTATCTTTCCCCCTTGAGCACCCCTTTCCCCCTTGAGCACCAATCACACTGGGTGAAGGTCACTAATTAGGAGCCACTGCTTAGAACTGAGACCAGCAAACAGGGCCAGCCCTGCTATTAAATAGAGGGAAGCAGTCACTTCACATGGCAGATGCTGGATGGTGTGTGAAGGTTGTTGTTCCCCTCTGTTGAAGAGCAGAGGTGTGTGTTGTAGGCAGCCTGTCCTGCACACCCTCACCTAGCCTGCTGCCATTGTTATTGCCAAGGTGAGAGTCATCTGCCAGTAGGGTCAGCTTCTGTAGGTAGACTTGGGAAGGGGAAAAACACCATCTTGCCATTTCCCTCAAGCAGCTAGTTTTTTGGCCTGGCCCAGCCTCTAAAGCTGTCCCCAAGGTTCATACAGTGCCAAATAGCATGACTAAGTTGAGGCCTTGCTGATATATACTGTTGAATCACAGTGCCACATTTTTGCTGCAGCATCTGGTGTATTCATTTCTGTGACTCAGCAGACGAGACATACTAGCATTTCAGGCCTGGAGAACTCTTATGCAAGCTGCAATAAAGCTTATTAATTTGGGCAAAAGAAACATAGCTTTCCAGCAGACACAGGCATGCACACACACACACACACACAAAACAAGGAAAACCTACTAGCAAGCTGTCTAACATTTGCTGTACTGTTTCAACTCAAGGAAGTCACTTGAAGTCACTTGGACGTCAGAAGGCCTCTACCTGATGCTGGTTCTTTGGTATTGTCAAATAGATTACTTTACTGAGTCACATTTTTATATTCTTCACTGTAGACCCCTCATAACAATGCTAACTTTATTGTCCTCTTCTCTGTGTAAATATGTGTGTGATCCTTAAGAGGATAGCATTTGACATATCACAAGTGTGACCTTAATTGCAGTATCATCAATCCCATGTCCAAGTATTTGGGCATTGTGCTGCAATTTGACAGTAAAGCCAAGAAGACCTTTTTGCTTCTAGAAGGTTTAACTGGATCAGGAAGCCCTCTTAATAGTTTTTCTAACCCAGGAAGATCCAATGACCATTCCCTCCTGAAAATCACCTGCTGGATCTAGGTTGCCACAGCCCAGAGAATTAGCATTGAAAGGTACAGCATTGACACTGCCTCTAGGGAGGTGACAGTCTGTGCCTGTTTGCCTCTATCAGTGGTGCTCCAAATATCTAATGAGGAAGTCCCATTAATTCTGGCAGGATCAGTTAACAGAATGTGGAAGGGGAAGACCCAGATGGGGGGTTATTCTCCTAGGGCCTGAGGATACTATGGGCTGGTACTGTGGTATTCTGTTTCATCAGTTCATCAAACAGGGCAGATCCAAAGGTTTTCACAGCAAGCCCCAGCCAATCCTGATAATTTTGCTAATGTCACTACACTAATATAAATATTTTAATAAATGAAATAAATATATCCAATATGGAAAAGGCTGGGAAAAATGGCACTGGCTCTAACATCTGAGTTGCACTCTGCATTTCAGGTCCCTAGATTGCTCACTGATAAGATGTGTGTCATAAAAACAGCATAGCTGATTCAGTTTGCATTGGGAAGGAAAAGACCCTTCCACTCCTCAGGAAGACCAGTCTGACCTTTCACCCTTGGGGCATCTGCCTGTTCCAGATGAGCCTCAGGATGACCAGAATGGACAAAAGACTTGCATGCTTTCTCAAAGGGCTTGCTGAACTTGGCTGTCCTCACAGAAGATGCAACTCCAAAAATTCCATCATTGCAAGTGGCCTAGTCTGTCCTTGTTGAGGATAAAGCTTCCCTAATTTCCTTCCTGCTTTTTAGCTAAAGAAGACCTGACATCAGACCCCACTGCTGCTTCTGGAAGGGCTTGAGAATTTAGATGAGGCCAGAAAGCTCTTCCTCCTCCTGGAATCCCACCCATATCCCCTTACTCAAGGCTTAAGAGAAAGAAGATCCAGAGGAACCAATTCATTGGCTATTTGATCACCATTCACCTTCCAAACTGGACAGACATGCAGCTAGTATTGAACATCAGCACAGTGAACCTCAGTGAGATTTCTTCTTTTTCCATAATAGCTAAGCACAAACATACACTCAGACTTCACAGCATTAAGTTATGCCACTCCCTTTGGAACTGTTGTTCTGCCAAATTCAAGTAGAGGATGCTTCAATCAATTTGTTCTTATGTTTCTAATCAGTTCCTAGGACTGTTCTTGGTACTGTTCTCTCCCTATTCAAAGAGAAGACACATCAGCTGAGGAGTAAGTCTGAAAAATACCACATTTGCCAGTGTATAAGATGCACTTTTTTCCCTAAAAAAATGCCTTCTGAAAATGGGGTGCATCTTGTCTGCTGGTGCATCTTATACACTGGCAAATATGAGAAACTCCTGCAAATATGGGTAACTCTTTTCCTATATATAAATATATAAGAAAGCAAGGGGGACAAAAGGAATGCTAGTGCTAGCTAGCGTTTCTTTCACCTCTCTTTCCTGTCATTTTGCTTGAGTGAGAACTCCCCGCAGAAGCAAAACGTATAAGAAACGGGGGTGAAAAGAAAAGCTTTCACACACACCCCACCTTTCCTATGCATTTTGCCTCAGCAGGGAGTTCTCCCCACCCAAGCAAAATGGAAGGGGGGCTGGGAGAAGTTGTGCTGAGGCAAAATGGAAGGGAGGGGAGGTGGGGGAAACCCCGCACAACCTCGCCTTTCACTCCCCCCCTTTCCTTTGCCTGGGCCAGGTACTAAAAAACATTTCCTAAAAAATATGATCTGAAAATAGGGTGCATCTTATGCAACGGTACGCTAATACACCAGCAAATACAGTATCTGCACTTTCAAACCTGTGAGTCCAGATTTCAGGTCCAAACTGCACACTTCCTGATGGCAGCACTGTGGCAGCACTGTGGCAGTTCAACAGAGGATGATTGGTTTGCTACTGCCACACACTGCTGTTGTCCCCCCCACACACACACACCTTGCCAGCATATGGCCAGAAAAAGGGACTGTGAGTCAACTCTAGTCAGATGACACAATAGGTCCAATGGAGCAAGTCCCCAGCTCTGACCTGGATCCTTATTTGAGCATTTTGTCCTCCTGAATAAATACAGAACCACTGTTAGCCTGGCCTTGTCTGTCTCTTGGTTGTCACCATCAGGACAACCTTCTTTTTTACTCTTTGCTTCCAATGTCAGCAAACTGTAGGACGCTCAGCAGAACAGCTAATAGACATAGCCTGCCCCACAGTGTCTAAAGGTCTATCAAGTAAGTCTGTTACCTTGGAAATCTGTGGATCACAATTTTTTTTCTTTGCTTAAAACAACCCACAAGTGGCAGGTATATAATATTAGGGACCTGACATGTGGAAGGCAACTGTGAAATCTTTCACCATTAAAGCCTCCCTTAGGACTGTTTGGGTGGAGAAGGAAAACATAGGTAACCATACTGTGTCAGCCCTTTTTTTTCTTCCTTTGCAGTCATCAGCAGCTACAGTGAAACGTGCGGTATACAGAAGAAATTAGCCAGTGAGATATAATGGGTTGAGTGTTGGACTAGGAATCCAAGAGACCAGGGTTCAAATCCCTGTTCAGACATGGTAACCCACTGGGTAACCTTGGATAAGTCACACTCTCTCAGCCTCAGAGGAAGGCAATGGCAAACCTCCTCTGAATAAATCTGGGCAAGATAACCCTATGATAGGGTCACTTTAAACGGGAGTTGACTTGAAAGCACAAAACACCATCATCAAACTGAGGAATCAGCATAGTGGCAATAGATATAAATCTTTGTCCTTCCTCTATACCATGGCATACCCATCAACATTTCACAGATTAAAAACAGAGACACATGTGCCCAAGCAATAACAGAATATGCTCAAAATGGCAAACATTATTAATAAGGAACATCGCAAAATTGAGTGCAACCTACTTTTGCACTTTGAACTCAGTTTGCATAGTTGAAGTAAGCCAGGACAAAGAGGGAAAGTGGAAAGAAAGAGAGACTGGGACATTTTAGAAGCAGCCAAAACACTGGATGACAGAGGACTAATCAAGACTGTCCCTGCCAAATCAGGACAATTGGAAAGTATGCCATGATCCCAGTCCAAATTTATCATCCCACCAATGATTGTGTTTTAGTAAAGAGAAAGATACAAGAAGTTGCTAGTCAATTACCACAACGCTATTGACTGCTTGTAAAACCTTGAAGTGAAAACAGCCACAGGGCCTTTGCTTGATCAGTCACAACCTCTGTGCTTGAATGTCATGTGGAACTCCTAAACCCTCTTCTATTTTCAGAGCAGTTTGCTCTTGTGGTCTGAAAAAGTCCCATTTGTGAAGATCTGCATCTCATGTGGTTTTGCGGAAGGGACCAAAACATGATCCAAGATTCAGCTGACAGCCTTGGCCTATGTGTCTATCTGTAGTGCAACCAAAAGAACCATCTGGAACTTGTCTTCTGTCTCACAGCAAAACAACTGCATTGCTTCCATGCCTGTCAGTGTTGCTGGCACAGAGAGACATGACGAGGCTTAGTGATTCATCTAAACTGGTATGGGCAGAAGAAGAGAAGACAAGAGCCTCCAAAGAGAAGTTTTCACAGTCCAACATGACTTTTATTGCAGTATATTTCAAAAGATTTGTTGTTTGAGTAATATCTTACCCAACTAATAAATCCCAGATGGATGGTCATGTTGTTTGCTAAAGAACTACACACAAAATTAGTCCCATGTCATATTGTTGAGCAGGAGCGGAGTAAGTTCAACCTTGGAAGATCTCCCCTGTTTTTGCCTAAAACCTCCAGATCCACCAACCACAGTCAGGTATAAGGGACATTCCTTACATTTAAAGAATTCTCAACTTGTGAATCTGAGTACCAGAATTGAATGAAGCACACAATCGTTCCACACATAAATTCACTTCTGATTAATACTCCCACCACCCTACAAGCTTTCTTCAACAGTATAAATATCAGAGGAAAGTATTTTTGTTTTTGCTCTTTTTAAACCACTAAAAGCCAAAAGTTCTTGCTAATCTCTTGCCTGAGAGATTTACCAGTAGATCTCAATCTATCTTTTCCTGTCTATCCTTACTCTAAAGGAATAGAAAACATTTCAGCTGCTGAAGTGAGCCCAAATCAGCTTCTGCCTCCATTTTTTTTTGTCTTTTAAGATGTCACAGTATTCTGTTTTAGTTTGCAACAAAATGCCCTATAATATGACACATTTCACAGAACTGTTATGTCAGTCGACTATGCCAATATAGCAGAATGTGCAAGTCTACAGCAAACATCTGGAGATCATGGAGGAAGAGTTAACAGAGCATTATGGTTCTTTTTTCCTTCTGCACGTGATGATTCATATTTGTATGCCCCTCCAAAAAAAAAAAAGCATGCATAGAAAGTTAAGCTGGATGTATAAATGTAGACTTTCAACAAAATGCATATGTTTGGAAGCTTGAAGGTGGGATATATTGAAATAAAATTTATAGACAAATAAAAATGTGTACATGTTTTTTAGGGCTGGACCAAGTAATGTTGCTCACTGAGATGGAGCTGCACATTATTCCCTCTCCCCGCCAACTGTTAGTCGATGAGTGATAGCATTGGCCTCAAACAGAATAATTAAACTGGCAAAGCAGAAATTGAACAACAACCATTCCCATGTCCACACACAAAGACATACATAGGCTCTAACAGAGAGAGAAAAAAGCTTATGTTTGTAAAGCACCTAAAAGTTGTCTCATTTACAAATACTTGTATATAGTCAAACACATGGTCTGATGAAGGAGAGAGGAGACAGAAGAGAAAATGGCTGCAGGTTCCATGATAAAGAAGAAAGACTATGTTGAAAAACAAACAAACAAGAAATTACCATAAATAAATGCTGTATCTAAATGTCTACAAAGTAACACAAAAACTAGCAGTTAGTAAGTGTAGGCATGCAAACAGTGCTAACTCTTAATACCACCAAATCAGAGTGCGCAGGACATAAACCAAGTCAAATCACTACAACACGCGAGGCAGAAAACCCTGTAGAACTCTCCCCTCTCTAAAAGTTAAAACATAACAATAAATTAAACAACTAAAGGTTTGCTTGTGAGCCTGGGTGCTGTTGTGGTTGGAGTGCTAGACTCTGGGAGACCAAGATTCAAATCCCTGCTTAACCATGGAAACCCACTGGGTGACACTGGACCAGTCACACTCTCTCTCAGCCTCAGAGGAAGGAAGGTGATGGCAAACTTCTTCCAATTAATACTTGCCAAGTATCATCAAAAAGCAACCTGAAGGCAGACAACGATAAGAGCAAAAATTTGCTTCCCTTTCACAGTGTTCAAAATCTGCTTCCTATTTCACTCTGCCAAATGGTAAAGTTGACCATGGCATGCATCAATGGGTGTAGTACTATTTCCATTCAGATCTCAGTATTAGAAAAGGCAAAGTGTGTTTTTCAATGTTTCTTCCATTTAAAAATAAGCATCTTGAATTTGTTTAATGAAATGCTAACATATCAGGAGGTTTGGAGAGCTATCATCTTAAACCATTTCCTTTATTCCGTTTGCATACTTGAACGGTATGTGTGCATGTAGGTGTGTATTTGTACAGGGAAGCATTCAAAGTAGTCCACAACTGAGTCTACTGTTACCCCATTGGCAGACCCCATCCTGAGGGGATATAAATTTAATATCAAATATATCTTCTATGCCAGAGAGGTTGCATAGCTAGGTGCATAGACAAATAGGTCAAGCGACTGTACATAGGTCAAGGCCAGGAAAATCCCCAGTCACATTTCCCAAGGAGACTTCAAGCTAGGCATGTCCACACAAACAAAGGGTCCTCAGCCACAAAAAGCCAATTTGAGGCGATTACCAGGTTTTCCCCATGTTGAGCAACGCTTACTTCAACAAATCCTACAAGGCTGAGGCCCATTTACATGAACCAATCATGCAAGCCATCAAGTTGCTATTGTGCGGTATTTTTCCTTCTATTTTGGCCATTGTTCTTCCTGGGAAAGGGCCTGCCCTCAAGGTATGTTCTGCCCTATAAGTAGTCCCCCATTTTTGAGGGTCTCTTTGGAGAACTCCCTGCCACGCGAGCAGACCAGCACTCTGTTAGTCAAGTGATCCCCTCAGCTACCTCTCTTTGCTGAGCTCCATCCTTCTCGCTGCTTCCCGGACTGAAGACTTCTGGATAGGTGCAGTATCACTTCCTTTACACCCTCTCCGCTATATCCCCTATCAATTTTCCCCTCTTTCCTTCCTCGATAGGCCTTGTGTGCATGAGTGAGTGAGTGCGTTGGTGTGTAAGAACACATTTATTAATAAAATCCATTTATTAGTATGATTGTCTGGCTTTTTGCTTGGCCTGATCCTGTAAAAATTGGGTATAAGATCCTGCGGGGTTACCCTGCCCCTCATTTTGCTATAGCCAGTGCTCCGCTAATTTCCCCAATCTTTGCATTTTTGGAGTGAATCAAGGTGTCCCCCAGGGGACACCCAGAAGTCAGGGTAACACTACCACTTTAGAACTATTACCCCAAATTTCTGTCTCATACTTCTATGCACATAAACCAGACCTTAAAGGTAGAAGCTAGGAAACACAATAAAGACTCCAGTTCTTAACAGGATTGAGAGTATAACCAGAGTTTGAAACTAACATATTACAAGTCACAATGTTATAGGAAATCTCTTCCTTTTAGGGTAACAAGAGCATATTGGCATCCCCACCCCCCCCCCGCAAAAGAAAAGAAAAGAAAAGAAAAGAAAAGAAAAGAAAAGAAAAGAAAAGAAAGAAAGAAAAGAAAAGAAAAGAAGAAAGTAATAACAGCTAATGTTGTCCCTTATTCCTGTGTAATGACTAACTTGCTTAGTCTTTTCTTGTTACTTTTTAGGGATTAAAAGGTCCTTGGGGGGATATTTTAGGAATTATTAGAGCATTTGATGAAATGTTTTTAAGGAACTAAAACATAAGAAAAATTGCAAAGCAATAGCAAATTTCCTTAGCCCTTTTACGGCTAAGTACTAGTGTCCGCTTGGGAGGTGATCAGGCTCCCCTTCCACCCTGAAGCGAGTGGGGCGTCTGGCCTCTAACCAGATTCTACTTGCCTAGGTCTTTTGACGGCACAGCGGACCACGAACCACTTCTCCGAAGATGATGATTCCCAAATCGAACACAGAGGAAATTTTCAGTGGAGGCAGGGCTCAGTTTCTATACTCTGCTTCCAGGAGGAAGGTTCCCTCGGTTCAGCGCTTGCTGTTTGGGCACCCCTAGCACAGGCTCCCCACGTTCCAGCAAAAGGAGGTAGCTGGTGGGCCCAAATGTGGGGCTCGTGCGCCAAGCCCCCCGCCCAGCAAGGCGATTCAAGAGCAGGCAAAACGCCACCTCTGTGTCTCAGCGCCTGCAGCGATCCGAGTCACGGCACCATTTATGTTGCAGGAGCCCAGAGAACACAGAGACCACAGAGCAAGAAAAAGAGTAATTTATTATGCATGGGCTTTTGGCTGGATGTCTCCAAAAGACCAAAAGACCTGAATTCAAGTTTCACAGCTCTTTTATAGACAAAGTTCACAGGCAAAGATCACAGGCATGTCTCGTCCGCCCCTCCGGGGTCACAAATACCACATGCTGTTACTAGCTAATTACCCCCGCACTCAGACCCCGGAAAGTGCTTATCTACAATCTGCAATTACTGCAGCCAGTCAATAAACAAACAATACCCTGGCTACGTGATCAATATCCTAGCTACGTGATACATTGGCTCTCGTGACCTTTTTACCCTTCTTAAATCTTTCTCCATTCCTCTGACCTAAGCCCCCAGCTTCTACTTTATTTCTAATTTATTATTTCTAATTCATACCTATATCACTGCAACAAGCAAATTAAAAAAATTCTAATGTTAGTAGACAGAAGGACTTGCAACAAGTTCCATAACAAATTAGTTTATAAAAGGAACTCTCCAATCTCTTGTGACAATGCGATCCACAAACCCAAGGACACTTGTTTCTCAAAGCTTCCAGCTATGAGGAAATACATGGAAGAGTATTTCCTTTAATCATCAGGCTCTAATGAGGAATGAGCAGCTGAGGATCAGTGAGGCAAAGTTAAAATGAAAGGGGTAGCAAAAAATGCTATCATACTATGTGTCGCATATGCAGGAATGGACTGTGGTGATTAACAGTCTTTTCATTCTTCATAGTTGTGCCTCACTGTAAAAGATCAATATATCACATTCTGATAAGTTGCCACATTTGGCTAGGACAATTTCTGCACCCCACTGTTATAGTGCTATTATTCCACTTACAATCTCCTATGGAATCCTGGGGTTTACAGTTTAGGGAGGGCATTTAGAATTCTCAGCTGGATAGCTCTTTGGTCTCAATAAACTACAAACCCCAGAATTCCACAGGAGGTTGAAAGTGGAATAATAGCAATATAAGGTAGTCTGGAAATGGCCTAGGTTTCCCAGCTACCTCGTTCATGTGATATATCCAGGGAGAACTAGATAAGACCCTGAATTGTAAAGATATATATCATTGAATACTAAAGTTAAGATTGTCCATGTCATGATACTTCTAATTTCTATATATGGCTCTGAAAGCTGCACAGTGAAGAAGGCTGATAGGAAGCAAATCAACTCATTTAAAATGTGGTGCTAGAAAAGATTTCTGTGGATACTCTGGACTACTAAAAAGATGAATGGGTCCTGGAGCAAATCAAACCTGAACTCTCCCTAGAAGCCAAGATGACTAAACTGAGACTGTTGTACTTTGGCCATATCATGAGAAGACGCGAGTCACTAGAAAAGACAACGATACTCAGTAAGGTAGAAGGCAGTGGGAAAAGAGGAAGACCACATTGCAGATGGATAGACTCAATGAAGGAAGACATGTCCCTGAATCTGCAAGACCTGAGCAGGGTTGTTGATGCTAGGGTATCTCATCCATAGGGTTACCACAAATCAAAGTTGACTTGATAGCAGTTAACAAACAACAACAAGCCTGTGTGGACTGCAGCAGTGGGACAGTCAGATCCTGCCCACTGTTCTGGCCTTCCTCCCTTTCTACGTCTTCATCCAAAGTTGCAAACAGAGCCTAGGCTCTCTCCCTGCCATCAGAGACTCTGTGTTTTGTTCAGTGTGAATGAAGCCATGAATTGATGCCTGTGAGATTATGAAAAGCTATCATCTTCTGAGGAGCAGAGCAGATGGAGGTAATGTTTGCACTAGAACACCTGGGGTAGTTGTAAACACATCACACAGCCTGGCTGGCAAAGTGTCTTGTGACAAAGGAAGGGATTTATTTGACAGGGAAGATGTTAAAGCCCGTGAGATTTACAACTGGAGACTGGAAGACAGGTTACAATGAAGTTGGCAAATACTCCAGGTATCTCCTCACCAAAAACAGTACTGGGCAGCACATCTCTGTTTGTTAAGTAATACCACATAATACATAAATACAATGCAGAACCCCGGTGCATTTCTTGCCTGTAGAAATTAGAACTGGGGAAAGTTCCTTTTTTGGATGACCACTCTTAGAATCCCCTAATCCTGGTGGTCATGCTGTGTGCAGATTTCTAAAGAGCTGTAATTTAAAAAAAAAAAAACTTAGCTCTGATGGTCATTCCTGTGATAGGGATGGGAATTAAATTCATTTGATTAGTTATGTTACTACAAACTACATTTCAGAAAAAGCAACAGGCAAAACCACTTCTGCATATTCCTTACCTAAGAAAACCCAGCGAAATTCAAAGAGTTGTCATAAGTTGACAAATGAATTAAAGGTACACACATGCATACACACACGTGCATTAGCCTAATTGGCATTTGAACTAATACATGAACCAGACTTCAATTCTGCTTTGCTTGTCACACTGTGATTGGTTTTCCTGTGTAGTTCTCTGATCAGAATATGTATACACTCAGGGAAACTGCGTATAAAATGCACATATTAGGAATAACCCCATATAAAAGTAGTGATTATTATGTAACTTTTTAAAAAAGCAAAGTGAAGCAAAAATGGAATGGAAAAAATCTGCATTTGAAAAAAATGCAAACTGTATACAAAAACAGAGCAGAGAGATTAATCTGTCACTACTCTGTGACAGTAGTAAACCTTACATAACAAATCCAGCCTGAGTCAAGATTCTTACACTCATTCACACATTGCATCACATCTGGGATCTACTAGTCCATTACCCAGCTTCTTCTAAAATGTGGCAACCAATGTTTTAAATCCACTAGCACTATATAGGAATTATGAGTTGCTATCCACCTCAGTGAGGTTTGCACTCTCATGTGCCTTTGCCAAGGCTGTTTCTGTACTACATTGTTATAGTGCTATTATTCCACCTTCAACGTCCTCTGGAATTCTGGGGTTTGTAGCTTACTAAGGCCCTCTAAATACCCCTCCCTAAAATGCGAACCCCAGGATTCCATAGGATATTGAAAGTAGAACGATAGCACTATGACAGTGTAGTGTGGAAATAGTGCAGGACTCCCAAATCAAAAACGTACTACTAGACAGTCTGTATAGCTGCTTTGCTATACTCTCTCTATTTCCCCCAGCTCTCATATACTAAGGAAAGGATGCAAAAGGAGAGTGGCCAGTGATCAAAATGTAACATGCTGTCTAATCTGTGTTTTCTTACAAGTCCCCCTGAGTTGGAAGTAGGTTATTCCTAAGTAAAATACACCAGGATAAGCTTATGCAAGGTTTAGATAATTGAAGTGAATGTGTTGGGGGATTTTCTAAAGTATTTGCTGGGGGTTCTTAATATGGGCAGCCCAGACTAGAACATCTCTCCAATCTTACATGTTTATATCCTAGCATTTTTGTGACATAAGGACCTGAATTATACTGAGTCAGGCCACTGCTCCATCCAACCTAGTATTATCTACATCAGAGGTAGACAGGTATTTTGCTCTGAACCACCATATCATATGGCAATAGGCAGTGGATCTGGATGTACATTGTGCCAGGGATGGGTCTGGCCAGAGATGGCCAGGGTCATGGCTAAGACTCAAACAAAACTTCTCCCCCTCTTTCACCCATGCATACCACCTTCCTAACTCTGCTTACACACACTCTCTGCCTTTCTGTCTCTCTCTCTCACACACACACACGCACACATGCTTTCCCTGAACCCACTGAGACACACACACACACACACACACACACACACACACCCTCCTCTAGCTCACCTCAGTGTATAGGAATGGGAAGGTTTAAATCATCCCTGCCCTCCATGTGCTGTAAACCCATCATCTGTCCAATCTTCCTCCTGCTCAGCTGAATGGAGGAAAGAGTGGGGCACAGAAAGGGTGCTATATGTATGCTTTACCTCCGGTCTCAGTCGTGCTTTTTTCAATACCAGAGCACAGTTTTCCTGTGTTCTACACAGACAGATTTCAGACTAGATTGAACCTGAGACCTTTTTCATGCAAAGCATGTATTCTACTGCTGAAGTATGATCCTTCCTTCTTCAGAACATGAAACCATGCCTGAAGACCAGTAGTCTTTACAGATAAAAAAGTAAAAGCAAGCGAGCCGCTAAAATACTTAATACAGCAGTGAAACTGAGGAAATCTGAGAGGGCCAAGATGAGGGTACAGAGCCACCTAAAAATGTATAGTGAGAGGGCTGTTAAGAGAAAAGATAAAGTAAACTATGCATGGATGGCAGTTAACTTTAGAGAGCCAGTACATGCTGGTTATGGCTTTGAGGCATCTGCTTGTGCTTGAGGGAGCAGCTGGTTTTGCAAGATGTTTCTGCTGGAAGACTTTTGTGACCACCAGTAATTACTGCTGTGACAGCACATTTGTAAGGTCTTCTGTGACCACAGGTGCTGCGGAGGTCAGCCAGCTCTTGCGGTAAGTTCCTCACAAGAGGGGATAGAGTGTGGCTTTGAAAAGAGAAACGCCTGCAAAATCCTGTACATTCACTCAGGCCTACATCCAAATGCCAGTCCCAAGTACAGCAAAACCACTGAGCCAAGGTCAGACTTACCAAGTCCCCCTTGATTCAGTGGGGCTGCTCAAGTTGGGATTAGAAATTCGATAGAGGCCCAGAACTTCTCTAACACTGTTCAGCTACTGTTATTAAGCCTACTTAATTTCCCGAGAAAAGGACCACTAACCTCACTGTTGTATTTCCATCTTTTTTAGGAGAAAGTTTCACACACCTAAATCAATCAGCTACTGCAACAATGCTTTGTTAGGCCCTTTCCGCACGAGGCAGTTAAAACAGGCCAAGGCATCGTGGCACAGAGGTCCTCTGCACCTTGGATCAGACTAGGTGCAGACTATTTAACTTAGTTCTGCACCTCAGTCTGATCCAACCTGCCCCCAAGTGGTCCTCCCCTGAGCTAAGTAAAGACCAGAAAAATCATGTCTTTACATTTTCTGGAACGCACCATTGCATTCCTACTTACCTGTGCAGATGTGCAGGCTCACACCAATGTAAGCCTGTGATCAGTGGAGGGCGGGCTGTGGGTGTGGCCAGCCTCAGCGGTTGGTCCACTCCCACGAAGACATCGGAAGCCGCCATTTTGAGCCAGAGCAGTGCGGATCTACAGGCCTCGCACTGCTCTGGTTCGCCCTGCACTAATGGAGGAGCCCTGCGGAAGGGCTCAGGGGAACGTCTGCGTTACTTTGGACCCAAGAAGAGCCGTTAGTAACGGCACGGAGCGATTCACTCGCCTCGTGCGGAAAGGGCCTTAGTCCAGCAAGTATTAGATTGACAATAAATATGAATCAAAACAACTTGGCAGAAGATCTTTGTGAAACTTTGGTTTATCCCATCAAAAAATACGTATCAAATAATTATCAGAATCTTATACAATCATATTACTTCACATTGCATATACTTAGCTACATAGCAGAGGCGCTAGGAAAAATGAACCTTACTGGATTGAGTTTTAAGTTTTAACTTCAAGCAGTAATAATTTATTTCCATTGTTTCCAACCAAAATTCACAAAAAAAGACTTTAAACGCCAGGTCCTAATCTGAGTCTTCTTCCCCTCACCCCAGCATCTTTGAGCCCTCTTAACTATTAACTATATGACTTCTACTTAATCCTGAAAATATTTCTTCTCTTTTCTAGTCATTTCAATATCAGCAGCGACCACACTAACAAAGGTTCTATTACCTTTTCAACATAACCAGTTAGCTTTTATCTGTTCATATCATCATCCAAACTATTTTCTTCCAACACAATCTTACCTGTGTTCCCTCAGAAATAAACTTCAATGTGTTAGGATTCATTAGCTTCCTAGGTCTAGGTGTTTGCATCCTTAACAATGATGGGTTAACAGGAGGGGAGGCTGGATATTTTGGTTTAAATGGCTATAACTCTGTTGGATAAAGCTACAGAAGGCTTTGACACTGCTCAGGAAAAAGTCACTGGCCAGCCCAGCTCCTGACCAATGACCACCCCAGCACACACAGGGATACCAAGCTGATGTGAACTGATGTAGATTTCTTCCCACTACCAGCTGTGGGGTGCTATTGCCCCCCAAGCCTCTGACTAATTAGCCCCTCTTCCTCTCTCCAGCCTTTTATAGTGAATTTACCTGCTACTCTATTAATGACTGTGCCAACAATGTTTTCACAGTTGGAACAAGATGGGAACATGTATCAACCATAAACATGAAAATGGGTGAAGTGCCACAGGAAATGTGCTGCAGATTATGGACAGTTCCACCTGTGGATAACACTCCTCCTTGGCTTCATTAAAAGGAGGCTGGTTGTAGCTTCTGTCAATGCCTGATGTCTATCATGTAGAGAAGGTGGTTGAGAAAGACCATCACAAGAAAGAGAATGAGCAGGCATATCACTCAGCCTTAAATGCTTGGAGGGTCACCAGGCAGTAGAACATTCCCCATAGGTCTCCTTCCAAGGTTTCTCTACACACCCACTCTCCTCCACAACCCACAAGGAGACCTGGGTAAACAGAAGCTAAGTATTTGCACAGTATCACATTTTATGCATTCTGCTAGTTAATACAGATTAGATAACACAGGCACAATTCTGTACAGGACATCGATCTGGATCAGAATCCCCACCTAAATCATAAGTACCAAAAATAGGAGCATGGCAAAGTCTCCTCCTGTTTTACTGTCCTCACAATGGCAAAAGTGAGGTAGTTAAATTGCATGAAGAGGTAACTAATCAGTAATAATCAGTTTTGAGACTATGTCCATAAGCTCTCTAAGGGTCAGATCCAGCCTCAGCTGCCCATTCACAAGATGAACCCATGGATCAAAGTTCAGAGGAGTTCAAGTGACAATTTGCAAGAACAGCGCAAGAAATGGCAAACTGATCATTGGTAGCAAGAGTGGGGAGAATGGATTGAGGAGCATGTGCTGCTTTGCCTACATAAATACTTAAGTCAAAATATACCCCAGGTAAAACTACAGTGCAGCCTACTTCCTGTGCAAGCTTAGAATAAAGAAAGGTCTCGAGATGTGTTAAGCAGATAGTAGGATTATAGAGAAGCTGGTGCCCATTTCTTCTCTTTGGGGGGTCAAGAAAGTGCACAGCAAGTGAGTTCTTGCTTTGCTGAGCAGCAGGCGTGGGCTGCTCCCTCTCCATTGTTCCACCCTTCCGCTCCTCACACAGCCTGTTACCCGACCACAAAGAGCTGCTGCCCAGCACATTAGATCACCATGAATCACTGGCTGACCTCTGCCTTGTGGAGTGTTCAGTTTCTAATTTTATGGCCTGTATCAACTGGATTATTGAATCCAGATGTCTGTAAAAATGTAGCCAATGCAGCCACCTAGCACAGAAAACCCAAATTACAGGGAGCAGAATTAAGAGTGATGGAGGCAATCGCTAGTAGATGCTTGCTTTTCGTAATCTAAATCCTGGGCTGAGGGTGCAGAGTCATGATTTTGACTATATTCATCTAGACCAATTGACCCTGGACTAGACTAATTGAGCAAGGATGGTCGCAAGAGACATTGAAAGGCGTGAGATGCAGAGCTACTGTATGGCATAGACACATGTTGCCCCTGTTAAAAAAAAAATGAAAGAAGGAAACCAGGTTTCTTGCATGGATCTTGCCTGTTAGAAGAGAGAGAGAAAGAGGTCTACCAGATGTTCAAAGAGCAGTAATGATTATCCTGAACAATCTGGAAAAGAGGACAGGGGAGATCTGGAGAAACAGAACCAACAACTAGAAGTACCGTAGAGTTCAGACAGACCTTGTTTTTGTCATTGTTTCCTTCTAATGCCCTCAACTGCACTGTTCCAGATGAGCAGTCTGGAAGACAATTCTTGGTGTGGTTTATTTATTATAACAGGTGTTGGAATAAGTCTGACAGATAGTGTGCAGGAGTCAGAGGATGAGACAACAACAAAGCAACAAAGTGAGAAAAAGGCAAAGGCTCTCCTTTCCTTCTTTGAAGGCACGTCAGCTTTCCCCTGACAAAACTACTCAGAGGGAAGGGAGAAGGTAGGGAGGACTGAGGGATTAAATCACAGATTTCTTCTGTTTCCCTCTAACTCACTGATTTGCTGCTGATTCTATCACAGCAAAGGATTTTGAAGAGCAGCCTGCAAATTCCAGGCCCTTGAGACTGGGTTTTTCAAAGCGTAGATCATTTTACATTGACAGTTCTCAGGCCAAAAAAATTATACACATCCTAGTTCTGTTGATGCAAGTGGAATATCTAGTCCATTTCAGGTTGAAGGTAGGAAAGGTGGCTTGATTTAATCTCTAGAACTAGAGGCAGACACGGTAACTAGTTAAAGGTTCTAGAAACCAAAATCCCAGAAGCAACAGATTTATAATTGTCTTCTAAGCACAACCTCAAGGCTAAAACAAATAGTTTGCAAATAGAAAGTCCTAGGCTCCCTCAGCTAGGTCTAGGAAAATTACATCTCTGCAACACAAGAGAGTGGTTGCCATCCAGATTACACAATTTAGAGCTAGCCAGAACAAGGTAATAGTCTCACCCTTTGGATCTTGCATACAGTTCATCACACTTTCTATTTTCCACACAGCTTCTCTCTGAGACCACATAGTTCTGGCCTTTGATTGCTACTACCTTACAGCTAAAAGGAAATCAAGAATCACAAAGTATGTTCCATAGTTGTGTTGTTGTTGTTGTTGTTGTTTGTCTTCAAGTAGTTAAGAGTTGCTTCAAACAGTGACCCTAAGGTGAACCTATCATGAGGTTTTCTGGGGTTGAGAGTGTGTGATGTGCCCAAGGTCACTCTGTGGGTTTCTATGGCCAAGCAGGGAATCCAACTCTGGTTTCCAAGGTCATAGTCCAATCAATGATCAATCCACTTCACTATGCTGACCCTTAGGTACCCCTGCATTCACAGATGAAAAGTGGGACACATGGGGCCAAGCAAAATCAGGGTGCAGTTAAGGTCACAAGAAATATTAATGAGGAAGAATATACAAGCTAGGAGAGGCTGCAGAAGTTTTCTTTTGCCTAAGTCTACAGGTGAGGGCAAGGTTCCGCTCCTTCCTCTCATCTCCCCACTTTGAATGAATTGAGTTGCAGAGTATACTGCATTTTGAATTTAGATTGTAGCAACTGAAGGAAGGTGAGGAGAAAGGGGGAGAGCGGGACGTTTTTAAAAGCAGATGAAGAATTGTGGTGAATGAGGATTTATCAAGACTGTCCCTGCCAAACTGGGGCAGTTGGAAAGTAAGAGGCCCAGGCACAAAGAAATGGGAATGTTGCCCTTTCAAAGTGTATCTCAGCTCTCTTTGGAGTTATATATTTAAAAATATTACCAAATGCTGTTAGAGAGAGAGAGAGAGTGTAGAACAGACATATTCCCTCCCATAATGATTTAAAATCTAATATAATAAAGCCAAAGCAGAATACAAAAAGAAAAATAAGGAAAATCAGGCCAGAATCCAATTGGATCACTAGCAGAACTTAAATCAGTGTAGTTAAGCAGACAGTCTGGACAAGCAGACAGGTTGTCTTTTTTCCCCAGATGGAGGAGGACAGCTAGAGGCTCCCAGGCAGAGCTCTGCCTCCCAGTCATGATTGATTATGGCTGAGAAGTGGATGGGTGTTGTCCATTGTGCACCTGAGGAAGAAGGACCAGCCCACTCCTTCACACACACACACCGGACAAAATTAAGGCTGCTGCTGCTGCTGCTTGTTCTGTAGGTGGACAAGGGCAGCTGGATGGTGACTGTGAGCCACCCTGCAGCCAACCATTGACTGGGAGTGGGGAGAGCTGTAGCCAGAAGCCTCTGGCTATCCTTGGGCAACCAGAACAAAGCCATTGCTTGAGGTGGTGCTGGATGTCTCCTTTTGCAACTTTGAAAAAAGCATTTCTTCAGGGACAACTAGGGGTCCACCAGTATAAGGCACCAGCAGGATTCTGGTCTCAAGTGCCAAGTCTTAATATAATGTTCCATAATGAAGTTACACGGTGGCCTAAATCTCATTGTTAGTCCAAGTAGACCCACTAATGGTTAGGATTTTCCTGTGGGTTGATTCATCATTCAACAATTGATTCAGTGGGTCTACACTACTCAGAACTAACTAGTAGGATTCAGAACTTCTACCACCCATAGAATGGCTAACACAGGAAAGGCTATTATTTAAAGATTTTAAAAATTTTAAAAATGCAAATTTACTGTATTCATTGTATACAGAATAGTTGGGGGTTTTTTAAATTCTCTTGCTACTCTGCAATACTTGGCTCTCTGCTTCTGATGCACTACCGTTCCATCTCTATGAGATGATAGAGTCTGCTTCCTTAGATGACTTCCATTGTTCCTTAATGGCTAGTCCTAGCCACCACAAGCCAACTCACAATGGGTATCAGTGTCTCCAGTTTTAATTTTAAAAACAATAAGTTTGGGAAATGCTGGGGGTAAGCAATGGGACCAATTGCCTTAGAGAATTATTGAATCTCTTTCCCAGGAGCTTTCAACGAAAAGTTGAACAGACGTTTGCCAATGATGTTTGAGATAGAAGTATTTTCTCTCAAGCATCTATGGACTAAAACAAGCCTGGTGCAATTCACTGCAGCAGAACATGCCCCCCTCCTCTCTCATGTCCTCCTGCCAGCCTTCTGTGCCACCCCAAAACCTCTTTTGAGGGTTTCTCCATCTCTCCAAAGCTACCTTGGGCGTGCATGCCTGTTCAGCTGCATTTTACTACCTCAACCATGAATTCACTGTTGTATTCTGCCACAGAACAGTGCAATAGATAACTTGTCTTTCCTATTTCTGGTTCTGTCATTTGATTCTTGGGCTCAGCTTTGATGTCTTGCCTTTTTCTTTTTCCAAGGAGGTCAGCAGAGTGCTGGGGGAATGGGACTCCTGCCCCAAAAGCTGCACATGAATGCTGGAGAAGAGATGTCTTCATCCTTCCCCTTTCTTGCTTGCAAAACCCAAACAGAATGGAAGGGGGCTACCCAAAGGCTACTTAAAGTGATGCTTTTGCTTCTTGTCTTTCTTGGTGTTTGAATACAAGGGGGGGGGGATTGGAGACAGAAAGCTAAACAAAACAAAATGTAAACAAAGCAACAAAACTAGGGAACAGCAGGGTTCTCTGGCACTCGCTTGCTTATACCTGCAGTGCTGAATCATTATGGCATTTTGGCTCCAGTCTGTGTTGCAATAATGTTCCATTGTCTTTAAAAGTAATAAAAAGCAATTTAAGGACTTTGCATCTGTGCTGATAATTCTCTGGTGTGAAAGCTGCACACACTCTGTTAATGCTCAGAGGACTGAAAAGGAGATGGTTTTTACATATGGAGGGCTCCTTGCCAAGCTTCAGCCTGATGTGAAATCATAGCAATTGCCTTGTAATGGCTCCCCACTTGAAAGGAAGGAAGGAAGGAAGGAAGGAAGGAAGGAAGGAAGGAAGGAAGGAAGGAAGGAAGGAAGGAAGGAAGGAAGGAAGGAAGAAGAAAGAAAGAAAGAAAGAAAGAAAGAAAGAAAGAAAGAAAGAAAGAAAGAAAGAAAGAAAGAAAGAAAGAAAGAAAGAGGTTATTAGGATGACATTTCTGCCAAAGCTGAAACTATAGCAACTGATGTAGTTAAAGAAAAGTAGAAGTCTACTGGAGTGAAACAACAGATAGAGTGGTGTGTTTCTGTGTTACTGAATTCAATATTCAACACACAACAATTCTATGATATCTCACTTTCTGGAATGGTGGATAGGAAAACAGAGGAAATAGTCTTTGGCCTCCTACCAGTGTGTGTCACTTTCAAATTTTCTACCCATAATCTTTCCGTTTCCACACTAAACTGCATTTTAAGCCTTTCAGAATATTGTTTAACACATCTTTGTTATCTCACTGGTAAACTCTGTGCCAGGGTCTACAATTTTGATATTAAAATATGATTCAATGTGCCTGAGAGGTCACCTGGACGGGTGTGTAATCAGCAATGGTCAAACAATCAAAAACCAGATCAGGCCAGTAAATCCCCAGTCACATAGCCCCAGGAGACCTCAAGCTGTACAAACTCACAATAAACAAAGGGTGCTCAGCCCCTGAGAAGCCGACTTGAGGGGATTAGCGTGTTTGCCCCAAGATGAGCAAATATCCTATCAGACGAGGACCATTTACATGAAGTCACACCACAAACTAACATAGCCAAAGATCCTGAGACTTTGACAACACCTTGTAATCCCATCACACAAAGGAAATTACCACGGTGGAGCTTCGTTATCACTCCAGCACCCATTGTTCTCCCCGGGAAAGGATTAGTCCTCCAGGTACTTTTTCCCCTACAAATAGTCCCAGTTTTTGAGTGGTTCTTTGGATTGCTCTCGGTCACCCCAGCAGACCGTTGCTCTGTCCATTGAGTGATCCCCTCAACCCTCTCCGTGCTGAGCCCCACTTCTCCACTGCCTTCCCAGACCCAGGACTTCAGGAAAAGGTGCAGTATTACCCCAACTGTACCCCTCCAATACTCCCCTATCCAATTTCCTCTCTTTTGTTTCTTAATAGCTCTTGGGTGCGTTTGTGCATGATTGTATCAGTGCATGAGACTTGCATTCAATAAAATCATTTATTGGACATTTTTGTTTGGTTTTTAGCTTGGCCTGACCCCATAAAAATTGGGTAAAAAGACCCCGCTAGGTTACCGTGCCTCTCGCAATGCTATTGCTTACGCTCTGGCTAGTTTCCATTCCCCATCACGTGAAGCACATTGAGGTGTCCCCCAAGGGACCCCAGAAATCAGGGTAACATCTTTTAAAAATCTACATAAATATATTTTCTCTCAAAATAAATGCTAAATGCTAACTCATCTAAGTATTGAGTCTTGTTTCACTCAAACATTATTTTTTTTATTGTATAACGTCTTCTCCCAGCATAACAAATTGTTGTAAAAATACATTAAATGCAGTCATTCAATATTAAATCAAATCAACTATAAATAACACATGCATCTATGTATCTATACATCCATCCACCAATATTTAATGTCTATTATTAGTTACTCTTTTTTCTAAATTATGCTAATATCTGCTGACTTCCAAATCCAATTGATCAGTTGGAAGCTCATCTTTACCCTTTCATTCTTGAAAATACATTAAAAATGTGTACCAAGTTGCTATAAAGTTGTCTTCTCTCATCATGGGAAAATGGCAGGTCAGGTTTTCTCCAAATGACACTGATCATCTGCTATTAAAATATCTATGAGTCTTTGGGCATCTTCCAAGTTCTGGCAATTTCAGCTCTTGAGACTCCTACAAGAACTGCCAGTAAATCTTTATAACACAATCCCTCATTTTAAAAGAAAAAGACTCTCTGGCCCAAAATGTACATTTAAATGAATATTTTGATATACTTACAATGCTGTGCATCATCTCCAAATATTCAAGAGAGTGCAAAATCTGGTGGATAGCTTTAATCTACCTGTTGGTTGGAAAGCTATAGAGCAGTGGTTCTCAACCTGTGGGTCCCCAGATGTTTGTAGACTTCAGCTCCCAGAAGCCCCAGCCATTATGGTCAATGCTCAGGGCTTCTGGGAGCTGAAGTCCAAAAACATCTGGGGACCTACAGGTTGAGAATCACTGCTATAGAGCATATAGATTCATATTTGTATATATATTAAAAAAAACAGCATCAGTTTTACAGTACTATGACAATGTTAAATGAATGAGCTGGAGTTTCTTTTAAGAGCAGTCATAGGGAACCTGTGGCCAAGTAGATTTTATTTAACTCCAACTTCTGTAAGCCTTGGCCACCACAGCCAATGGTATGTTATGATGGGAGTTGAAATCTAACAAACTCTGAAGAATCACAGGTTCCCTACCTCTTGCTTTAGATCATCTTCCATAGCACTGGAAAGTATTCAAGTTCCTCATCAGCCTGACACATGTGGGATGGCCATCTGGCCACCATAAAAAATAGGGCTATTGGAGGTTTCTCTCTGCACGATGATGCCTTCCCTGGCTGTAGTGTGCTTTGGTGTGTTCTTTGGATCTGACTTTTGTCTTGGATCTTCAGGTCTGACTTCCTGGCATAGTTCCTGATTCTCAGCTCTCCTCTGACTACAGCCTACAATTGATAGATATTCTGGTTTATGTTAGATATTGATGTACAATAACCCTAGAAATCACCGGGTAAAAAATTATCCACTGTGATGTGATCCAAAGCATTCTCTGGCCACTAAAACCTGGATTTTTCTCTCCATTTCAAGGATTATACACAATATGGTTTTTGCTGCATAATAGACCCCATTTGCCTCTGTGGGTATCTCATATTCATTACAGTGAAAAAGGAAACCACAGGTTTTGGGCATCAATAGCACTTGGCTTGTGTGATCCACTGAACCTTGGTGATAGAATTCAGTGACAACGTCTCTTGATAACAAGCAGATCAATCCTGTGCATGTCAACTCAGAATAAATATAATGGGTCTTTCTTCCACGTAGATGCAAATGGGACTGCACCTTAATTAGTTTTATTAAACTGGAGTTTGGTCCAAATCCCTGACTGGAGTCTCAAACCAGGCCAATAGAAAGATTTCTCCAGGTTAGGCGTGGATTTAGGGGCTCCTCCAAATAGGAAAAATACATCAGGAATTTGCAGTAATTGTTTCTATACTTTTGCAAGACTTTATTAAAATAGTCAATTTATGTTTCTGTTGTCTGAGTCTATTTTCTGGCAATTCCTGGCACCATCTGGAACATCTTATTCCCAGTCTCAAGTGAGTTTCTTCTTAATTCCAAGACACATTAGAATGTGTCCTCTTTTCATTAGACAATATGGAAGAGCCATGGGTGCTTCAAAGAAACAACTACTTCACTGCCTGAATACCAAGGATAGGAAGAATACTCTCAGTTGTTCATTTCCCAGTTAAAACAAAAAGAAAGAAAGAAAGAAAGAAAGAAAGAAAGAAAGAAAGAAAGAAAGAAAGAAAGAAAGAAAGAAAGAAAGGATTTCCAGCAGTTGAGAAACTCAATCAAGAAAAATGATAAGAGCAGTGAGACTTTTGTGCATTTTCCCCCCTAACATCCCAAACTATTCTGGCAGAATTAACTCCCAGAGAAATACATGTGTGATTCCCCACACACACACACACACACACACACACAGGAAACAGTGGAGGATTTACATCCCTACTGAAGAGCTGCACTGACACCCTCCTTATCTCTTGTAAGAGCCTTTCCTAATCTTGTGATTTCCAGATGTATAGGCTAACAACTCTTATCCTTCCCAGTGCTGGCTGGGATAATGTGGGTTGTAAGCCATCCACCTCAAGGGGGCAGAGATCGAGGCTGCCTGAACATTGTGTTGCACATATCCAGGACTAAAGCTTCTGACTGAGATAGTACCCTTCAGATGGAGAACAAGTGTCCAGGTCCCAGGAGAATCCAGGGAAGATGTCAGCAGAAGTGTTAATTCACACCCAATTATTAAAGTGTGTGTAGTTAACTCTTAAGAATCAATAGCTTTGAGTGGCTGTGCTCACACACTTAGCCAAATACACTTCCTGGGAGGTTACCCACAAGTCTGAATGAGCTGTCCTAATTCCAGTGAAATCTCACAGCATAGCATTGTTCCCTCTTCAAATAGCAAGGCTCTAGGGACCTGATCCCTCCATTTGCAAACAAGCACACCTTAAGCTGTGTGTGGCATAAAAGAAGCAAACAAACCTTGTGGGCTTTTCTATCAATATTGAGTGAAGTCATGTTCAGCCCACCTTCTTAAACACCTCACCACATTATTAACTGGGAAGAATAGACATGAGTGCTGTTTTGTTTGCAAAGAATTTCCCACAATCATTTATGCATGATTCTTTTGTGTAACTAAAAAAAAAACACAGATATGGCAAAGAATGTCTGGGGGTCCCACAGCAAAACGTGTTTTCCAAGAAACCTGTGAAACCACATTTTTCAGTCAGCCCCAGAATCTTATATGATCTGCACCACTGATGTGTCAGTCAACCAGGCCAAATTAGTGGAACCAAAGAGAGTTGCAGCACATGCAGGGAGAAGTTAGAATCCCATATAGATGAGCTGCTCAAATTATTCTGATTGTGAGAGGGCAACTTTTCAGGGGACAAAGGCAACATCCACTGCCAGCTAAGAACCCAGAGACTACACATGCATGAACACATAACACAGCTGGTAAAGCACTGGCGTGAGAGTACATGTGATCTCATTAAATGGTTGTACTAAATAGGTTAGTTGATATTAAAATGTTAAGAGAAAGGCTATAAGGTTTGCTTGTTAAGTAATTTGAGAAACTGATGTAAAAGAACCAGTCGTGTATTAAAATAACAAGCCACAGTTCCTGTTATTTGGCTGATGTTTTAACTGTTAAAATAATGGATTTCAAAAATCTTTCTGAAAAAAAAATTTATACCTTGTTGCTGTTTGGTTTGGTTTGGTTTGGTGTTATTCTGTATTCTTTTTCTTCTCCTTTCTTTTCTTTACTGGTGCATTATTGTCATAATTTTAAAAAAGCAATGGACTGTTAATTTTATATACATAGGCATGCATATTTTATACACATACGCATGCACTCTCTTTACTTTCTCAAATACAATCAGCCCTCTGCTTTCATGGGGGTTAGGGGTACAGGATCTCTGCAAAAGTGGAAAGGCATGAATAGCTCTAGGTCTTGCAGTCTCTGCTTCCTGACCTGTCTCCTGGAGCATCCAATTTCCTTCTCTGGCATTGGTTGCAGCTCTGGCAGTGGCTGGGTTTTTGGGTGGGGGTTAGAGTTCAACCACATGAACTTTTCTTCTTGTCCCTGAAAACTCCTTTTTTGTTTGTTGTTTGTTTGTTTGTTTGTTTTCTGGAGGAGGAGACGAGGGAGGGAGAAGAGGCAGATTTAGGAAGCTTTCTGGTTGCAAGTATGTATGTAAAGGGATCCATCAGGAAGTGTCTCTTAAGAAGAGGGAGTGCTGTTGAGGAGGCAGGAGGGCAATGAGGAAGAGGAGGAAGATGAAGATGAAGATGCAGTGGGGGGCACTGGATTGCTTTAATTGTCCCCACTGATTCAGAGTGGGCAGGTTAATTTCTTCCCATCACCTGGCTTGCCCCCCAGTGGCTTGAGGGGTTGCAAGTGTGTGTGTGTGTGTACATAGAGAGAGGAGAGATTCATCAAGAAAGTAATAGAAAAAAGGGGAAGGAGGGAGGGCGAACCAGCAAGTAAGAGAAAAATAGCTTCCTTTTCACTTGTCTGCTGTTTGATCACAAGGGAAATGAAAAGTGTCCATCCATTTGTCTTTTT
The DNA here is from genome assembly GCA_948472985.1 of Iguana delicatissima. Classification (NCBI taxonomy): domain Eukaryota; kingdom Metazoa; phylum Chordata; class Lepidosauria; order Squamata; family Iguanidae; genus Iguana; species Iguana delicatissima. The sequence continues at coordinate 370,963 of CAOKZL010000836.1, read as the reverse complement.
GGCAGTTTGTGATATCCATACAACTATCCTCCAACACCAATTTGCAAATGAATCGATTCTTTTCCTGTCATCTTTCTTCACTGTCCAGCTTTCACAACCATATCTAGAAACTGAAAATACTGTGGCATGGATGATTCTCACTTTGGCATTCGGCAATTTACATTGACAGTTGAAGATCTTATCTGGTTCCTTCACAACGGCCCTTCCTAGTCTTCTTCCAAAACTACTAGCAAGAGTATCTTCCAGCAAACACTCTGGCTTCCAAATTCAGATGCCATGAATCAAAAGCCCAGTGAGGGGCCAACAGCAAAGGCGAGAGACACAAAAGTTTTTTTTAAAAAAGACCACAGTGGGAAGCAAAAGGAAGTAAGGCAGAGAGAAGAAGCTGAAGAATAGAGTGGCCAATGTCACATTTTGCATCCAGGCAGGCAGGTGAGTGAGAGAAGAAGAGAAGGGAAACAGTAGTAGTGACTACCGTAATGATGGCAAATGTTGTGGCTTTATTTACTGGACAGGGGAGAAAAGGAAGAGAAAAGTACTGCAAGTTGGGTTAACAGTGGCAAAGACCACTGTTTTCTGGTAACAAAAAGAGAAAAAAATGGCAGCAATGGCAAAGGCTGTAGAACTATAAAGGCTCATTAGGAAGAATATGAGGAAACTCAAAAATTGTAACTGTGCTACTAAGGTGTTACTTTTAAAGTAAGAAGTAGGGATGGGACAAATCAAGAATTTTCCAAATCCAAATCCGGATCCGAATAGCTGGAAGGTTCTGGGAATCCACAAATCTCAAGAATCTCGAATCTTTTGAATCCTTTTTTTAAAAAATGGTTTAAAAAGCAAGAGAAAGAAGGATAATCTTGGGAAAGACACACTCTCTCAGCCTTAGCAAAAGCCTGGGCAAAGGCAAACCTCCCTCTGAAGAAATCTGGCCAGGACACTTGTCATAGTTTTGCCTCAGGATCTCCCTAGATTGAAAATGACATGAAGGCCCTTTCTGAACACTCAGGAAACTGTGGATTAACCCTGCCTGTGTAAAGAGGGCCACATAGTACAGTACAGAGATAATCCAGGTCAAACCTGGCTTTTCTTTGCATAGCTCCTTCTGGCATCCTGGGGTTTTGTAGTTGATGATGCACCAGCCCACTTTGGCAGAAAAGGCTGTGACACCTTGTAAAACTACAAACCCCAGAATTGTGTCTGAAAGAGTTTTGCAAGAGAGCTATGCAAAGGAATCTTTCAAGTGTCCTTGAAATCTCAAACCTGTCCCTTCCAGTCAAGTGCTGAACTTCAATATTAAATGTTCAGTTTAAATCTTAGAATAGAACCCCAGATGTAATTTCTGAAATTGTTAGCAAAAGCCATTATTACTCCAAGGGAAAAATTCACCTACTTGCCATCTCCCTTTGTGTATTTAGTCTCACAAGTTTTCAGGCGTCCCGGTCTCCAACAAACTATTTGGGTGGCGGATTCAAAGGATTCAGTTTGCCTATCTTGGCACAAGGATTCGGATTCGCAAATCTCAAATCCTTCGCGAGGATTCAAGGATTTGAGGATTTGGTTGACCCATCCCTAGTAAGAAGTAAACCATTAGTTTTTTTTTTTAAAAAAAGCAATGAATATTAACTTTTTAACATGTAGGTGGATGAATGAGACTGAGAGAGACGCAGCCAGCATTGTAATGTAAAACATATGTTTCATGTCTCATTCTTGCTCACACAATGTGTGTGCGTGCATGCTTGTGTACATGTGTGCCTTTAAGTCACCTGTTGACTTATGACAGCCCCATGAATTTCATAGGGTTTTCTTAGACAAGGAATACACTGAGGTGGTTTTGCCAGTTCCTCCCTCTGGAATATAACCTGCAGCACTTGTATTAATTGGCAGTCTCCCATCAAAAACTAACCTGAGCTGACTCTGCTTAGCTTCCAGATCAGGTAAGATGTGGTGCCTTTAGGATATTTAGGCCTTCTTGCTAATACAGATCACTGATGTAATACTTGATGTGTATTACTTTTTGAAGAAAACTTCTGTTTCAAAGGATTTCTGTCACAATCATGAGGAGAAACTCATGACAGCAGCACACAGGTATTTTGAAGCACAGGGATGTCTCAGATCCACAGATTGCCAGTCTCTGGTGGTCAACATCACATAACGACTGTTATAAAATGAGCTTGTGCCTGTGAAACTGCACATCAGCTGGAAGACATAGAGAGTAAGGCTGCCCAGCTTAGAAGAGAAGACGTTTTTGCCATTAAGGGGAGGTGGGTTTTACAGAGACCACTGAAGACTGTTGCATTTCCCCCCTGCCCAGACCTTGCTTGTATTGTGAGAATCTGGTTTGACCACTTGAACCACAGAGCATATCATAATTTCTATAACATTACATAGGAAGGCAAGAGCAAGAGAGGGGTTGGCTGTAAGACTTTTATTCCAGTGATTATTCCCAACTCTGATAAAATAATTTAACTGGAGGGAGGAAGCACTCTGTGCCAAAACCAAAAGTTTCTGGTTCTTATCTACTATTGGAAGCCCAACAGTAATAAGCCAAAACTATTGCATATAAAAAGAAAAAAGTACATCCCCTTTGCATAATTTAAAGCTGACCTTGGGAGCGATAAAATGCTGATCAGAAATGGTCCAGGATGCAAAGCCAATGTCATGTCATGTCATGTTATGCCTTCATCTCCTTCTGTACTCCCAACAAATCCTGTCTGCTCAGAGAAGAGTATGCAAAGATTGCAAGGGTATTTTCTTTTCTGTTTCTCAGGGCTGATATTTTTGCTAATGAAAGAGGAAAGTCTGGCAGGGTTGAAGGTGACTTCAATTTGTTATTCCAGTCATGAGCTCTTCAGACAACTACAATCTTTCCTTTGGGGTTTTTTTCTCTCTCCCTCCCATTATATCTGTCCAAGATAATTACCCGGGGAATAGACACAACCCCACCTTCCAGCTATAATAAGTAGGTGATGGGTCCAGTGAAAGTTGCACAAAGATACAGATTGTTCCAAGGTTAATTTGCTGATGAATGGCTCTGCATTCCCATCTGCTCCTCTCTGAATTCCAGCATTGCATAGTTTTGCCTAACAGTCAGCAATATTCAGCTGATCAGAAGTAACTGAATAAGTGGAGATTCAGTTACTGAGTTAAGTTTTCTATGGCCTACCCACCAAATTGAGGCAATGGAAGAAAGACTGAAGAGTAGCCTCATGGCACATTCATGTCAGACAAATTACTGAAGCCTAATAGCACAAACATACTTAGTTTATAGCAATAGGAACATCTTAGCTTCTTGCTGCAACTCTAGTATTTACAATGGCAGTAGGTGGCCTCAATGGCAGTGAATCTGTTCCAAGTATGAACTTTAGTCTGAACTTTACACAAGCTATCCAAGGTGCTGAAACTATTTGTGGATGGGGTTCAGGACCTTGGACAAATCCTGTAAGTTTCAGAGTAGATTTGTCACCTACAGATGAAACCCATAACTGCTACTGTTCACCTTGTTGGCTTTGCATTGTAGCCTGCCCAAGTGCTTGACATTCCCAAACTGAAGAAAGGCAAGAAAGGCAAAAGAGCTGCTTTTGGTTTTGACAGTTCACAATTGTGCAAGCTCACAGAAGACATCCACACTAAAATGTATCCTTCTCCATAGCACCACTGCTATGGAGTGTAGTGTGCATTTCTGAAGGAAATCCACTGGCAATGAGGGAGTCAGGATGCCTGTTTGGGGGCCTATATGTAAGGTCTTAGTGGGACCAGGCCAGTGGTTGTGCACCAGATCACTAGCTTCTGGAAAAATAGTGTGTAATTCTCATGCCCAATAAATGCTTTATGAAAAAACATCAGGAATGCAACGGCCTGCTTAGCTTTCTCTGACTGTTAATGATGAGAAATCCAGTGAAGCCAAGAGAGGCTGCCAAGCAAAACACTGTCCACGATGATGTCCTGACAACGCAAAGTGATCCACACAAGAAAATAAACAGTTGCAAAGATTAACAGGAGAGGGTGCTTGGAGCCATCAATGAGCTCGGCCAAGAGTTTGCTAAAGCAAAACTGAATACCAAGTAAATAAAATCTTATCAAAAGCAGGATCCACAAATCAGAGTGAAACCACTAAGGCCATCTGTCACAGAATGCAGGTCACACCCAGGAGAGAGAGAGAGAGATTAATCTCACACATGACACTGGAAAGCCACTCAGCCATTTTCATGCTATGTGCAGGCTGAAATTGGACATCACAGGATTACAGGATAGGGTCTGAGAGCAATGACTTCTCATCCTTCACTGTATACCCTGAAGAACTGGTCAGTGACAGTGGAGACTGCAGGTACCTTGAGCTATCTAACTCTTCAGCCCAGGAGACTGGTCATAATGGACAACTAACTAGATTCCACTCTGATGGCACTTATGTAACTCTTCCACAAGGAGATGAGACTCCAGGCTGTTCTGTCAAGCTTTGCTGGACGATTCTCTTGCCTTCTATCTGAATCTGCCACCATGTACACATTCTCTTCCACTTGCCCTGTTCACTCTGTCCCTTCCTTGCTTTCCCTTTCCTCTCCCTCTAATGTACAGTTTTCCTTTGTCTGGATCATTGTCTGCTCCTAGCAGAATGTACATTCTGCCACGGATCTCTGCTTCTGCTGGAGCCAGATCCCTAAAACTACATGTCCACATTAATATATTACTAACTTGAGACAGAAAGCATAGGAAAAATATATTAAAATCAAAGTCAAGCCAGCACTTCAACTAGCATCCTTAAGTTCTGGCCAATGTTATTTTAATAGCCAGGCACAGTCACAGGGAAGGAAAAAGTAGAACCCCTCTCCCAGCCCTGGGCACCTGTCAGAAAAGACAGGAACCTATGTGTGCAAGCAGAGGTCCCATTCCCCTGGAGGATTTTAATCATGTTCACCTCAATGTGGTTACATCTTCAGTGCTGATCCTCCCCATCAATGTGGAGCAGTCAAGGGTAGAGGGGACAAAGCCAATCTGTACATCCCCATCTGTCCTGCCCAAGCCCATAGGGCTTAAATGTTGCACAAAGTGCATCACCGATATACGCTATAGTGTTTGTGTGGGTGTAAGTTGTCTGTGTCTGTGTGGGTATGCCTGTCTAGTCTAGTTCAATCTACAAACAAAGAGGAAATTAATTTTTTTTATAAGGACCATGGTGCATAGGACAGGGAGTTAATCCATTCCTGCCCACTCAGCACCCACCTTGATCCCAGTGCCAATGGAAATCACTCCTTACTACCATCAAGGTGTTCTTCATTGTGGTAGAGAAGCTTCTGCTGGACTTGGGAGAGAAAAAGGTGCAGACTGTGGTCCCCAGAAAGAGAAAGAGAGAGGGAGTGGGAAGGGAGAGATCATTTTTACAGGCATAACAAAAGGCATAGTATTTGAAGAGATGAATTTCCCATCATGTGTAGTTTTTGTCCCTTAACATCATGTGCAAAAATGAAACAATCAAGGTGCTTAGTTTTGGAGACTTGCCTCAGCACCTTCAATAATTCCTTTGAAGTATAGACTGAAAACCAGAATGAGTTCACTATCTCACTGACATAGAAACCACTAGCAGCCATTGTGGCCTTGCAACCTGAGGAATGAATCCCGTAAGTGCCTCTATCAGCCAGCTGCATGATTGGGGGCCAAGATAGACCAAGACCACCAAGGCCGCCACCTCATTATAGAGGTTGGACAACTGCATGAAGAAAGCTATACTGACTGTAGACTTGAACTGATTTCCCAGTTTTCATAGTCATCCAGAGATGGAGAAGATACTTGCAGAAGAACATGTGGTGAAACTTTCTCCAGAGGCAGGGACAAGCAGTTTATGAAGACAGGACAGGGTCAAATGGGGCCCAGAATCTGGGCTTGCTCACAGGGCAGTTAAACAAGGCAATGCCGGGTTTACTTCCAGCAGCTGCGTGGCAAACACATCTAGCCTTCTCCTCTTTGTGCATAGAGGAAGCACCCATGGTGAAAGGAAGGGCAAAAAAGCACTCCACAGCCCCACAGTGGATTGTACTCACTGTTCTCTCTTTTCATCTCTGTGTCCTAGACTGACTCTTCACTGTTCTCTAGGCCTCACTACTCATCATTACAATATGAATAATATGGATCATGGAGAAGTCCAATATGGGATCCAAAGCCACAACAGTTGCTTTATCAGAGTAGCCTCAAGTCTGAAGTGCCAGAGAAGGGGAAGGAAATCTTGATCTTCCCCACTTAGCACTCAAGGATAGTGCATAGATGAAAACTTGAGTCAACCCAGGAAATACCCTATTTGCTGGCATATAAGACTCACTTTTTTCCACAAAAGATACTGTTTGAAAATGGGGTGCATCTCATCCACCGGTAAGTCTTATCTGCCAGCAAATTGTATTTGCCGGTATATAAATGGGGTGCGTCTTATATGCTGGTGTGTCTAATATGCCAGCAAATACCGTAAATAGAAAAAACCTCTTCTTCCTATAATGTCAGGGGCCCTTTACAGTAGGCAATTCTAGCACCATGATGCTATTTGAACAGCCATGGTTCCATCCTGTGGAATCCTAGGGTTGGCATTTGAGGCAGGGGAGTTGAGAATTCCCAGTCAGGGAGCTCTTTTTGAGCCTCTGGCAAAACTACAAACTCCAGGATTCCTTAGGAGGCCGTCACCGGTATTAAAGTGCTATGATTGTGTATAGGCATACTTTAGTTAACAGAACCTCTGATAAAGAAGGTTCTTTTTACAAGGTCTTTTTACATCCTCCCAGCTCCTTCTTTTCTTTCTTGTTCTACGTCTAGCTGGAAGTTTTTAGTAGCATCAGCATTAGGAGGATGGTAAAAGCGGGCTGGAGAAAGACAGACTTTTAGTGTCAGGTTGTAGTGGTGTGTATCCCATAAACCATGCAATAAAAGCTTGACCTGGGTTTCTGCTCAATGAGATTCTGCTCCTACAATAGCTGTGTGTTCCTGCCTACAACAAGAAAGGTGAACAACCACTGTCTCTAGTATCTCTTACAGAGCATGTTCAACACCACAACAGAAAGCAGATAAACCTCTGATGCTAGCTACCTCCATGATGATAAAGAAGGAGAGATCTATAAGTCTGGCCACCAAAATGGAAATCATAAGAAGAAGTGGAGGCTAATGAAGAGGGGGGAAATCATTGCCAGATGCATTTTAGAAGCGGCTTTCAAGGATTCACAATATTTTTCTTTACTTATGCAAGACTTAGCTGACCTGTGTTACCCTGTGGATTGGGGGTCCTGGGAGGGGCGCCCAAATAACCAAACAAACCAAGCAAAGATGGGGAAATTAGCTGGAGCACTCTCTTGGCTAACGAGAGGCAGGGTAATGCAGCAGGATCTTTTACCCTATGTCTACAGCATCAGGTCAGTGAGGAGGCAAATGGTTAACAATTAAGATTTATTAAACAGTTATTAAAGAAAAGCACAAACACACTCCTAACTAGAAAAGAAAAATAGAGTTCAAGGGGAATGAGTGATACGCCATCTGTCCTGCAGTCCTGGGGAAGCCAACTGTAGAAGAGGAAACCCGGCATGGCGGCCGAGGGGAATCTGCTGAACCGAGCGACAGCAAGGCAGAATGAAATCCAAGTGATCCGGCGAGAGTTCCGAAGAGCTCTCAGAACTGGGAATTTTTATTGGGGAAAGAATGACCACAGGCTAGTCTGGTCTCAGGTGAAAACAATAAGTTTTGGGTTGGAGACAAAGCCTCTGAAAGGTCAGAATTTGCATGATTGAGTTAAAGTCCGAGTTGACAATGGTATGGCTGGTATGTAGATGCGGCTAGCTCGGCAGTTAAGTACCTAGCTCACCAGGGTGTCCTCTCAGAGCAGAGGATCTCTTTGTGGTAGTGTGCATTTGTAATGAAGGTATTTGTTTCAGGAGGTCCCCTAAAGCAGATCTGGCAATATCTGGCTCGGTTTGGTGGGAGCAGCAAGTAGTAGCCATGCCTAGCTTTGCGCTTGTTCGGCGGGCCTCACAAACACTTGGCTGGTGGCAGAGTAGGGCCGAATTACGATATCAAAATGATATCTTTGGTTCACCAAAGGCCAAGCCAGGATGCGGTGGTAACACCTGGTTGTTTCATTTCACGTGTGTCTATTGTTAGCTTTGAATGCAAAGGTTGCTGAAACATATGGAACTGCTCTTCTTTTTGTGGGTGTGGAAACCTATTCCTATCCATTCCATGTTATTACAACTTCTGGTACCAACATTTCTGTTAAAGCAGTTATGCCCAGGAACACATCTACCTTTGTTAAATGAAGTATACCTGTACTGTGAAAAACCCCAAGTCTGCTGGAAGATGAGAAGAAAGTTTTGCTGTTGCCCTTTTTGTGCCCTCTGTGGTGGGGCAACAGTCTCATGCCTGTGAAATGCCAAGATCCATATGTTGTTTCACTTCCAATTACACTTGACAGATGAGCGTGGGATGTGTTCTGCGCTATTTACTTTCACCAGGGCCTTGAATCAATTGTCTATATCCAGATGCTTAAAGTAAGCAATTGTGTCATTCATAAATTCTAAAGTGTCAAATAGGAACTAAAAGGCCACTTCTTCTTTTTAATCAAACAATTAAAACTTTCTCTTCTCAGAGGTAAGGCAGCTGGTTAAAATTATCTCTCTAACTTCCAAGCTGTAAACATTTCACTCGAAAATGGAGGCACCATTTCTGAAGGCAGAGGAAGAAAGAGGGAGACGGACCGAAAAGAAAGCTGAGGTCCCAGCTAAGAGAGTGCTGGGAATGTCAAACATGCTTGACCTCCCAATCAGCAAATAAGCACATTATAAACAACGTGTTTAATCAGACCCACTCTCAAGGGAATGGGAATCCTTGTGTTTGTTTAACGTCAGGGAAATGGGTTGGACTGTGAATTGTTTTGTGACCAAACACTATTAAAGCAATTTGTGGGGATTTATTAATATCACACCACAGCACGCTTCAGTAACACATTTGACAGATGGCAACTTCCCTTTCCCAAGGAGGGCAAAGAGGTGCTGAAAATGAAGGGCCAAGTCCACACAGTAATGTTTGTCGATCATGTAAATGCACACAGAGAGACATCAAATTCTCACCATGAGTTCTCCCACCAGCGGCTGACTCAGTAAACAAGCCCAAGCCAAGAGAGGCAGCTGGCACCCAATTATGAAGTACCACAAGGCATTCTGGGTGCTATTAGATGGAACAAACTGCCAGCAATTGCACTGTTATAATTGCTATCATGCTAAGGGTGTTGCACATCTTGCTAAGCAGGAACTCAAGTGCCCAGTTATAGGAGTTTGACGCCACTTTAATATTCCTGGCTCCATCCTATGGAATTCTGGCTTTTTTAGTCTGGTGAGCTCTTTAGAAAGCACCAAGATACCCTGGAAAAAAAAGAGGCTGGGTATTAAATCTGTAGCGTAGACAGACACTCAGAACAGTCTGGGAACTGCAGTTTGAGGAAGTAGACTAGCATTCCCTGGAAGACCATTCAAATCCTTCAGCAATCAATCAATCAATCCAAAAATACCATAGTGCAGGGTGATGGAAGTTAAAGTGGTATCAAACTGCTATAATTGTGCACCCTAGATGCTAAAACAAAGCTCTCACCCATTGCAATCAGCTTCCCAAAACAAGAATGTGGAAGTCCATGGATAAGGTGTATTTTCACCATTTTTGCTTCCAGATTTAAGGCACAGTTGAGGAATGTGTGACCTTCTAGTTGATATTTACTGTGGCTCCTGTCACCTCCTCACTACGCTATCTGTGCTGCTGGGGATGATGGGAAGTGTAGACCAACTACATCTGAGGACCCCATGATGTTTTTTTCCCTTGGATGGTGACATGCAAAGAAGACAGGCTCCTTCATTTTTGACAGTTGGATCAAAAAGGGATTTCAGCAGGCGTACCTTGCCATGCAAGCTTCACTCCTGCCAAAATTTCCTCTTCCACAGAGTTTTTTCCTGTTTTTCAAACAGTCAGGCTCTGCTCTCTTAATATGAGGACTATTTTACACTCATGTACCTGGCCTTGGAAAGTTGAGAGTTAAGTTGTTCCAAGTAGGGTTTTGTTTCTTGTTTTAAGTGCAGGGAAGAAATTCTCTTGATAAAGAGATATTCCCAAAATGCATCAGGAACTTAATACATGTGCAGCTGTCTTCTTTGTGTTTTCTTTTCTTCCCCAACTCTAGCTGTTTTCAACCCTCTCTTGTTTGCAATAACTCTAAATGTATGTAATGTACCAGGGTTTCTTCTGAACTTCTTTTGCCTTCTGCTGAGGAAGTCAAAGGGTGAGTGCCAAAGAAGTACTTCTTCCTAATCAGCCTGGCATCATGTGTGACTTGGCATGACCACACAGTGCCCATAAAAACTGACTGAACACACATTAGCACTGTTGCTGTGACATGAAGGCACTTTAGAAAGAACTGACCAAAACAAAATATATAGAATGATGATAAAAAGCATGACCTTCTAGGTGCCACTGTACCCTGCAGGCTTGGTGCAAACATAGCATCGGATGCAACAACAAATCTGGATCAATAGAACAGAATCTGAGTCTTCAAGGGCCATCTAGTCTAACTCCCTGATGTGCAGGAATACAGAGCTAAAGCACTCTTGAAAAATACCCATCCAATCTCTGTTTAAATACTTTCAAAGAAAGAGAGTTCACCACCCTCTAAGACAAGTCTATCCACTGTTGAATGGTTCTTATGGTAAAGAAGTTCTTCCTAATGTTTAGGTGGAACCTATTTTCTTGTAATTTGGATCCACTGGTTTTTGTTCTAGACTCTGGAGCAGCAGAGAACAAGATCTCACTATCTCCTATGTGATGCCCCTTTAGATAGTTAAAGATGGTTATAATATCACCTCTCAGTCTTCTCCAAACTGAACCTACTCAGCTCCCAAAAGGTCTCATAAGGCTTGTTTTCCAAACCTTTGATCATCTTGATTGCCCTTCATTGGACGCATTCCAGCTTATCGATATCCTTCATCAATTGAACTGATCCAAAGCAGCTAGGCTTACCTTCATGTATGTATCCTCCTTGGCCATGGATAATAATATATGATTCCCAATAATGTGCTATTCATATGAGGTTCTGAAGTCTGAAAGGTAATAGTAGTCATTTAAATATTCTATTCTTTCTCTTTCATCTGTCTGAAGAAATTAACAATGTTCCTGATTAAGGCTTACATTGTGAACTACACAAAATCCTATTTCCTCCCACACATTTTATTTTCCTACTGCACAGTGGCCCTTTACGCATGTGGTTATTAAGACGGGCTAATGATTCTTGCCACGGAGGTCTTCTGCATCTTGGAGCAGACTAGGTTCGGTTTATTTACCTTTGTTCCGCACATAATCCAACTAAATGCACCCCCATGTGGTGGTAAAGAGTGCTATTTGAAAACCAGAAGAAATCAGTTTTCCAATTTTCCAGATCAATCTGATTCATACTTTCACAGTGGTGCAGACACATACATTCTCACCAATGCGAATTGGTGGTCAGGGGAGGGCTCATGGGAGGGGCCAGGGGATAGTATGGACTTTTGCACATCCTCAATGACGTACAAAACCATGCAAAAAAGGGGGGGGCAATCACAGCCGACAGGGCGGGGTGAGAGGAGTAGCGAGAGTGGCCACAGTGGAGGCAGTGTGGATTCATGAGCTCGCACTCCTCCGAATCAGAATGGAACATATGCAGTAGCTGTGCGGAAGGAAATCAGGGAAAGTCTGCCTTGTTTCGAGCCCAGAAAATCCAGTAAGAAATGGCACAAACCGATTCACCAGCCTCGTGCTGAGAGGGCCTATGTGTGTCTAGCTGCACACTGGAATAATGCCTGCATCATATACATGACTGCAAACATGCAGCCATCTCACTTGCACATTACATCTATGTTTAGATGAATACTTAATAATCAGCTAAACCACTGGTCTTTAGGTATACCTTCAAATAGTAGGTTAGATCCTGAGCTTACTTTGGCAAAGGAAACAGCTCCTTTTAAACTGATTTTGCATCCTCCTCTCTCCAGCCCACCCCATGTCATGTCCCACAGAGTTCTAGACAGTTCCCCCAAGCTGAAGGGAGTGAAGGGATTGTGAAAAATTGCCTCCCTCTGCCCACTTTCCAGCAGCCTGAATAGAACTCCACCACTGTGTGAAGCTGTAGTGATACATCTGTTAGACTTTAACCAAAAGACTCCTTTGTTGTTTTTGCTGCAGCATTGGCCAACACAGCTACCATTCTGGAAACAGTTTCAACTGGGACAGAACATTTTACCCCCGATAAATTCCTATTACACACAACTTAGTCATTATCACTTTCTTCATCCCATGTGTATAAGAGGAGAGAGGATGGATTAAATTTCAGCTGGAGTCACTATGCAGCAGCATGCATTCTAGCATAGAGGAGTCAGATGCTAGGGAAGAATTCAGGGAAATGGAATGTAGATGCACTACAAATTGTTTCTTCTCAAGCTTGTAGAACCAGAACAACAAAACAGGAAAGCCTGCACACTAAAGGATCCAGACAGAGAGCACAGGTGTTTGAAACTGTGGGCAGAAATTGGTGTATACTGTTCTTCCTGGTCTGTGCAAATAGCTTACAAAACAAGATCTAGGACAAGCAGGAAATCAGAACTAGATTTATAGAATATTTTCAGTCTGGAGAAAGAAAAAGAAGGGATGATAGTGTGGCCTTCAAAGCTAGAAATAGTTGCTAAGCTCAAAAAAGCTTTTGAAACACAAACATGAATAGTCAAGAAGCTGAGCAAGTATTATATATTCTTCACAGAAGGATCAACAGAAGCACTTGTTTGTATGTGCAATGGTATTTGCTAATGGGTATGGTACTGAGTAGTACAATGTGTCATGGTACCTTCGTCTATTTGCTTAAAGCTTTTTTTTTTTAATACGAGCATCTGGGACAAAAATAAGGTGAATCAGCGGATCTGACTGTAAGCTAAGCATAACAAAGAAGACTTCACTTCTTTCTTATCCTGGCTCCAAATCATTTTAAGGAACTTGTGGTCTTACAGCTGCACTTTAGATCCACTGAGTCAATCCTCCCCAATCAAAGCCCCTTCAGATGCATCACAGTACAACCCCCATTTTCCCCAGGGAATGTGGCCCATGGTGCTGGTGGCTGGAAACAGAGGTTGTAATCCAACAGATCTGGAGAGCATTCAGTTGGGGAAGGCTGCCTTTACTTTTCTATTGCGAGCAATTAATTAAAATGAGTGCAAAACCACTAGGTTGCCCTTCCAGCAAAGTTTTGGGATCATGGGCAGTTTATACAACTGAGCAACAGGTGAGAGAGCTGGTGCAAGGAGAAAGCCCCAGATATAAATTCAAGGTACTTTAAAAAAAATCTCTCTCTCTCGCTCACTCTCTCTCTCTCTCACACACACACACACACTAGCTCATTCAAATGGCAGACTTGCAGCTTGATCTCCCAATTCCTTCCACTCCCCAAACTGTATGTAGTGCTACATTAAAATGATTTATTGTCCTTCTCTACTGGCAATGTTTTTGGCCATTAATTCTTCCTCTTCAGTGGAAGAAAAGAAGTCTTAAGATACTTTACCTATCACCTCCACTTAGACTCCTTCGATGAGACACCTGGTTATAGCGTTCAATTAAATACCAACAGGTGGTGGGTTTTAACATCAATTTGTTCTTCCAACGTGTTGAGCTCCTCAGAAGTGTGTCTTGTGAAATCTATACCAGAAATCCCACATTCCATGTAGATGCCCAAATTCCAGGGTTTTCTTTTACTAAACACCCCCTAGCACTTCCTGTCTCTCTTCTCCCATGCCAAATAAATAGCTTGTATGGCACTATACATGTAATTCTCTTCCTCTCACATTTCCCTGGATCATGACCTCATTTTTTTCTCTCCTGTGAAGTGACTTGTGATCCCCATGTTAAAGATGGAACAACTGAAGCATAAAAAGGTGTATGCTATCAGCTTCTTGTCCAACTTAATAAAAAAAAGTACCATGTGGGCCATCAGTAAAAACTAAAATCAGATATTAGCTTTATTAGATAATAGCTTTACTACAACTACTAAAGTGCCACAAAACTGCTGTACTTTTGCACAAGTTCTAACAGTGTTTCATCATTCTGGATGACATCAAAACTAAGGTGGGAGAAGAAATAGAAAAGATTAAAACTCAGGCCAGATGAGTCAATAACGGAGCAAGGTCAGTTCAGTTCTCTAGACACTCAGCAACACTGGCTGGAAAGGTCATATTGATGCATGGAGTGATGCTGAAGGAGTAAAGCAAGCAATGCCATAGCAATGAGCTTTATCAAAAAGCCATTATGGTACGGCAGACAAACTAAACTTGATATGGATTTAAATTGGGACAAATGAAACCAGCCTGAGATTGGAATCATAGCCCATTCTGGATCGGATTGCTCTCTTGTTACCAGGTTGTATACCCCAATGCTTTGATGTGGTAATTGGCAAAATATGTATTTAATTGGTGAATATTTAATTGGCACAAATATAAATTATACACTGCTATGGCTGCATGGCCATGTCTGGCTGAGAGGAAAAGTGGCCGCACATATGCGTTGCAAAATCAGATCAGACAGGAGCTCAAGGCACAGCCAGGTCATAGTCAGGAAACCCCAGGAAACCCCAGCAATAAGGCACATACAGTTAGCCTCCAATGACTCACCTGTTAAGAAACAATAGCACTCAAGATGTAACCACAGGACAGTTGGTTGTCTTAGCTCCTTTCCCTCCGACCAGCAAACTTCCTTCTGTCCCCACAACTGTCCGACAATTAAAGAGGTACCAGGACTACCATTAGCCCTTTGTCATCTAATACTAAGACCATTAGCCCATTCTGGACTCCATTGTTTACTCTTCCAGAGAGCCATCAGCACGCTAGCCCTCCAGGCAGAAAAAGAGTATTTAAACCCCAGTTTTTCACTAGCCAACATGCAGTACACTGGTTGCTGGTCATCACTCTGCCATTCTGATTCCCATTTGTCTTACTGCAATTAGATTCCAAGTCTACACCACATCACTTCTTCATCACTCTTCTCTGGATTGGTAAATATCACTTACTTCACCCTGAAAATCTTGCTATCCAAAACTTTCCTCCCTTTTCCTTCAGTTAGCCTTTTGTGATTGCATGACTGCTTTGATCTTGTGTGTGTGATTGCAGTTCCCCCAATAAAACAAACAAGATTCTTTTGGATCTCCTCCAGTTCTTCCCTGCATTAGTACCAGAAGACGTAGGTGTAAAAGATCTCATAAGGTTACCTCCCTCTCGCAGGCCTTCTCTTTGAGCTAATATTCCCACCTTCTCATGGAAGCACTGGCATTGCAGGTGGACTGCTGAGTCGCCCATGCTTTGGGGTAACACTCCATCTGAAAGATCAGGTTAGTGGCCTCAGGGGCTCTTGGATCTAGCTCTGCTCCTCTAGAGCCAGGTTGCTGTGGTGGGTAGAGTGTCTTCAACCAGTTTTGGCTGGTGCACCAGCTGCACCCTTTCTTGAGGAAGGTAGGTCTTCTCACAGTGGCTCATGCCTTAGTTACCTCTTAACTGGATTACTGTAATGTCCTTTACATGGGTCTGCCCTTGAAAAGTGTTTGGAAGCTGCAGTTAGTGCAAAATGCAGCAGCCAGACTGGTCTCAGGTGTGCATCTTAGAGACCATATAACACTGCTCCTGCAAGAAATACAGTGGCTTCCAATTTGCTCCCAAGCTCAATTCAAGGTGCTGGTGTAGAGCTACAAAGCCCTAAATAACATGGGGCCAAGATATCTGAAAAAGTGCCCATGCCCATATGACCCTCCCAGAAATGTGAGATCTTCAGGGAAGGCACTGTAATGTGGTCCAATACCTCATGAAGTTAGATTTGTAGAGACATGTAACAGGGCTTTCTCTGTAGCAGTGAAACTCCCTTCCCAAGGAAGTTAGGCTAGCCCCATCTCTTTTGAGCTTCTGGGAAGCAGCCAAAGTCATGCGGGTCCATATGGCATTCAGTGTTTGAAATTGCTATTTTAACTGTTTCAAAATTGGATTCTAGGATTGTTCTTAGACTGCTTTTAAAAGTTGTTAAAGAGTAGTTTAATGTGTTTTTTAAATGTATTTATCTTTGTATTGTTTCAATTGGTTTCTCTTTGTTCATTCCCTCCAGGAGCACTTGTGGGCTGGGAGGCCATACAGAAATACTTCAGATAAATAAACAACAGGGGTTGCTTTTCATTAATGGTCTTCATTGATGTTGAAAAGTGCTCCGTTTCTACTCCCCCCACACATACATTGATAGGATTAAAAAAAATCAAAACTGCATGTTATTCAGAAAGTACCACCATTAATTTGTTTGCTCTCAGCTATGTTAGAATTTTGACAAAGCTGAAGGACTACATAGCACTGTGTCATCAATACCTAATTCTGTAAAAACTCCTTGTCTGGGAGGCATTGCTGTGACTCTCAACTGGTCTCTTTCCCTGCCCCAGTAGCACCATTAATGATAGCTTCCTAATTAGTTTAAAGCAGTGGTTCTCAACCTGTGGGTCCCCAGATGTTTTTGGACTTCAGCTCCCAGAAGCCCTGAGCATTGACCATAGTGGCTGGGGCTTCTGGGAGCTGAAGTCCACAAACATCTGGGGACCCACAGGTTGAGAACCACTGGTTTAAAGGCACCAGATCTCACATGATCTTGGAAACTAAGCAAGATCAGATCTGGTTACCATTTGGATGGGAGACTACCAACAAATTCCAGGTGCCATAGGTTACATTTCATGCAAATTTTTTAAGAGTTGTAATTTTAAAAAATTACATTTTTTCTTTGCTCCTATAGCCATTCTGGATAGGGTTAGAAACTAAATCCAAGTGTTAGCACAGACTATAATTCAAAGGAAGGAACCGGCACACCACCTCTGAGTATTCCTTACCTAAGAAAACCCTATGATTTCTCACCCTTTCTTTGCCATCCTCCCAATCCTAATGCTGCTTAAAAAAAACTCTAGCTGGACAGAGGACAAGGAAGCAAGGGAGGCACAGCTGGGATTAAAAGGCTTTGTAAAATGGAGTTTCTTTGTCAGAGGCTTTGTTAACTGAGATATACCTGTTTTTGTTTTTTCATTTCCTATCCTTGTTGTTAAAGGAAATTGTGCTGGGGGAGAGATGATAAGGTCTAAAGTCTTGAACATATCAGTTAGAATACAGAAAAGGTACCAATTGATGCCTCACATATCACCAAAAGAAAATGTAACTTCAAAGTACACTTTTTTTAGAAAGCCACACATGAGTTATCCTTTAACATGACTTGCAATTAGTTGAAATGGCTGCGGTTTTCAGGTTGTCGGCTAATTCACAGCCAATGTTTTTGACCACCTCTCTTCCCCTAGCCCTGGTCTTTCTTCAGTTCTTGTCTCCTTAATTTTAACCACACAAGGAAGGAGGCAGTCCAGTTTCCACAGTACAAAGAGTGGGGGCATAAACAGCACCTGTGTACTTGATGACTTAGTGGTTTCAGCCAAAAGTCAACACAGAGAGAGGTCACTGAGGGTTTTCTGTTGTTGTTGTTGTTTTTAATTTCGCTCTGTTTTCTCAACGGCTTTCTTTATGAAAACACAGCCTCCTACCAAAATACTAATGTTTTTTACCAAGCTGAGAAAGTAAAATAATTAGTTTGGCATTTTGTGCCTTCGTTGCTTCCCTGCTCTGAATCATGAGCTGTGAATTCTGGGCCAGAGAGTGACCAGCCGAGGCTGGGGGCGGCCTGGGGTTTTTCTTGGAATGATGTGAACCGGGTCAGCATCTCGGCTGAACAGCTCTTATATATTCCTCCACCCCTCACAGCAGACAAGAAGTACAATGGAATCTTGTGCCAATGGCAGAGGATTTTTATTAAAATATAAACAAGGAGGAAAAACAGTTCAATGTATTGTGCATTTCACAAACTCCCACAATCCAAAACTGGTGAGGAGAGGAAACCAGAACAAAAAAAGAGTTCTTTTGGAGTTGTAGTAGACACAGCTACCATGTCACTTTCATGCACACAGATTACTTATATTGGAAGGCCTACATTTCGGGGGGGGCGTAGCCATTTTTATTCTGAAATGCACTCTCTTTTAAACTGAATTATCCTGTCTAAATTAATCCACAACCCAGTCTTCTCAACCTAGGAATGACCATGCTCAGATCTGTTAAAGTTCTTCCCGTTTAACAATATCCTTTTCTTTTTAATGTTGTCACTGCTGCTGTAACCAGAAACCAAAAATAACACTGGACTAATTCGCCATAGTTGTTCAATCATCTTAAAGGGATGTCCAATAGCATGGAGAAGTGTAGTTTTAGTTTAAATGGCTTTTATGTAAGCATCAGAAAAATTGTGGTGTTAAAGAACGCCTAAGTTGGCCCTTAGTTCCTCTTGGAAATAAAGACCAAAGGATTATGCCAAAGTCATCACAGAAATGGTGGTTTCAGCACTGAAGTAAATGGAAGGCATGGTACCAAACAGTAGGGATGTGCTTGTTTGTTCCTCTTGTTCACAAAGGCAATTGAAGTGAATAATCCATTTATTCACCTTTGCAGAATCAAAGAAAGTGAGGAGAGTCTTTTCCTCAATGAAAAACTGTGCCGTTTATTGGAGAAGAATAACATCACAGAAAGTCAAGTTGCACAAGTATATGATAAATCCATATATACCCCACCTTCTTCCCAAGCTGGGACTCAAGGAGGCTTAGAAAATAAAGAAAATGGCAAGTTAAAAGCTTTTGTAAGCCTGTGACTCTAACTTCATCATTTTTTCCCTCTTCTCCTGTAGTATTTTTAACACCTTTGCCTGACAAGGAAGCCAAGTAGAGCTTTGAAAGCTTGCCTGATGCCTTTTGTGCTTTTTAGTTGGCCCACTAATAGTATCACTGTTTTGTGGATTCTAGAATTTGTTGTATGATTGACTGCAGTACAACAGCCCAAGCAACTAGGGATATGAATATGGATATAGATATAGGCAGAGATAGAAACAAATATTGGCATATGCATGCACTTAGATGGCATGGAAAAAATTCCACAGGAAAAAAATACAGTACTGGAAAACAGCAACATTTCCACCATACTTCTCTGTGTTACTGATGACACAGAGACAAGATCTTGTTTTGAACACGCTAAGGCAGGCATGGGCAACTGTGGCATTCCAGATGTCCTTGGACGGTAGCTGTCATCAGCCTTAGCCAGCATAGCCAATGATGACGGATCAGAAAGTCCAACAACATCTGAAGGGTTTCAGTTGCCCTTGCACCCACCTAGAATCATAGAATTATACAGTTGAACAGCTGCCATCTATTCCAACCCTCTACCATGCCAGAGTTCACAGCTAAAGTACTCCTGCGGAATGGTGATCCAACCTCTGTTCAAAGACATCCAAAGAAGAAGTCCTCTCTACCCTTCAAGACAGTCCATTCTACTGTCAAATAGTTCTTATAGTAAAGAAGTTTTAGGTAGAATCTCTTTTCTTGTAATTTGAATGCATTTGTTTGTGATCTAGTCTCTGGAGCAAAACCAAACAGGCTCACTCCATCTTCTACATGATAAGCCTTCAGATATTTAAAAATGGTTGTGACTTCACGTGCCCATTTTGATATATAAACTGGTTACAAAACCAGTACATGTCACCATTTTTGGTGGCAATAACTGGGCATGCAAAGATGACAGTTTGCTCACATGCCTGATAGATGAAGCCTTCCACTCCATAGGCACTGGAAGAAAGATGGGAAATGTGTGATGAAATACAGTTCCCCTTGCTCTTAAATTGGATATGTTGGCTAGGGTTGACAGGAGCTGCATCTCAGTAACATCTGGAGAGCCACATCCCTCTTTTATAAAAATTTCTGGAATATAGGTTGAGCCTTTTGAGACAACATGGGATGGAAAATTAGATGTTTTTGGCATTCAGCTCCCATTAGTCTTGACTAACACATACAGTTGTGATGAATTATAGAGGCTGCAGTCCAGAAAAATCTGGAAAGCCATAGTCACCTACTCCTGAATTAAAGGATTTTAATCTTAACCTGGATCTAAGCATTCACATGCTTGATAACAATGGTAAATAAAAGCAGGCTGTTACTGCCCAAGGGGAGTTCAGAGGGTATATTTTCTATGCAAGCAAAGAAACACATGCTGGAATGCTCATCCCCACCAAAATTTCCTGCAGATGTCCTCCTCCATGAGCCAGTTATCTACATACCTGTTCTTAATAAGCAGAAGTATTCAAACTTGAGATCCCACCCAGCACACCTAGGTCCTCAAACCAAAGTACTGTTTCACATTATATTTCTGAACATATGCCTTGAGATCTCATCTGATTTTTACAGCTGAATACATCTTGAGTTGTTTTCTTACAACATGCCAGAAAGCAAAGGTAAATTCTGGAGATGTTGAGCCCTGACTATAGATGTTGAGAACTTAACTGTAGTAAGCATTGTGAAAAAGGATTAGAACTGCATGTTCTCTCTCTCCCTCTTTTTTTTTTTTTTAATTTCTAAATTGAAATGTAGCAAGGAAACCTCATAATTGCTCTTTCCAACCAATGTATGCCAAGCATTGTATGAGTTAGGACTGGAAGAATGGTGACAAATTCTGGAATCAATGATGTCACAATAGATGGAGTGCAACGTGGAGCCAAGAACATCAAGAGCAACTGTTGTATGGAAATATCCATTCTTCTTTGTTCATTTCTCAGTGATATAAAAATTCAATATCCAGAAGTAAATCTGTGGGCAGCATAAGCCAATCATTGACAGCAGAAAAAAAAATGAAAAACGACTGCATCCAGGCCCTACTTCTAGACCCCCATCCAAGCAGTACTTGTAATAGTTCATGGTATCCTCATGAGGAAGCAATAAACCTCAGCATTTTTGTGGGAGTTATTTTAGCATAGCATCTCGCTGCATCCCACACCCAGATGCTTTCCTGCCATGCATAAAGACTGAAACTCCTAACTTCATGGTAAGTATCTCTTATTTCCCATTCTCTCTGATGAAAATTCCTTCTGCCCTGGAGCTGTTATGCTGACAGTGACTCCTTTATCTCATCCCTCTGTGCTGGTGACCCCAGAGGCACCCAGCATGGTGGGTATCAATGCCTCTCCTTGTAAACATGTGTAGGAAGCATCTATTCATCATTGCCCCCCTCCCAGCATTCTGTTCTTGGGCACGTCTTTTGACAGCCCATTCTCTATTGTTCTGTCCTCAGCCTGTTAGCCCCTCTCTCCAAGCTGAGTGAGTGACAGTGGCAGAACGCCTGGCCACGCAGGGAAGTTGAATCATCCTCTGTGCTTCTCTTCTCACAACTATGGAAGCTTTCTGCTGTTGCAGATTTTCCTCTGGAATCTGCTGCCTTGAAGAATGAAACCACCATTCATACGACTACCCTCTGTGACAAGATTTCTTCCAGAGATAACACCCCTGGTTAAAATTTTCAAGAAAGGAACAAAGTGGGGGGCATGCTTCCCCTCCACACACATACACATCAGTCTGGTCCTAAAAAGATCAAATGCTTTGACTCATATCCACAAACACCCCAAATGCATGTGATGTATCCAAGCTTTAGGCACACCAGAAAAGATGAACTCTGAACAGTAGGCTGCAGAATAGAATCAGTTGCACTCTATTATGGGAACAAAGCCTTTACAGATTCTTCTGAGAAGCTAAAGTAAAACAAGATGTGTTGTTTGGGTTAAGGGTCCTTGCTCCAGATCTGAAAGCCACATGAGGAACAAGATTCAGTCACTATGTAAGATCCAAATTCCTGGTAAGATCCAATTTAATGCTGGTGGGGCATTAAATTCCACCACTATATTTACAAAGAGGAGTACAGCTGTCAGCTGGGATCTACACACACACACACGGAGAGAGAGAGAGAGAGAGAGAGAGAGACCAGTCAATGGATGCCTCTTTCCACAATATCCAATGTTGGTTTAACTACCAGCTATGCCAGTGGGAGGATTTCAAACGCTGTAGACACGGTGAAAATAATGGGAGCAGTAGCCCAATTGAAATCAGTGGATTGACTCTAAGTAGAGAAGAACAGCCATGCTTGATAGTTCCCAGGAGGGCACCTGAATGGATACAAGGTATTACAATGCCCTTGCTTGGTGGTTTCACAAATGATGAAGTCCTGGCAGGTAAGTGCCACAGAATAACACATACTGGACATTCATATAGGCAAAGAGAAACTGCCCAGTTTCTTATTCACATGTTATATAGAAACTCATTTTCAGTAGCATATGTTGCTACACAGTTTGTACTTTGCATTCTTTATTATATTTGCTCTGATGTCCATATCATTCCCATTTTGTGTGTATGTATATGCTTTCAAGTCTCATTAACTTATGGCAACCCAATGAATTTTACAGGGTTTTCTTAGGCAAGGAATACTCAGAGATGGTTTTGCCAGCTCCAGCCTCTAAAAGATAGCCAACAGCACAGATTTGTTGGTGGTTTTCCATCCAATTACTAGCCATGGTGACCCTGCTTAGCTTTCAAGATCAGATGGGAGCTGGTGCTTTCAGGGTATTTAGGCTCTGGGCAGGTAATAGCCTTCCTTTTCCCCCTTTTTTCTTTCTCTGTTCCACCAGGTCCCTTTTAACTGTGAATGCTTTCTAAAATCAGGGCTTGAAATTAACCTTCCCAGAAGACCACACACTGGCTATCAACAGAAGTTAAGGCTCCTGTGGTTTTTATTAATGCCACAGAAGGAAGAATGTTGGCACAAGAACCATTTCTCCCAACATGGCTATGGCAATGGTTAGATTTTGGTGGGAAAAGAGGATAATAGTGGCCACAGCACAGGGGAGATGGGCCCAGCCTGAGCCAGGCATGGGAATAACAGTGCATGATTCCTTTGGAAAATAAACAGGCTGCAAAAGGGAAAGAGCACATGGCAAGATAAGAGGAAGAGGCAGAAAGATACCAGAAGCAAAGCCTGGGAAAATTACTATTTTGGCTTATTATTCTTAGAATTCCACACATAACATGGACAAGGAGGGTCTGGGAATTATAAGCCAAAACAACTTCTTTCCTCCCAAGTTCTGCCATAAGCTATACAAGGTATGGCTTCTGATATGCCATGGCTGTTTTTGCAGGCCATGAACACCTGCTCTCCCCTGAACTATTTTTCTTGCAAAAAGAGGCAGGGAGACTAATTGCTCTTTCCTGGAATCCTCACCTTGTAAATTGGTCTCTCTCTAGCATAACACATCCTTTAACATTTAAAAAAAAAAATCAAAACCAGACATGAACTTCTTCCAGATAGTTCCAATTTCATTCTGCTGTTGTCATTTTTTTTAAAAAAAAAATTAATTTTCTATTTTTATTGTACAATTTTTTCATTAGTTTTTATTAAAAATTTACAGAAAATATTAAAACAATAAAAATAGACAAACATTACAAATGCATCACAGACATTACAAAAAACATTCTGATGTTCTCATTCTCATCCAGTCTCACATTCTTCATACAATCCGTTCCTTAACTTCCCCCTAGACTTGAATCTGTATTCATATTTTCTTCTTTATACAAATCAGATTATCTCTATCCTACCACATATAATCATATAATCACATATAATCATCCTGATTCTATATATCCTCTTTTTAAACATTCACTGTATTTTTATATACCTTCTACCGTTACAGCCATTTTTAAATTTATAAAGTAAATTTATTTATTTCAGTCCAGTCAACAGTAGAACTTCATCACTGAAATCACCATTATTCCTTAAAATTTAATCTGTTAATCTAAAAAGCTTGCTACTGCTAAGTTCCCCCATCTGCCTTTTAGATGGACGATTAGCATGTCCCAGTGTTTAACAAAGTTGTTCGGAGAGTTTCCTCTTATTAAAGTTGTTAGTCTATCCCTTTGCACCAAATTGTAAAACTTTAACAACCAATCATCTTATTTCAGAGGATCTGGGTTTTTCCACTCTTTTGCATTTGTGATACGTCCTACTGCTATCATATAAAATAACAATTTCCCATATTTCCTCTTCAAGTGTTCATCTGGCTTATCTAACAAATATATCTCCAGTGTCATCTGAAAGTTTAAGTTTAATATTTTCTCTATCTGGAGATGTCTTATTTTCCAGTATTATTTTGCAATTTCAACACTCCAAGCACCTTCCAGAGGTTCCAAGGGCAGAAATCCAACCGCTGGACATACCAAAGTTGCTCACCCTTAGTGCAAGGTATGGATTACTAACCTCCAGATTCCAAGCCTCTTTGTGATATATAAAAAACAGAGCTAACCCCCTTTCATATCTTGCTCTTATGACTTCTTTTAGGCTTCCCTGTAATTGTGATATCTGTCCATCAAGCTGGCCACAGATGGCTGGTGTAGGCAAGCTCCTACACTGCTTACTCAAGAAGAGGGTGGCCCCTGGGATGTCCAGTGTAGGTTCCTGGGATATAATCTGGAATGGCTGGTGCTGTTGTAGGAGCCGTGGGGGAAGCTCTCCCTCCTCCTCCCCTTAAAGCCTCCTTCTGCCTTACTCACCCCCAGTGCTCAAAAATTTATTCTCTTTACCATGTTAATTCCAAAGCCTCCTTAGGTAGTTAAGTACAGCAAAATCCAACATCCATAAAGCAGTGGTACCTTTATTCAGCCAACTGCATGGCCAACACAGCTACCCCAGATATGTTTGCTCAAGTAGTTAGCTACCATTATAGATAATAAACGTGTTGCTGGAGAGCCGGAGATGAAATTCTTAGAGTATAAGCCGATCTGCAGATAGTAGTCAGAATGGCTCTATGCCACCTTTAAGTCCTAGAGACATCTCTGTGCATTCTGAGAGCAGAAGATGAATCCACTAGTAACTAGGAGTCAGAATGGCTTTATGACACCTGGCTTTACGCCAGAGACATCATCTGATGATTTTTTTAAAACTATGTTTTCTTTTTTAAAAGTGCTGTGAGCCACTTTGAGTCCTTCCAAGGAAAAAGTGGGATATAAATAAAGAGGAGGAGGAGGAGAAATAATTTCACTTTCCTTCTCGAAAGTAACTAAAACAGTTACTTTTAGTAGTCATTGTGCTTTCAAAGAACACCTGAATGCTATACGTCACTGTAGTATAAAATTTGTTACCATCCTATCTTGCCTATCATTGGCCCTTTCTGCACGGCATTTGCCATGCGAAAGGGCACCTGGAGCGTCGCACAATTGTGAGGAGCGATCTGCACGATGCACTCACAATCGCACGATGCTCCAGGGGCCAGCAGGCGCCGATCACACACCTTTACATTTTTGACTGGAAGCCAAAAATGGTGCGCAATCGCGCATTGCTCCCGGGCCCGGCATGCACTTACCTGGCATGCAGAGCCTCCAGAGCCGTGCCGGTCATGCTTCCAGCCCCAATGCAGCATGGGAAACTCCCAGGCTTCACTGCGGAAGGAAGAGGCAGGGCTCTCACGCAAGCAGGCAGCTTGTGAGGAGCTGAAGCAGCAGGGACGCGAGAGCCTCTCGACGGAGGCTGCTCGCGCAATCCCCACACCCCAGCGCTGGAAAAAGGTAAGGTGCAGAAAGGGCCATTGCTGCAACAACAAAACAGGTGATAGCAGCATAAGGCCCAGATCAAAGCAAAAAAATCTCTGTTGTGCCTGATGTTATTCCTCCTCCACGATTCCATGAGGCCACATCTCCATAACTTTAATAATAACCACAAAATAATTTCAGTTACACTGCAACAGGAATGATGTTATCCCTCATTAAGTTACCGTTGTAGTGCAACTTAGTTATATCTTTGCAAAAACTTGTGCTTATTATGAGCAATTAGTTAACTTGTGACTTCCATCCTCTGCTCATACTTCACTTACCATATTACTTCTCAGTTTATTTAACTTCTCAGTTTATTTCCAGTCTTTACTGGAAAGACTCAGCTCAGACCTTGTAAGAGAAGAAAAGAAATATATTCTCCTGGTTTCACTAAGTGGGTGTTAGCTGCAGAAGAAAGAATAAATACGAGTAGGAGATAAGTATTTTTATCCAATTTTACATCTCCAAAGCAATTAGTTACAGGTAAATCAGGTTTAACCTGTAGTCTATACCTTGGCTTTAGGTGGGGGTTAATTTATTTTAACAAACACTTAGTATCTTTAATAGCTATAGAGAGCCAGTATGGTGTAGTGTTTTGACCACTGAACTACAACTCTGGAGACCACAGTTCAGATCCCCACTTAGCCACGGAAACTCAATGGATGACCTTGGGCAAGTCACACTTTCTTAGCCTCAGGGGAAGGCAAGGATGAATCTTCTCTGAGCAAATTCTGCCAAGAAAACCCCATGATAGGTTCACTTTTGGTTTTCCACAAGTCAGAAATGACTTAAAGGCACTGTTACACTGTGACTTGGGGGTCCCGGGAGGGATGCCCAAATAACCAAAACAAACCTAGCTAAATGGGGAAATTAGCTGGAGCACTCTCTTGGCTAACGAGAGGCAGGGTAACGCAGCAGGATCTTTTACCCTATGTCTACAGCGTCAGGTCAGTGAGGAGGCAGATGGTTCAAACAACAATTAAGATTTATTAAACAGTTATTAAAGAAAAACACAAACACACTCCTAACTAGAGAAGGAAAATAGAGTTTCAAGGGGAATGGGTGATACGCCACCTGTCCTGCAGTCCTGGAGAGGCCAATTGTAGAAGAGGAAACCCGGCGTGGCGGCCGAGGGGAATCTGCTGAACTGAGTGGCAGCAAGGCAGAGTAGAAGTCCAAGCGATCCGGTGAGAGTTCCAAAGAGCTCTCAGAGCGGGGGATTTTTATAGGGGGAAAGAACGACCGCAGGCTAGTCTGGTCTCGAGTGAAAACAATAAGTTTTGGTTTGGAGACAAGGCCTCCGAAAGGTCAGAATTTGCATGATTGAGTTAGAGTCCGAATTGACAATGGTATGGCTGGTATGTAGATGTGGTTAGCTTGGCAGTTAAGCACTCAGCTCGCCAGGGTGTCCTCTCATGGCAGAGGATCTCTTTGTGGTAGCGTGCATTTGTAATAAAGGTGTTTGTTTCGGGAGGTCCCCTAAAGCAGATCTGGCAATATCTGGCTTGGTTTGGTGAGAGCAGCAAGTAGTAGCCATGCCTAGCTTCACGCTTGTTCGGCGGGCCTCACAAACACTTGGCTGGTGGCAGAGTAGGGCCGAATTACGATATCAAAATGATATCTTTGGTTCACCAAAGTCCAGGCCAGTACACGGTGGGAACAGCACACAATAACAACAACAAAAACTACCTAGAAACGTTACTCATTAGAAAAAAAAAATTATAATCATCTCACATGCTGCAGTATGTTTCAGATGTAACTTTGTTCTGCCCTTGTTGCCACCAAAAAAGGTCACTAATTATAGGTAACTATCTTTTTTGTAATTTCTTACTGTCAAGCTAGAGCTCCTCAGTATAAGATATGTTTGCTTGTAAAAGTCCTAGCTTGCATCCATGACACCTGCAGTTAATGCGAGTGTATGCCAGTTGTGCCCCCGCAAGATGTTTTTGCAAACTGTGCCTCCCAGAACCTGCTCATGCCCCCACACTGATTTTTTTTAAAACACACACACACACACACACACACACACACATATAGGTTACATTTTCCAACTCCTAGAGAGGTGGCTTTCATTTAAAATGAGAGACAAAGCATCCGTCCCCTGAATCAGAGCTTTTTACTTTGAACTAAGGTCAAACAAAAAAAAATGGAAATGAACTTCCATACGCTTCTGAATTTTGTTTTGCTTCTTAATTGTAAAATTTCTGGGCCTGGTGTAGCCCCTGGTGAGTCACAGGATCAAAAAGTTAGCTCCCAGGTTATTTGAGCCTGCCCTCACCTGAGTTAAGGGGACAGGTAGCAGGTGACAAGAAACACATCTATCTACATCACTGGAGAATTGTGGCCAGTCAAAGGAAACTATTGGGCTGAGGCAGCTTTATATGTTTCTTCTCTACCTCCAGAGCAAAAGTCATGCTTTGAGTTCTTAGCAAAATGTCCCATATTCCATTTAGGACATAAGGATTACTTCCACATCACCAGACACTGTGATGTGGAAGAGTCTGCTTCTTGTAGCCAAGGAAGAAAAACTCACAGAGGAGTTAATTATTCTTTGATGGACTTATCTCCATTACTGGCCCAAGACTATTTGCTACTTGAGCATCTGATGCACACATACACAAGCACGCACACACACACACACACTCATACAGGTTCATGTACAGAAGCTGACTCGGCTGGCAGTAGAAGCTTATTTCCACGCTGGTGATGGAACAGTATCCTCCTGAGGACAGCAGACTAGCTTAGGGACATGGGACTAACTGTGGGGTCCCCCCCACAGCTCTGCCTTCATACACATCTCTCCTGCTTCTCACTACTTCCAGCATCTGATGCTCGAGGCCTCACTCTGTCTAATGACAGGGCTAGCTATCTCTTACACATTAGTCCTCAAGCACCTAGGTCTGGCTATTATTTAGGATTAGTTGTTAAGTTTAAATAAATGCAAAAAACATGAAGGGCCTCTCAAAGTACCCGTGGCAAAGATTCCAATCCTTGCTCGAGAAAGTTCACGCCCTTGAAAACAAATATTGTAAATGAAGTCTATTTATGCAACCCTTGATAATAATCATAGCTTGGATTAAAATATATATGGCTTTCTTCCCACCATGTCTGAACCTTTAGGGGCACAAAATATAAGCAGAAAGAGCTCTGAGTGATTTCAGACAACCAGGTAGTCATGAATAAGCTCATAATAGTGCTTCTAAAACAGCAGGGAGATTTTGTATCTAGAATATTGGGCCACCCACTCAAGAAGCCTATAGGGTGTGTGATCTATATTGCTCTGAATTATTTAGCAGGACATCCTACATATTCCAGGAAATCCTTCTTGTACCACACACAGATAGAATGCATTACTGTGATCACCATCCTCAGGATCTAACAAATGCAAAATGATAATTGCCTGACTGCTGGGCAGAACCCATTTTGTCATCCTAGTGAACACCCAACTTAATGAGCACATGCCCAATTTGAAAATGATTTACTTTCTTTGTTTTTTTTAAAAGAAATTATGTCTTTTTATCCTATATAAGATTTACAGTAGAGGCAAAACAAAGCTTCAAATCCTCTGAGTAAATAATGTTAACTTGCCTTGCAATCCTGTGCATGGGTATATCCATACTTCACAATTATAACAGTTTGATAGCACTTTAAATGCCATCGTTCCATCCCAAAGAATACTGGGATTTGTAATTTGTTGATTAGAATTCTGTTGTACAATTCCATGAACTACAGTACCAGACCTCTTTGGCAAAGAATTCTACCAGCCTCCCCAAACTATTAATCCCATGATTCCATAGGATGGAAACATGACAGTTAAAGTGAAATCTAAGTATTATAGTATAGTGTGGGTACATCACTGCTTAGAAAAAAAAAACTAGGGATGTAATTCTTCACTAAGGCTATTGCCGCACTACACAGTTACAGAGCTATCATTCCACTTTCAACATCCTCTGGAATTCTGGGGTCTGTAGTTTACTGAGGCCAAAGAGCTCTCTGGCTGAGAATTCTAAAGGACTCTCCCTAAACCACAAACCCCAGGATTCCTCAGGATGTTGAAAGAGGAATAATCGCACTATCACAATGTAGTGCAGAAATGGCCACAGACAGATAAAGCCTTATGCCTTTAAATGACTACTTTATATCACAGTATCTACATTTCTGTGGTACACTTGGCTGTGGAGCAGACATCCAGAACTCCATTCAGCAAAATGGGCAGAAGGATCTTTAAATGCAGCAAGACCGGCTGAGCAAGTGAAGTAATGCACATTGCCATCTTAAAAGAAAACTTAAAGTGGGAGGCACTAAGCCAGAAGTAATACAAATCACTGTTTAAATGTGGTGGAAAGGGATTAGAATCTTTATCTAAAATTACCTCACTGTACTACTTATCTAACATTACTTAATTGTAGTAATTCCATGTTGGAAAAGTACAGATCTGTTTTATTTCTGCCTGTCATGCAAATGTGAAAGGAATAAGGTTGAGGTGAAGAAACCAGTGATGACCATTCTCTTCCCCACTTTTTTCTGCGTTTTGATCTCTTTTCCTCCCCTCTCCTTCTCTAAACTAGGTGCTAGTAGAACATGCCCATACCCACTTACACCTCAATTGTACCTAATCTGGCAGCGACACTCCCAATTAATCCTCTGTTGTCCCATTTTTCAGCTGCTTTTTAAATTTCCTAGCTTGTCTCTCCTCCACCCACTTTCCCCCTTTGTCCTCCCTGTTCTTCAATTGCTGAAAACTGATTCAAAATTCCAAAGTAGTTTGGACTCAAATCAACTCAGCAGGAGGGGAGGGGAGAGTAGAAAGCAAAATCTGGCCCTTCCCAACAGGTTCGGGTAGAAGTAAACTGCTGCAGCCTTTTCTAGCTTTCTACCTCTCATTCATAACTTTTGCCATCTTGACCACACACTGGTGTTGCTTAGCTACACATGGCCCAGTTTTCATCTATGAAATATTGGAGGGTAAATATTCTAAAGGCACCAGATCCTTTCTGATCTTGGAAGCTAAGCCGGGTCAGCCCTGGTTAGTACTTGGATAAAAGACTGTGAATCACTACCAGGTACTGCAGGTTATATTTCAGAGGAAGGAACTGGCAAAACCACCTCCATGAGATGGTGAGCTACTAAGCTAAGGGCCTTCCCGGCCTACACTCTTATAGTGCTATTATTCCACTGTAAGGCCCCGCTTTGGGGGTCCCCAGTATCAGTATGGTTCGGATGGGCACCATACCTCATTGGCATCATATGTAACTGGCAACACATTTTATTGGCTTTGATATCAAATTCAAGCCTGAGAGGTGACAGAGAGGTCAAACCGAGTGACTGTAAACGTGAGAAGGACAGGCCAACTCAAAACTTCCTCCAGGTAAGACTGAGTCATTTGTCAGGCAAATACACACCATTCCTGTGGATAATAGGTTTAACTAGAAGCTGGAATTTTCCAGGGAGTCCAACTGTGATGAGCCCACCAGGACACTGATTGACAGATATCCATCCCTTGTACACCTGGATTCTTTCCTGTCCTCACAGCACCCGCAATAGACAGCAATTACAACACTCATCATGTCTTTGTCAATCAAGCACTAAGCCCATCAACAGGCAAAAGATCCATTGTCCACAACAGGTTCCCTTTGTCTTGCATCTGGAAACTTCACTGCTACAGGCTATTTTCAGGGTACAAATACCCTTGATTCCAGGATGCCCAGTGCAGTCTCTCTAGAAGGTCTACCCATCACTCTGTCCATCTGGCCGCTGAATGAGAACTGCCCTGGGGTCCTACCTAAGCCAAAATACATTTCTGCTCTTCACTACTCTTCTGGACTGGTAATTATAAATCTT
Organism: Iguana delicatissima; assembly: GCA_948472985.1. Lineage (NCBI taxonomy): Eukaryota > Metazoa > Chordata > Lepidosauria > Squamata > Iguanidae > Iguana > Iguana delicatissima. Next base: position 339,573 of record CAOKZL010000836.1, on the reverse strand, counting down.
CCCAAACCCCTCAGCCTCTCTATAATTTTTCCTCCCTTTCTCTTTCAGTTAGCTCTTGTGTGAATGTGTCATTGTGTGTATCTCGTGTGCATGCATGAGTGAATTCCCCTCAATAAAACACATTTTTAGCTTACTTCGGAATCTCTGGTTGGTTCTTTTCCTGCGTGTGTCCATAAACACCGGTAGGAAAGATCTCACTAAGTTGCCCCTCTCCGCAGTCTCCTGATTTTGAGCTAATTATTTCTCCACTTTTTCAAGGACGTATTTGGCATTGCAGGGTGGCCCTTGTGGCACCTCCATTTTGGGGTAACACCATGTTCAACCTCCTATGGAATAGTGGGATTTGCAGTTTAGGGAGGGGCAACTACAAAACTACAAAACGCACAATTCCACAGGATGTTGAAAGTGGAATAATAGCACTATAACAGTGTAGTGCAGAAAGGCCCTAAGAGATGGTGAGTATTCCCATCTGGAAGGGCCCATGCTATACATCCTTTTCTCTTTAGCCTCCAAAGCCTTATTGCAAGGAAAATATGCTTCAGATTGTAGTCTTAAGCATCCTTAGCAGGAAAAAAATCACACTGAACTTTGTGGTACAGTACTGGACAACATAGCTGGTTTTTGTACAAGCCAGACCAGGGAAATGTGGCAAATCAAAGCTATTATGGTTCAAAACTTTCTGAAACACAGGAAAGGCCTAAATATACCACCACATTCACAGCTCCAAAATAAACTGCCCCTGATTACACCCTTTCCCAGAGTTCTACTTGATTTCTCTTAACTCACATAATCCTAACATCACAAATTAGGGGAAGAACATGGACTTGCCTGCTGACCCTGTCTCCTTCACTGTATCCCTTTCATCAGACTTCACCACCCTCCATACACTGGAGGGTGAAGTTCCATGCATTCAGGAGATGCATTTATCTGATACATTTAGAATCCTATTGCAATCAAAGTCCTAAACCTCACCTGGAACCTACTAGTGCAAAACAATCTCTTGGCTTCAGACATTCTTCCCCTTCCCCAGTACATGGACAGCAAAGAAGATGTGACAGAGGGGATGGGACCAGCAAGCATAGCCCTGCTGCCTCCCCATGTCACCTCCGCATGTGATAGAGAACACATATTGCAACATGGAAACTTAAATTGGGTTTAAATTAGGGCTGGAAGTCTTGTGGCCCTCCAAAGGCTGTTGGACTGGAACACTTGTCAGCCCTAGCTGACATAGCCTATGGGCAAAGGATGATGGGGTCTGCATTGCGAAAGGAAGGCCAAGCCTTCTCTGTCCCTGGTTTAAATTAACAAATGATTAAGATAACTAAATTGCACTTCACATAAGGGTTTGGACACAAACACATTTAGTAGAATTTACGAGGGACCTAGAACTTTGAATTCCATTTTTCTTTTTACTCACTACTTAAATATATCTGATGTGCCATTTTTCTGTCCTTGCCACCATCTTCATCCCTCCTTGCTAATAGTCAGGTGTTATTAATACCATCCATGCTTGTTTGTTGAGAACCATTGGGAAGGGGAAGGAGAAAGCTGTTTCTTATAATGGCAAGGTAAAGACTAAGGCCGTTTCCGCACTACACTGTTATAGTGCTATTATTCCACTTTCAACATCCTCTGGAATCCTGGGGTTTGCAGTTTAGGGAAGGGCCTTGAGAATTCTCAGCCAGGGAGCTCTTTGGCCTCACTAAACTACAAACCCAGAATTCCACAGGATGTTGAAAGTGGAATAATAGCACTATAACAGTGCAGTGTGGAAATGGCCTGAATTTGGGAGTTAAGATGTATTTCAGAGCTCAGAATGAAAGGGTTAATCCAGCTGGACTTGGCCAGTCAAGGCAGCCACAACATCCTAATGACACCAGACCTGGGTAGCAGTGGAAGAATAACAAAGCCAGGATAGCAAGGAGGTTTGGCAGCTTCACACAGGAAGCACCCTGTGACTGGCAGTTTGCAGATGGGGGGAATGGTGGAAGCATTTAGTGATTAGCCTGCATATTTCCAGAAGGGAGAGATGGAAATGTTCATCTGATTGAATTTCCTGAAGAGGACAGAAGTGGATCCAGGAGGTTGCAACACACACCACAAACAGTGAGCAGAAGGTTATTTTTTTATTATTATTAAAATAGCTTTATTTATTTCAAATAAAAAAAACAAGATGACAAACACCATAACCACAACTTTACATTAAAAACAACTAGACATTCAAAATAAAACAAAAACACAACATAAATAACATAAAAGGAAAAAAACAAAAAACGAAAAAATGAAAAAGAAAAAAATTAACATATATACATACATACATCTTTACATACCTATTTTACCTTATTCCTGTTTCGTCTTCATTCCTTCTTACTTCTTCTCTAAACAGTGAGCAGAAGGTTAAAAGATTTTCAGACCAACAAGGCAGGAGGTCAGTGGAATACACATTTGATCTCCTTTGGAGAAAGAGCAGAGAGAAACCTGAGACAGCCTGGCAAGTTTAGGCAGCCCCAAGAGGCTTGTGTGAAGTCCACTTATACATTGTTAATGAATCTGGGGATTTAACATACAAGTCTGATTAGACACAAGGCACATAGTAGGAAGGTTCAGAAGGCAACAGCTTAATGAGCCACAAACTATCTTGCATCCTGGTTTTGAGAAAAAGCCAGGGTGTAAATGATGATGGGTGATGGTTATGGCAATAGAGTATTTTGTGGAAAAAGAGGAAGCTGTCTTATGACACTTCCTTATTCCCTCTAGCCCAGTATTATTTATTCTGACTGCTTGTGGCTCCCCAGGACAAGAAACCTCTCACATCCAGTGGTGTCTCTAGGTTCAGCAGAGCCTAGGGCAAGTGTGGAACTTGCACCTCCTAGCTGCTGCTTCTCCCATCACCACTGCCCTGGGCTGAGGAAGACCCTGGTGGGAGCAGGGGGAAGCGGCAGGCCAAACTTGGGTAGGAGGGCTGCTGCTGCCACCGCTGCCACCTCCTCCACACCAGGCCAGGAATTACCCTGGCAGGAGCAGCGGAGTAGTGGCAGACCAGGCCCAGGTGGAAGAGCGGAGTGGGTTCGGGTTTTCTACATCCCCCTGGCATTGGCACCCAGGGCACGTGCTCCAGTTGCCCCACCCTAGATCCGCGTCTGCTCATGTCCTCCTGCTATCTGATCTTTTCAGTGGGACCTATTATGCAGACCTGGGACCTTCTCAATGAAAATCACAGGCTCTGCTTTGCAATGGCCCCTCCCTCTTGGGATCTAGTGGACAGAAATCCTATAGGAGGACTTGTTTGGAAGTTTGTGTAAGAGAAAGAGAGACACTGGTTCAGTACCTACCACCAGTACTATCACCACCACCACCACTGAAATTACCACTTAAAGTCTTACTCTGGCTCCACAGTCACCGACTGGGAGTGGAATTCTGTCAACACTACAAGCTACTGTAGTTTAATAGCTAAGAGGATGCACTCTGACTTGTGTCGTTACTGCTTCATCCATCTTGCGTATCCATGAATTCTGAAGAATACCTTAAGCAAACCATTGCCTCATAGTCTTTCAGCCAAAGCATGGGAAAGTTATTTTTGGACTCTGATTGGACGATTCTGAAACTTATACTCTAGAAAAATAACTTTGTCAGATTTTGTAAAATGAGATGTTTAGAAGAATATGCCATTAAAGCAAGCTTGAAAAGTCTTGCCCTTTTGGTATCGAGTGTAGCTGTATTGTGCTTTTTAATTTTACTGTTTTATCAATTGCCAATATAAAAATTATATATAAATATATATATACAGCTTAGGATGTCCAGCTCCTCCACAGTGCTTGGAATATCAGAGAACTGAACTGGGATTTTTTTTGTAAGCTCCATGGTAATGTAAGCTTAAATTTTCCGAAAACACTAGCATCTATTAAATGAATAAAACCAATCTCCTCTGCACATTACACAGTTTTCTGCCATAACCTTTGCTGCACAGATCATCTATGGTCTATTTTGAGTAAACAAGTTTACAAGTCTCTCAAAACTCTGAATCTGTGGAAGGAAATTCTAAAGGTGTGATCCTGAGATCCTTGCAGGTAGAATAAAAAGTGCCCAGCATGCTTGTTTTTCATTGTGCTCGGAATCCTCGGCATCTGTGCATGGGTCAGTGGGTTGCACCCTGAAGCTGCAAATGTCGTTTGGAAATTTCAAACATTGTTAATGCAAGAAATTACAAATGAAAATGTATACACTTGCAGCTTAAGCTGTATTGAACTAAGTCTGTGAAATGCATTGTGAAATGTAAAAAAAAACCTTGAGTATCAATAAAGCTTATAGACTAAGGGAAAAAAAAAGAAAAATAACTTTGTCAAGTTCAGATTGCCCCTTTATCTGCAATATATGCATAATGTAAGGGCCCTGTTACATAGTTAAAGTTCATGAAGGAACAGGGTGATGGAAGGGCAGAAAGGTGAACAAACAGTAAACAAGCAAAAAAAAACACACACAGAATTTCTACTTACTGTGTGTGAAGAAAGATGGTATCCCCTACTTTCTCTGCAGAGCAGCTAGTTCACTACAGCCCACTACTGCAAGTGTCTAAAGCACTGTGAATAAATCACGCCAACAAAAATTGGAACATTCTGCCCTGAATCCTGTTTATTGGTTAAGTCCCAAGTAGAGCAGACCCATTCAATAAATTGTTGATTGGTGAGCCAGCACACAAGTAAATGGCATTGATTTCATGAGTCTACTCTAACTGGGATTACCAGACTGCAATTATGAGGTCTTTGACCACTTTTCTTGATAAAAAGTTTATGTTTGTTCAGTGTCAGACAGAGAGAAATTTTGCTCTCCTTTTCAACTTATTGCCCTAGCTGTAGCTCTCATGTACAGCACACTGATTATTTATTTATCTTTGTTAACAATGTGCAAGAATCTTACAGTCTAAATTGCACTGGCCAGTTGAAACCACCCTGTGAAGTAAGTTGCTATATAATCATTTTACAGATAAAGAAGAAAGGCTAGAAAGTAACTGGTCCAAGTCATGAGTCATCAGCAGAGGTTAATGAATTGTGTTCCAAGACTTTTGGATGCTGGCTTTCTGCACAGCACAAAAATGTATACAATTTTACAAAACTAGGGAACATACAAGGTCCATCCAGTCTCATTAAGCAGTGGCCTGCTTTTCTTCTCTGTAAGAATGAATGAGCTCAAAATTGTAAAGACTCCTCCAAAAGGATAATGAAAGAACACTGAGAATTCTTTTAAATGTCTTGATGAGAAGATTTGTTGTTGTTTTCTAAAAAATCAGCTTGGCTCTTAAGCTGCTGGAAAGTCATGTTGAACTTTTCCAACAGCTTCTTCTGCGGCCTGAGTTTGGTTTTATGATCTCTCCCCTTGGATGGGTCACAATCGCATTCCTAAAGACACTTGAGTGTTCCAAAGATGTCCGAAAATACCGGGGCTATTTTGGGATCAAGGGAGTGATAAATTCATACAAATAAGAAGTGTAAGAATTCAAGGGGCTGGGAGAGACATCTTGCAGGCAACCAAACAAAAACACAGAAGTCTATTTCAAGGCACAAGTGTGGGAGAATGAATTACAGTGGCAGGGATATTTCTGTCAGCTTCCTGGATATGACCCAGTTTAAAGCAGCAGCTTAGGGCATACAGGTCAAAGTTTGGTTTGGATTTCTTATTAATATGCTTAGTCTAGAGAGCACAGTTCTTTACTGTGGCTGCTTAGATTCAAACCAAACCATTCCTAGCAAGAATTAAGTGGAGGGCAAATGTGGTGCTTCTTCTGATTTAAAGCCATAACTTTCTGTTCAACTAAATTAGAATAAGTTCAGCTGGATCTGTTTAGCCAGCACAGTCAGAGGCAACTGCATACATGGCTGTCTCAAAATGTTTGGGTAGTTTTCTCCACAAACAGGCCACCAATATACATTGGTCTCTGCTGTTATTCCAACACGGGTGCCTCAAGGGCCCACCAATGATTCCAGTACCTCTGTTTGAAAGTGGGAAATAATTAGCTCAAATAGGAGGCCTCTAAGAGGCAGGCAACTTGACAAGATCATTTCTACCAATGTTTATGCGGTCATGCAGGAAAGAACCAGCCAGAGATTTAAAATGTAGACTAAAATGTGTTTTTATTAACAGGATACACACACACAGAAAAGGTTCAAACACTCAACACGTCATGCAAGGACTAACTGAAGGAAAAGGGAGGAAAGTTGAGATAGAGGACTGTGAGGGATTCAGCTGATAGTTACCAGTCCGGAGAGTAGCAAAGATGAGTCACAGTGTGGCATGGGCAGACACCCAAGGATAGTTCTCATTAAGGAATCAGATGGATAGCATAGCATTCAGAATGATGAGAGACTGCACCGGACAGCCTGAAATCAGGTGTTCTTATACCTGAAAAATATCTTGCAGTATCGATGTGAATCACTCTCCCAGCCAAGCAAACAATGGGAGTTGCAACACAAACAATGAAGTCTGGATGGAGTTAATAGTCGTATTGTTTAGGTGACAAAGGATAATGGCTTTCATAATAGCCAAGTATTGTGGAAAGGTGTGGAAACAATAGAGAAACATCCAAGTGTTTGGGGACCAGGGTTGAAACTATCACAATTTGGTGGGGATTTCTCCATTTAACTCTGAGAAGTCCAGCTTATTAGCATAAGCCTATTGTCTCAAGAGCAGCCATGCTATTAGCCTGACAATGACTCAGTTTCTGCTTCAGAGGTGGGTACAGCTGATCTGCCTTGCTATCTCACATTTACAGTCAGTAATTTGCCTCTTCCAGCTTGATCTTTCCATCACGTCAGGTATCATTTATATCAATGCCAATTAACATAGTGCCAATTAAATAATATTTGCGAACTAAACCATGGCAATTGTGGGAGATGTACAGTGCCAGAACACTGCCCATGAGCTTTTGACTTAACGTTTTACTACTGAGAGGGAGCACATGTACCTTGAGATAATGTTTAGTTATGAGTACATTTCGTACTCTGTCAGATTCACCACAGGGACTCAAAATATGCATAAGTCCCTCATTCAGTTCTCTGGGAATTTTCAGTTTAAATCAGAGTAGGCAACTGTGGAGTGGGGGGAGCCACTTCCCACTTTCCAGGCCGCATGGCTGCTCCAGATACAATCAGATTGATGTGACATCACTTCGGGTTCTAGGAACCAGCAGAAATATGGCTCATTCCTGCAGGTTGGTGACAGAGGAGGAAAGGAAAGTTAAACTGCCACATGCTTGTTGCCTTATGCATGTTTTTAAAACATTTCCAGCACTTCTTTTGGCCAAAAAAATAATATTTTTAAATGGGGGTGGTCTTTCCCTATACAAAGGCGCCCCCAGGCTGAGACCTAGGGATGACCCTTTTAATGTAACAGGAAACAGGCCCCGGTGATATAATTAAGCACAACACCTTAAGTATTAACCTCTATTGCACAGAATATATTGTTTGGATAAAAAACACAGTCTAACAAGTGAGGGATACACACACACACAGTTTTCAAGATTCCTCCCCCTTGTCCTAAGGAATGGAGAAGATAGCCCAAGCCTTGAGACAACTTTATATAATGAAATATAAAAGAGAAATAGAATGAATGTGCCATCACAAATTCTTTGCCATCTGAATGAATTTTATAATGTTATGTTATTACTTTTAAAATCTCTTTCATAAAAATGTTATCGCCTAAATCCAACTGGAATATGCCTACTGGATCATCTGCCAAATGGTATATCAACATTGGTTCTTGTGAGTTTTTCAGGCTTTGAGACCGTGTTCTGGTTGTAATTTCTCCTGACGTTTCGCCTGCCTCTGTGGCTGGCATCTTCAGAGGAATGGTATATCAACACTTTTCCAGATTCCATTAATTCATTCCATTAATTAAATTTAGTCCTATATTTTTAAAAATATGTGTCATGGGAGGTGGAATATTCAGATCAGAATAAACAATACTGGCTTAAGACGGAACAATATTCTGATAGTGTAAGGAATGTTAGTCAGAGTTAGTTCACCACACAGAGACAGCTGTCCTATGGAGCAACTTAAGGGTCTTCCATGTGCTAGTTGAAACACATGCATTGACCTAGCCAAACAGGAGAGCAAAGACTGCTCAGTTTATTGAAAGGCCAGGCCCTGTGCATCTGAACTGTCCTGGTTTGCAGTTAGGAGTTTGTTACCATCTTTTAAACCAGCTAACCTCAAGATTTTGATTGTACCCTGTTTTCTCCTCTGTCTCGCTTTTTTATTAGCATAAATGACTATTTCTTCTGCCAAATAATGAATTTCTAAAGGACACGCTTTGCATGCCTTTTCATACCAGATAGAGTAGCTTTGTCACGCAAGACATCTATTTTAATGTGCCTATTCAAGGATTAAAATACTAATTAATATGAATAAGGGAGCTTAGAATATGGCGAGAAATGAATAAGTGTTTCGTATTGGTAAAATGTTGGGATTTGCGCATTGCTTAATCACTAAACAGAAAGATGTCAGCATTAGCGCATTAGATCTATGACATTCCCTATCTGGAATGCCTTCAAGGCTCCACATGCTTATCCTACTTTTCAGTTCCTAAGTCACAATGCAAACAGCTTATTTCTTCATTTTTCTCCCGCTTTTGTATGATTTTGACTGCCTTTCTCTTTCTGCCTATTCATCGGCTTCAATTAGCTTCCTTATTGATTTCAATCTTTTTCTGCTATCAGTGCTATCATTGTTTACTCTGGTGTCTGTCACACTCATTTCCCATCAATTCTTCTGCCACCTTAGGAGCCCTGTCCGATTCCCATCTTTTATTTTATCATCTCTTCCACCCCACCACCACCACCATTCGCCCGCCCCGCACGGCTTTCCTAGCAATTGCCATTCCAGTAGCAGAGCCCCTCCCCAGTGAGACCCTGGATGTCTTCGGATCTTAAACTGCTCTCCCCAGAGCTGGTCAGCTGAAAAGGCCTTGGGCCACAAAAGAGGGATGACATCAGCTATTTGCTGAAAAACCATGACAACCTTCTGGAAACCAGCAGGACTGCAACACAGACTTTGAATAAAGAAGGAAAGATTCATTCTCTCATCAGTATTTTAGGCAGGGGCCCTAAGTTTAATTGGTTCTGGTGTGTGTGAGGATGCTTGTGTGTGTGTTTGTGTGTGGGAGAATGAGCGGGGGGAATCATTTTCAACATGGAGATGTTCCCTCTTTTACAAGTATTTTTATAAATTAATCTGTTCTTGGATTTGGGTGAAGAAAAGCTGAAAAGTGGCAGGTTTAAGGGTAAATCTATAGGATTTAAAATTAACATGGCAAATATGTGGACCTCCACCCAAATGCTCAAAATCACTCTTGCCCTAGCCCTTGCCCAGCCCTACCTCATGAGACAATCCTACACCCAAATACCACATATTCACCATCAATGTGATGGTATGGCAAGTGTTGTATTCACACATATGTGGGGAGGGGAGAACCCCAGTGAACCCTTCCCTCTGTGCAGCTGTACAGCCACAGTGCCCTTCCACATAGAGGCTAAATCTGCAGCTGCCACATGTGACATGGCTTGTGGACACAATCCCTCTCCCCTTCACACTGAGGAGGTTGGGCTTGTTGTACAACCTGTCTGCACATCAAGGGACATTCCTTCTATAGGCACATTGAAACAAATAGCATGATAAATTTGTTATGGGTTGTGCTGTCACACTGTGTATGCATCTCACATTTCTGAAGACTGTACATACTAATCTAGAAAGCCTAAACAAAGGCAGTGCTTTTATTGTTATCAACTCTATTTATATCATGCCTTTTAAAATTAAAACAAGTACAATACAGTTAAGAAGTAGGCCATTTCTGCATGGCGTTGCTAAAAGTAGTACCTACTGGTTGTATTTATTTCAGGGGCCGCAGTTCCACACGACATTGGAGCAATCCAGTAGCTGTCCTGTCTAAAAGTGGTAGCTAGCACACATTATTTGAACTATGGAAAAAATCCATTTTGCGCCACCTCATCTGCATATATCCCGTATGCCACCTCAATGTGGAAACATTAAATGTGCTTTACTGCACGTTAAGTAAATGGCGGCCCCAACAGGAGGCCAATCAGGCCTGATGGGGCGGGGCAAAATGTGGAAGAGACACTCCACTTCAATTCATATTAATGCTGAAAGGTGTGGAACACAGCATCACTACTGCATTTCAAGAGAATCTGCTTTAACTACAGAAAAGATCTGTTTATGGCATCTGTGCAGAAAGGGCCATAGCAAAAATCTCTATTAAAATGTAATTAAAGTATGGACTAAAAACAGTTTTGAAAGATACCATTACAAATGTAGCTTTAAAAAACAATTCAATTAAAATGGCACAGCACACTCTTAAAAGCCCTTTCTTTAAAATCTTCCATTCTCAAAAGCCTGTAAAAAGCCTGTGCTTGCCAAAAAAAAAAAAAAAAAGGACAGCAAGGAAGGATGCATTCAAGCCTCACTAGGAAGGGAGTTCCAGACTCTAGGGGCCGCCACTGAGAAGGCTCCACTGGTCATGCCTGCGAAAGTGACAGAACTGAAAGAAGTTTCTCCTGAGAGTCATGGAACCGAGACAGGCTCATATGCAAAGCTATGGCCTGGCAGATAGCCTGGACCTAAGAAATATAGGACTTTATAAGTACCTGTACTTGGAATTATTTTGCTGGCTATCTTAGGGTTCACTGATTGGATCCCAATAAAATCAAGCATGTGAACTTCCTCCAGAATGAGCTATAACGTCATAGCAGAACATGCTAGCAACTGCAGGCAGCTGTCCAAAGAAAAGAGGAGTGGTTAGTGTGAAGGCAGCATGTTTCCCTCCCATGTTCTCCACCTAAACCATGTTCAAAGAGTCTTTGATCAATGGCTGCACTTCAGGCTGGACAGAACTCTCAAGCAGAGTGCAGTGGGGTTCTGTCCTAGGGCTGAAACTCTTCAGTATTTTTGTCAATGATTTAGATTATAGTTTAGATCAGGGGCAACAGGGATGTGGCAGCAGAGAAGCAGAGATGCTGAAACGGCTTCCTCATTTGCAAATGAGGGAACAGTTTGAGTGTGTGCACATGCCTTCCACCGTGTCCCTCTGTGCCCCCACCCTATGCTGCCATGTCCCTGATGAAAGGGAAAACAGCAGTAGGCACATGTGCGCATCCACACTGCTCTCTCATTTGCAAATGAGGGAGCTGTTTGGGTGCGCGCATATGCCTTCCCCTGTGTCTCTCTGCACCCATCCACCCTGCTGCCATGGCCCTAATGAAAGGGACACAGTGGCAGGGATATGCACTCACCCGAACTCTGACTCTAGAGCCCAGGATTTGAATCCTCACTTGGGGATGGAAACCCTCTGTGTGACCTCAGGCAAGGCACATTCTCTCAGCCTCAGAGAAAGGGAAAGGCAAATCTTGCAAAGAAACCCCCTATGATAGGTTTCTCTTAGGGTTGCCATAAGTCAGTTTTCAAAGGGGAGGGACATGATGGCTAAAAAGAACCTCCTCCCTCAGTGGCACTTTGTTGTTGTCCCTTCAAGTCACTTCTGAGTTATAGCAACCCTAAGGCAAACCTATCACAAGGTTGATATTTTTTTCCAAGATTTGTTCAGAGGGGGGGTTGCCTTTGCCTTCTTCTGAAGCTGAGAGAACGTGACTTGCCCAAGGTCTGAGTGGGAATTTGAATCTAATCTCCAGAAGTCTTAAATAAATAAATATTTAGATATTTATATCTGAATTGAAATATTTAAATCTTAAATTAAATCTTGAGGGACCCCAGCAAAGAAAAGGTTAAGATCCACTGTCTCATTCTTATCTTGATTTACAAACTGTGTGCCTTTAATGGAGTGTCCCAGTGGTTTTTGCCAACATTGCAGCGGGGTATAAGTTCATGTTTTGAACTGAAGTGTTGCATTATCTCCTTGTTATTTATTTATGAATTTTACACTGTTCAGCTGAAATGGTTTTCTTTGGTATTGAACTGAAACTCTATAGACAGGTTTTGTATTAGCAATTTCATTCTTAATCTTTCATCTTGATTGACTATACATTTATATGATTGTATTTGTTTTTTAACAATGATATTAGCTCTTTGGTCTTTCTTTTGGAGAAATGAACCAAATAGAAATAAATACTTAACTGAAACATAGGAAAGAAAAGATGTGGAAGTCTTCATTTAAAAAAGGAAACATAGTATCTCACTAAAATGATGAAACCACAAGAATGAAAGTTACAGTCCACAAAGAAACAAGTGGTGTACTCTGCCTTTCAGAAGAAGTTTATCATTTGTATTTTCTTTAACATATTTCAGGTTGTTTTTCCACACAACCCTCAAGATGGCTTTGAGGTGGATTGCACTGGACTAGGACTCTACCAATCCAATACTATTTCCACCAAGAATTTAGCATGGAAGAAAGCTCTACGTTCTATAACCATCTTACATCACTTCAAAAGGGACTCTCAAATGCTATTGTTCTTATTGTGAAGATAAAAGCAATGATGATCCCAAATATCCTTTCCCTTTGTCTCTCATATCTCTCTTGAGGACATAACAACAGATGTCCTTTATTATAGCTGCAATTTCATTAGGTTTCCATTTTGTCCAGCTTGCTAATATATCTTGACTTCTTTGAAATCTGAATACTGGCAAAACAGACAAGAAGCAACAAAATGCAGGTTGGATACCCTGTCATGGCAGGTCCCATATTTCCTTGTATTTCCAATCAATCAATTTCCAATCTTTGCATGTTTGCCTTTCGAAAATTATAAGCTAGGCCAGGTGACACTGTCCTAGTTTGGGGGTTATAACTCTTCTAGGCAAGTTTCACATTCTGCAGACAGCAATGTCGTCTATGGTGAAAATGGTCTGGACCTGATCTTACAATTGTTAACACTGCATAAGCTCTCTTCTGGCAAGTCATTCCACAATTTAAGGGCAGCTGATGAAAAGATCCTCTGGTAAACAGTTGTCAGTCTGGTTCTGGCTGAGGAAGTAAATGTTCCCCAGAAGGCCTGAATGCAAAGGCACATTATATAGGAGAAGGCAATCCTGTGGGTAACCTGGAGGGAAGATACTTTTCAAGAAAACAAAACACTAGTAAAAAGTGTACAATTAAGTTTATGGGGCACGTCTTTATAGAATCATAGAGCTGGAAGAGACCACAAGGGCCATCAAGTCCAACCCCCTGCAATGCAGGAATACATAATCAAAACACTCCCAACAGTTGGCCATCCAGCCTCTGTTTAAAAACCTCCAAAGAGACTCCACCACCCCCCAAGGCAGTGTATTCCACTTTCAAACTGCTCTTACCATCAGGAATTTCTTCCAAATGTTGGATGAGAATCTCTTTTCCTCAAGTTTGAAGCCATTGTTCTGTGCCCTAGTCTTTGCAGCAGCAGAAAACAGGTTTGCTCCATCCTCCATATGAAATCTATTCAAATATTTAAACATAGCTATCATATTGTCTCTTATTTTCCTTTCCTTTTTCTTTCAAGTTATTTTTCATTCTAACAGTCAATTCTTCCATTAAAGCATATTCCTGTATTTTATCCAACCATTCCTCAATTGTCTCTTAACCTTCAATATCGTCTCTTAACCTTCTCTTCTCCAGGCTAAACATACCCAGCTCCCTGACTCACTCCTCATAGGGCATGATTTCCAGGCCTTTCACCATTTTGGTTGCCCTCCTCTGGACATGTCCCAGCTTGTCAATATCCTTCCTGAACTGTGGTGCCGAGAACTGGACACAGTATTCCAGGTGGGGTCTGCCCAAAACAGAATAGAGTGGTCCTATCACCCCTTGACTAGACTACCTACTAGACACTACACTCCTATTGATGCAGCCAAGATTCATATCGGCTTTTTAAAGCTGCCAAATCACGCTGCTGACTTATGTTCAGCTTGTGGCCTACTAAGACTCCTAAACGCTTTTCCAACATGTAAATGAGTGAGAGTGAATTTCACTGAATGCATTTTGGAGTTACCTCTGACTGTATAGATTCAGCTTGTAAAAGACTGTTGAGTTTTAATTAAAGATCTTCAACCAGCTGAAATGCTACCTTTAGCGCTGGCTTTAAAATATAAACAATCCTGCAAATACGTGTTAAGTATTAGTGAAGGGAACACTGTTAAGGGGGAAAAAAGTGTCCCACTTCTTCTTTCTTGTTTTCTTCACCTTCCAACCTTCTCCATGATAGCCTCATTATCACTTCATTTGCATGAGAGAGCAAAAAGGCACGCTCAGTTACCCTGAAACTTGGCAGATGTCACCGCTCTTTACTTCCTTGTTCAACAGCATTAGTGCAGATGGAAAGGGGGAAAAAAGAAGAACAAGGAAATCAGCTGTCTTGGCAGGTACACCTGAAATGGTTTCAAATGGAATAACCTGGCAAAGTAGGCTGCCATTGCTACATTGGGATTGTGTTTACTTCCTTCATTCCTGTAAGCAGGCAAGGTCCTGTAGGCTCTGCCCCAGTGCCCATTTTAGCCATCCCCAGAGCTCCACAGGAACACACAATGATGTGGCACCTAAATTATTTTTTATTTTTTTATTGAATTTATATCTTGCCTTTTTCCCAATATGGGAAACCAGGCAGCTCACTATACAAATTAAAACAAAATACCATTAAAACAATGGATAATGCAAACATTAAAAACAATTAAACAAACAATCATATTAAAAGCACTAACCTGAAATATTTTCAAAAAGCTGTTGAAATGATAAAAATTCAATTCAACACACTCAATTAAAAGGCCTTCTGCATCAGACAGTTAACACTCTAAGATCTGGGCTAACAGAAAGGTCTTCATCTGCTGGTGGAAAGACAACAGAAAGAAGGCCTAACTGCCCATGGCAGGAAATTCCACAGTCTGAGAGCAGCCATGAGAATACTTTCTCCCGTGTCCTCACTAAATGTGCCCATAATGGTTGCAAGACCAAAAGAAAGCTCTCCCTGAATGGCAGGACTGAGATCTACCATTTCAGGCAACTGCAAGTGACATCGCATCACCTTCTGTTGCTTCTAGGGCACTTGGTGACTCTCTGTCCATTTCCCAACTATTCCACTTTCAACATCCTATGGAATCTTGGCGTTGCAGTTTAGGGAGGGGCCTTCAGAATTCTCAGCCAGAGAGCTCTTTGACCTCAATGAACTACAAACCCCAGAAGTCCACAGGATGTTGAAAGTGGAATAATAGCACTACAACAGTATAGTGTGGAAATGGCTTCTGTTTGGGGTGCCCTCCCTGAAACAGCCTTTTAAAGTATATTTCACTGTGTTCCATAGCATTTTGAAGTGCTTTCTTGGGGTGCTGGAGGTAAGCCCACAGTGGATTTCCAAAAGCACTGCATGAGACCTCCAGACAACACAGTTCTCACTCCTGTTCTGGAGCACCTGTCTCCACCTGTCACTTTATTTTTCCCTTGAGAGAGAGATTCAGCACAGCAGGCAGAAAAGGAAACCAGGCATTTGGGGAAAGTGTTTTGAACCTTCCTTTTAAAAATGCATAGATCCTAGCAACATTAAGGATTTAAAGTGTCCTCTCAAGATCCCCAGTTTTGGGAGGAAGACAGTGAGTGCCACGCCATTCACTCCTCTCCAAAAAACACAATTTTGGGATCTGATCCACATGGAAGCTTCACAGAGCCATTCCTATGGGTGAAAGGGTGTGGGAGCTTTGACACTCAAAACATGTGCATGCCTGAAAGGCCTCTTCAAGATGGTCCTAGTCCAATACAATTAAAACAACTAGGTGTACAATTAAAATAATTGAAAGTGAGCCACACTTCTCTGTCTCAGTGACCATTATACTGCATTCCATTAACATATGAACTTCTTCCCTTGGTCTCAAAGGCGCGGCAAGATCCCTTTGCCTATTGAGATATGGTTATTTACTGCTTAAATCTTCATGCTTTGGCTTCAGCTCTTTCTTTCTCAGTTGAAAAATTTTTGTTACTGCCAATGAACTCACTTAGCAGCCCAGTGAACTCATTTCCACAGCTTACAAGAACAACCCCAGAGCATCAGGACTGATATAATACAAGACGTCAAGATGTGAAGCAGAATTACTGGGTGTTTGAGCAGCTTTGATGGTCTGAGCACCTCCCTTTGATGGTTTGAGCACCTTACGTTCAATCCCCAGGTAAATAAGTGTTTTCCTTGAAGCTCCCTGAAAGCCACAGCAGTGCCAGGTGGGAAGTGGAGTATGTGCAACGGAGCAGTGGTTATAGTCCAGCTGCCATTTGCTATTCATATTTGGGAGATGAAATGTCCAAACGCCCACAAAATCCTTATGTTTTGCATTTTGGAGTGAAGTGTCCTAGCCAACATTCCATCTCTCCAGAAAGCTTATTACATGATCTGAAGATGGATGGGAGCCATCTGCTGAGTGAATGCACCTTGGCTAATTTATTTGCCATTATCCAACTTTCTCTTTCTTGGCAAAGGCTGAAGCCAGCCCTGAATCATTCAATATGCTTGATAATTGTAGAGAGAGTGCAGCCTCCCACTCTAGCAGGGGTGTCACAAAGGAAATGTATGAGAATTTCCACATCGGTATTTTAGCATGTAGGTGACATTGTCAATATTTCAGCTCTCTCACACAATACAATATATGCTCCATTGTCTTTGATTGGAAATGAAAGAAGATTCCATTCTCTGAGGACCCTTTAAGAAGCCCAAATGTTGTACTCCCAAGTGCAAAGAGGGATGGAACTTCAGGCCATCTCCACCCTACACTGTTACAGTGCTATTATTCCACTTTCAACATCCTGTGGAATTCTGGGGTTTGTAGTTTACTGAGGCCCAAGAACTCTCTGGCTGAGAATTCTCAATGCACCTCCCTAAACTGCAAACCCCACGATTCCACAAGATGTTGAAAGTGGAATAATAGTATTATCACGGTGTAGGGCAGAAATGGTCTCAGTCTTTACCTTGCCATTGTAAGAGACCTGATGGAAATGGCCTCAGCCTGGAAAGAGGCAGGGTAATTCTAAGGTGGCTGACAGGGTAATTCTAAGGGTGAAGGAGAAAAGGAGCTAATCCTCTGACACATCCAAAGCCCTGCTGTTCAGTTTAAGACGAGCAGGCTTGCCTTTTCTTTTCTTTTGTTTTATTTCATATTTATTTTTCCCGCTTTTGGTTTTAAATAGAAGGAACATGCCCAGGTGTACATGGGGCCCCACAAAAGAAATGCTTGGGCTATAGATCCAGCAGGTCCAAAGCCACCCCTGTTCCAACTGAGAACATCCATTTCAGAGCCTAATGCTGACTGTCATTAGCAGAAATATTGTCAGCAGTATCCACCTGTCACATAGAACACGGAGTCTCCATGGCAAATATCTCCCTCCCATTCATCAGAAGAATGGTGGTCTCTGCCCCATCCTAACCATCTAAGGGATACCTTTTGTGTAGTGACAAACTGTCTCCTTCAATACAAAAGTGTAGTCAATTGTAGAACACTTTGGTTCTTATTTATATGTTTTGCTAGAGGTAAGAATGGTTTTGAATACAAAGTAAAGCAGGTCATATATGTTCAAAAATTCAATTAAGCCCTTCTTTCCAGCGATGTTTTAATATTTTATTATACTTTGAACATCTTCTCCAGCACTTGACTTTGTTTCTTATTTTTATATCCCATCTTGCCTCTAGTGAGCTCAGGGTGATACACACCTTTGCCTGACCACCAATGACCAAGAACTACCCCCGTCATTCTGCCTGACTTTTGAAAGTTGTGGAACAAAAGCCTACAACTAAAACTACATTGGCTCCAAAAGAATTCTGTTTAGGGGACTACACTTTTCCTGCCTTTTTACAGCTGAGTTGGATTCTGCATTATCTATGTGGTATTGCCCATTATGCCCAAGGGCTCCTAGAGAGACCTCTTGGCCTGCGGTACATTCCAGAGTTTAATTGTCCCAGTGAAAGTTCTGTCCTCTCCACTTTCCTTTGCAGAAGGCCCTGCAATCATTTCAAGCATGCTGAGAATGAGAGTGTGAAAGGAGAGCTCTTGACATGACACCCATGGGCTAAAAGAGTGATAATTGGATCAAATTATCAGTGAGTACATTCCTTGCACAGCTTACAAGAACAGCTGACAAGACTGGGACTAAGTGAAGGGAAAAATTTTGGCCTGTCCCAAGTAGTTCTCTCACCAGGACTGGGCGTTTTCTTAGTGTCAAAGCCTTAGCTTTGGGAAATTGGTATGACTGAATTCAATTATTTTCTCTTAAGGGAAGGCAAACAGTTAGGCCATGTTTGCACGATAGGGCTGTCCCGCTATGGAGACAGGATGGCAGTGGTCAGCTGGTTGTGCTTCTGCACGACGTTGTCACTGGCCACTGCCATCTCGTCCCCATGCATCATGCTTGCAGAGTATTCACTAAATGGATAAAATCTGTTTAGTGCCCATGGTCATGCAGCGTTCCCATACCCACCAGCAGGAAGCACAATGGTGACACTTCCTTCCCCACCCCAGCCTGGGAAAGTGCTCAGCTGTGCTGCAGAAGGAAGAGGTCTGGCCACCACACTCACTTCTTCAGGGAGCTGGTCCCATGCGGAGGGGATCATTCCTATGGAGCTCCCTTCCCTGGCAGGGCTACGACGAGACAACTCACAAGAGCCCTGTCATGTGAAAATGGCCTCAAAGAACACCATCCAGACTTCTATAGTGCAAGGAATGTATGACTGCAATTGAATTATGGCCAAGGTCCAGTAAGCACACTGATCGAGTGTAAGTTTCCATCAGAGTACTTACAATGTTGTTGGAAGGGTGGAGGTTCATCCATTGTTCTCACTTTCTCCCCAGCTGTGCAACAGCAGCTGTGGGACACCTGGGCCTTTGTACACTGACCCCAGCATAAGGCCGTTCTTCCTTCACCAGATCCATGAAAGTAGTTGGAATGTACCTAGGAATGCAGAACTGACCATGACAATCCCTTGCTCCTTTTGTACACCTGGCTGAGTGGAACTGTGTAAGAAGCAACAGGATACTTCCTTCTGCATTGTCTGAGAAAGTAACTAGGAAGTATGCTAACATATGTCATTCAGAGTTATTCATAAGGAAGAGCTGAAGCAAAGAGAAGCTGAAGCACTTTGCTTTTGCATGAGCCTACTATGAAGGGCTAGATGCCATTCCCTCCTCTCCTCTTCCTCCTGCTGAATTAATTGAATGCAAACTGAACTAATCGACGGGGGTCAACAAAATCCTTTCATTGCAGCCCTAACAGGGAGGGAAAGCACGCCAGAAACACTTCCCTCTACACCTCGCACGGTTGCTACGGAGGGGAGCACACTGGCTCTGCCTCTTCCCTTCCACAGTGCAGCTGGGAATTTGCCATTGCTGTGCTGGGGAGAGAGGCATCGCCAGTGTGCTTCCGCACTTCCGCGTGGCCAGGAAAGGCAGCAGCATGGCGCAATGGTAGGTGTAAAATGGATTTTTTTCCATTTTACCAAACTGAGACGATGGATTTTTTCCATTTTACAAATATCACGCTCATGCAACATGCAGTGACAAGATGGAGGCAGAACTGTGATGATGTCGTGTAGAAGCACGACCTGTGGAGCGCATCATGTCTCAACTGCAGGGCAGCCACACCATGCAGAAAGGGCCTTAGTTTTCAGCAATTGGAGTTGAGGACAAAGGGGAAAGTGGAAGAAAGAGAAATAAAACAGGACATTTTCAAAGCAGCTAAAAAAGTGGAATGGAAGAATATTAATCAAAACTATCCCTGCCAAACTGAGACAATTGGAGGATATGAAATCATTCAAACAGCCTCCTTTTTCACTGAGAGAGAAAGAAGAAAACTGCAACATTCCAAATATGATTTTTACAAATATTTGAATGACAATGAAGAGATATCTACTGTGTCACATTTTGTTTGTATTCTTCAAATTTGTGCATGAAAACAATCAAAGGAATCACAGAATCAGAGCTTAGAAAAAATGAGTAACTGAAGTTACAGCTACAGTGGTGCAAGGCAAACTTGTGGGACTATTACTAGTGCTTTTTTTTAAAAAAATAGCACTATTTATTCAAAAGCAATTAAAATCATTACTTTTAGTTACGGTACCTTTTAAAACACTACCAGAATGCCATAAGCCCTTGGCCTACAGCACAAAAATATGATGTTATCCCTTGTTATTTTATATAATCCTTCTCTTCCCTTTCCTCTCAACCAGCAACTTTTAAATATTTGGTGATTTTGCAAAAAAAAACATTTAAACTCCAAAGGTAAAATGATTTTTCCAGTAATTCAGATCTGAAATAGATTTTCATGGAAATATATGCTTATGACTTACAGTTTTAACAAAGTCTGTTTTAATTACTTCTCTGTCTCTGGAAGAGTGTTTAACATGGCACCTCTAAAATAAAATACATCAATGGAGGAACAGTTCGTCCACACTGCAAAAGTGTGTGATTTCTGTAATATTTGTTTGCTGTTCTCTGTACTGATGGCTTTCTATGAACAAAATGGTAATGACTTGGATTTCACTTCAGCCATGAAACGTAGCCAAAACAAAGGAGACAATCTCAAGGTAAGTAAGAAGCCTAAATGCCCTAAAGGCACTAGATCCCTTTTGATCTTGGAAGCTAAGCAGGGCCAAGCATGGTTAGTACTTGCATGAGAGACTGCCAATCAATACCAGGTACTGTACGCTATATTTCAGAGGAAGGAACTGGCAAAACCACCTCTGAGAATTCCTTGCCTGAAAAAACCCTATGAAATTCACCATAAGTCAACAGTCATCCTAAAGGCATATGCTGCGTGCTCACACAGACACAAGAAATAGCTGAGGAAGTGGTCTTTGCCAATTCAGTACAGGCACACATTAATGAATGGACTGAGTCTCTTCCTGGATAGCCAGAATGCAACAAGGTTAGAAATCTGAAACTTTTCTACTTTTCTTCTCTGAGCAGTCCATTTAAATTATCACTTGGATATTTACAGGGAAATTCATGACTGCTTTGAGGTAAAGCAGCAGTTTGGCTTCATGCAAGTCCTCCTAAGCAGAGTTCACTGTGGTCAGCAGTTAATTGCCAGTTTTACCAAACCTATGCAAAAGTGAACCAGGCCCAAAGATGAACCCAGCCCTTCTCCAAAGACACACTATGGAGAACTTATAAAACAACAACCTTGCCTTACATTTAATATTTTTCCATGGCTTTCAGCAATTCTGTGGCTTTGGCTAGTACCTGAAGCTGTAACATAAAAAGATTTAGAACCAGTCCAAACCCCCTGAATGAGTGGAAACTATATTAAAGAAGAATAATTTTTGAGATTTCCAACTCTCTTGCCAGACAAACAAATCACAGATGAATTTGGCCAAACTGGAGATAACTGAACTCTTTTCCAGTTCTGATGAAATGTCAACCCAAGCAATCTTAAAGGTAAATGCAACTGTAATTCTGCACCAAGCATCTGAGATTGTTCACCACTATTTCCCCTGCTTTGTTATTTTTCATCTAAAATTCTATACATGCCTACTCAGATGTAAGTCTCATGGTTTGTAATAGCTTACTCACATTTCACTAAGGCCTTTGACAAAGTTCCCCATAACATTCTTGCAAAGAAGCTAGTAAAATGTGGGCTGGACAGGGCTACTCTTAGGTGGATTTGTAATTGGTTGATCAACCGAACCCTAAGGGTGCTCACCAATGACTGCTTTTCATCCTGGAGAGAAGTGACTAGTGGGGTCCCACAGGGTTCTCTCCTGGGCCCAGTGCTATTTAACATCTTCATCAATGACTTGGATGAAGGAGTAGAATGCATGCTGGTCAAATTTGCATATGACACCAAATTGGAAGGGGTTGCTAATATGCCAGAGGACAGGATCAAATTTCAAAATGACCTTGATGGATTGGAGAGCTGGGCCAAAGCTAACAAAATGAATTTTAACAGAGAGAAATGTAGGGTCCTACACTTAGGGAGAAAAAATGGAATGCACAAATATAGGATGGGGGATAAGTGGCTGGATAATATAGTACATATGAAACGGAGCTAAGGATTTTGATAGATCACAAGCTGAACGTGAAGCAGCAGTGTAATGAGGCAGCCAACAAGGCCAACGCGATTCTTGGTTGCATCAATAGAAGTATGGTGTCTAGATCAAAGAAGGTAATTATACCACTCTATTCTTCATTAGTTAGACCTCATTTGGAATACTGTGTCCAGTTCTGGGCACCTCAATTCAAGAAGGATATCGACAAGCTGGAATGTGTCCAGAGGAGGGTGACCAAAATGGTGAAGGGTTTGGAAGCCATGCCCTACGAGGAGCGGCTTAGGGAGCTGGATATGTTTAGTCTGCAGAAGAAAAGGTTGAGAGGAGACATGATAGTCATGTTTAAATATTTGAAGGAATGTTATGTCAAGGAAGGGGCAGGTTTGTTTTCCAGTGCTCCATAGACTAGGACAAGGAGCAATAAATTCAAGCTGTAGGAAAGGAGATTCCACCTGAACCTCAGGAAGAACTTCCTGATGGTCAGAGCTGTCCGGCAATGGAATATGCTGCCTTGGAGTATGGTGGAGTCTTCTTCTTTGGAGGTTTTTAAGCAGAGGCTGGATGGCCATCTGTTGGGAGTGCTTTGATGGCTGTTCATAGCAGGGGGTTCGACTGGATGGCCCCTGGGGTCTCTTCCAACTCTATGACTCTATGATTCTATGACAAGTAAGTATGCATGCAGGGTTGACTCAAGACTTTGGGTGGTCTGAGACAATAAAGAAGCATCCCTTCTATTTATTAAAGCAAATAGGTGTGTATCCAGATTACAGAGATAGGAAAGTTAGTTTTTAAAATGTTGATGCATTTAGTTAATTTTAAAAATCTAATTCAATCACATTTACATTAGAAGAGGGAATTTAATTAGTCAGTGTATGTTAAACTGCCTTTTAAATCTGAGTTTAATGACTATACCAAAAGCCTTATCAGAATGATGCTGGGCATTGGCATCAATAATTTTCTCTTTTCAATCTCTTTTTTGAATTTGGAAGAGTAGGAAACAGCTGCATGAATCTTTGAAGACCACATTTCTCATGCTGCTTCTTCCCCACCAAAAAAATTCCTTCCTTTCCCTTTCTCCTTCCCTTGTAATCTCATTTCCCAAGCCGCTTCTTTAGTTTACTGGTTCTCATGTGGGTCCCAGAGTTAATAAGCGTCAAAATATAGGGTGGCATCCTGTTCGATATTTACAATTTTGCAGGCTAGACTTATGACCTCATAAATTTGGCTAGTCACATTTACAGTCCCCTGAATGTCCCCCATTAAAAGCCAAGCATCACATCAACTGAAGGACTTCTATAGCACTGGTGAGCCGGGCACTTAAAGTTGATGCATCCAGCCCACATCCAACAGCAAGCTGCAGTGGGAGAAGCAGCTGCAAAAGAACCCCATAGGGGTTGCCCCAGTCTGCTTAATGCTGACTTTATGTGTAGAGTATGGCATTCACAGTGTTTTTCTTTAGTCATCATTTAGTGTGTATCTAGTGTTATCGAGATGCTCAGTCATGATGCCTTATGTATATGCACAGTTTGTGACTTATGCTTTTGGCCGGCACCACTCCGGCATTGTGGCCAAAACATTCATTTTGTTTTGAGAAAGACAGCAAGAACAAGAGATTTGAATGCTGGCACAAACATAAACACTCAATGGTAATTGCTTGCTGGGCAAAAAGCAAGACCGGTTGCCTACTCGGAATGTCATATTCATGCCACTGTAAATGCCTACCTGATTACTAGATCACCATGCCAGTCAGCCAGCAAGCCAGCCAGCCAGCCAGCCAGCCAGCCAGCCCGCAATGATACCTCAAAATTGGCCAGTCCAGAGTCTTGGCAGGAAATAGGGCCCAGTTCAAAAGCATCCTTAGCCCAATATAGATCATCTGATTAAAATACAGCCTGGGTTCCTATTTTCTTCTGTATACATTTAGTTCAGTGTTCCCCTGGTAGGTAGGTAAGTAGGTAGGTAGGTAGATAGATAAGTTCTACAGACTAAAGAACCTTTTATACTACACACTTATAGCACTATGATTCCACTTTAGATGCCATGGCAATTATCCAATGGATTCCTGAGATCCGCAGTTTAGGGAGGGGCATTCGGCCAGGGAGCGCCTCTGATACCTCTGACTAAACTAGGAAAGAATCCTCTGCATGAGCTGCTAAGTCTGAGTTCTGTGGTTTGTCTTGGGGACAAGCAGGCGAATCTTGAGCACTGCAGTGAGGGTGCTCAAGGGCTCCGCTGATGCCTGTGAGAGTACTCATGATTTTATCTATCCTGTGATAATACTTATGATCTTAAATACTCATGATTTTTTCTAGCTGCCCATGCTTGCCACCTCTCACCCGTTCCCTTCCTCAGCCCACATTTGCTAATTTCCTTGGAAAAGCCAAATGTCATCTTTAGGACCCTCTACTACACCTTCCACATTTTCAGTCTTGATTTCATGGGGATGTTCCTGATTAATCCTGTGCTGTCCCACTAATTCAGCTTCTTTCAAAATGATCCAGTTTCTCTTTCTTCCTTCGACCCCCCCCTTTTGATCTCAGCTTGCTTCAGTTTCTGCAAACTGAGTTCAAAAGTAGTTTGCACTCAATTAACTCTACAGAGGAAAGAGGAGACAAGGGAGCAGAAACTTACCTTTCCCAAGCCATTTCTGCCCTACACTGTATAGAGTATTATTTTTAAATAATATTAAATATTATCTATAATAAAGGTTTGCCATATTTGTCTTCATATTGAAAAGCTAGTTGACCAGAAAGTAGCTCCTGTCCTTCAGTTGCCAAGTTTCTTTGATAATCCTAAAGTCCGTTGTTTTCAATTTACAAGGTAAATGCCCCCTGCTGTTGCTATTGTGTGCTTTCAAGTCAGAGGTATGGCAAGCCTCAAGCAAATCTGTCATGGGGTTTTCTTGGTAACATTCCTATTATCCGATGCCTATTGTACAAGATGGGCTTCACTGTATGAAAACAAAGTAATATCCCTGGGCTTAAGATTAGATTCCCTCCTTTTACTAACTGAAACAGAGTGCTTTAAAACTGTTAGGGCATGTCTCATGGAGAGGGAATACCACCTTTCATACCCATCAACCCCTAGGGTCTGTTCCCCACTGATGCTTGGTGTGCCTCCCCAGCCAGGTAGAATCCCAGATTACTTTCAAACTCTTACGTTGCTGGTGGCAAGAAAGGCCTTTCTATTTGCAAGGCTGAATATACGTCCTTCAAATGTGACCAAGGGCAGATATTTACAGATCCCTTTCTTAAAGCGTATGTGTCATTGTGCACAAGCTCCCGATGATCTCTATTACATTGAGCTGTCCATTGTATTCAAATTCAAGGGAAAAGCTGTTAAGGAGACTATTGGAAATGAATATCTGCCTAGATAGGCTATCTGTAGAATACTTATTGGATGACCAAAACCCGCAGGTTACTAGATTGATGGCCAATTTCCTGGTTGAGGCAGCAGACTTAAGTTTAAACTGTCAAGCAAGGATCCTTGATGTCGTATTGATAGGTACATGTTTATGTTATGATGTGCTATAGTATGCCTAATAAAGGTCAGTTGAATTGAATTGAATTGGTAACATTTGTTCAGACAGAACTTGCCATTGCCTCCCTCTGAAGATGGGAGTGATCACCCAGTAGGTTTCTATAGGCAAGTAGGATTTTGAATCCTAGGGTCTCCCTGATTCATAGGCCAACACTCAAACCACTATATTACATGCTGGCTCTTAAATGTACCCACTTCGGTTCTATTTCCTATTCTTTTATCTAGTATTTCTTTGTATCTATCCCACCCTATGCCCACTCACTCAGCTTCACAAACTTTGCCTTCTATTTTCTCAATGCTCTCCTCACTCTTTATCTGACAATGCTAATTCCTGCAACTCTGTCTTTATCCTTTTCCATTATTGGTCTTAGGAGTATGTTGATTTATTTCTGACTGATTCTGATTGATCGCCAAGGTGGCTGCGTATATCAAAAAGAATTATGTGCATGTAGAAATATCTTCAGTGATAATCATTTTTTGCCCCTTAGATGTATTCAGATTTAACAAAGGATGTCAGACCTTGATTCTACTAGAAATCTGCAGGAAATTAGAATCCTGAGAAAAGCACAGTTTTTCAAACCTTCATTGGACTCTTTACTAAGAAAATATGAGAATCAGTATTTTTGTGAAACACTACTCCCAATTTCTATTTTCCTCTTTTTGAGAAATGGAAAATGTACAAAAAAGAGAAGGGCTGAAACGATGTATCAGTGGCTCAAAGAGTCAGTGAGAGTTGGTGGCATTTGGCTACAGAGAGATATAAAGTCAGCTGAATGGCTGCATGGCAGCCAAGGTTCCAAGATCTTTGTTTTCAAGCATAAGTTCTCAGTCCCAAATAAAGTTTCTTATTACTAATATAAGAGTAACTGAAGGAAAAATACTTGGTACTTCATTTTTAAAACTTTAAAAGAAGTCTAGTTTACAAAATAAGACCCTAAAGCTGGAGAAGATGCAATGAATCTCTAGACCTTGAAATTAATAGGTTTTGCTGTTTCTAAACCAGCCCTGTCAGATCAGATCAAATCCATTGCAGAACAGAGTACATATGGCATTTAATTGAAGAACCAGGGTGGTGCAGTGGTTGGACTAGGACACTGGGAGTTGGGCTAGAACACTGGGAGCCCAGGGTCTGAATTCCCACTTGGCCATGGAACCCACTGGGTTCCTTGGGTAAGTCACCCTCTCTCTGCCTCAGAGGAAGGCAACGGAAAGCCTCCTTCTGAATAAATTTTGACAAGAAAAACCCATGATTGGGTTGCCTTAAGGTCTCCCCAAGTCCGAAAGGACTTAGAGGCACACAACAACCATCTAGCTCAGTAGTTTCTCTCTGCAGTTTCAGATAGGCTTCTTTTTCCCAGCCATGCTGCCTTAGGGCCTTTCTGCACTACACTGGGGTTTGTAGCTTACTGAGGCCAAAGAGTTCTTTGGCTGAGAATTCTCAATGCCCCTCCCTAAACTGCAAACCCCAGGATTCCATAGGGTGTTGAAAGTAGAATAATAGCACTATGACAGTGTAGTGGAGGAAAGGACCTTAAACTGTTTCAATAGGATATGCAAGGGATTGAATTCAGGATTTCTTACACATAAGTGATACACTACTGCATGGTAGTGCCTGCCACATCCTTATTCTATTAACAGTGTCCTCCAGATGTGTTGAAATAAAGCTCCCATGATCCACAGCCTGCCAGCATAG
Source organism: Iguana delicatissima (assembly GCA_948472985.1). Classification (NCBI taxonomy): domain Eukaryota; kingdom Metazoa; phylum Chordata; class Lepidosauria; order Squamata; family Iguanidae; genus Iguana; species Iguana delicatissima. The sequence continues at coordinate 312,349 of CAOKZL010000836.1, read as the reverse complement.
CCAACTGCCATGTTGCCTGGGGAAGATGAGAGTTACATTCCAACCCATCAGGAAGAAGCCAGTTTGCAGAAGGCAGGTCTTGTACCTGTCTCTGTGTGCATTTAGGCAACTCAAAGGAAAGTGGGTACATTTACCAGCGTTCCACACCATTGTGTATCTACCCTGAGAATCTGCACCGACGCATGTATACCTGACTAATATGCAGATTGTTCATCCTAAAACTATCAGGCAATATCATAATAACTGGAAGAACCGCACAATTAAAATAAAGGATGCAATAGTATTGGAACCAAAGGCAAAGATATCAAAGACAATCTCTCAGCTTTTCAGGGAGAGCAACGGCAGTTGTATTGAAATTCCCTTAACTTGAGGGAGCAAAGGAGAATCAAGACTAAATATATTCTGTTTGTGCAAACTGAGATTGTTGCACTTTGGACAGGTCATGAGAAGGCATAACTCATTAGAAAAGACAATCATGCTCAGTAAGGCAGAAGCAGTAGGAAAAGAGGAAGACCGCATTACAGATGGATAGATTCAATCAAGGAAGATATATCCCTGAATCTGCACGACTTGAGCAGGGCAGTTGAGGATAGAATGACTTGGAGACCTCTCATTTATAGGGTCACCATAAATCAAAGTCAGCTTAACTGGCAATTAACAAAAAACAAATACTCTTAACATTTTCTGAGGTTCTGTGAGAAAAAAGAGGAGCAAGATATACTTGGAGGAGTCACCCTTGGATGCCAACTCTGTGAACAGGTTTGCAACCAGCAGGACTTTTTTTAAAAAAAAAAAATTAGTTAGTTTGGTTTGGTTCTTAGATTTCTAAATTAAAATCTGTAAATCAGAAACCTGATGTATTTTCCCAGCAGGCAGTAATGTCTTCATCTCAGCAGAAGGAAAATACTGTCTGTTCCAGGAGTCTTCTTTTGACACCTAAAAGCAGATGTTTAGCATCCTGTAATATCTGCTTTTATCCTTCCCCTCGCACACTCCAGTTTGGAAAGTCTGGCACAAGATGTAAGTGCCATCGTGCCCAGTGGAAAATGTGAGGCATAAAACTTTAAAGCACTTCTTTCTTTTCACCATGCGTCATATACATTTTCCTTCTGGTTCTCTCACCTGTAGGAACATTTGTCAAGGCGTGGAGAAAGGAAAAATCTAAACTCCCTTTTTTTAATTACCCAGCAGGCCATGAAATGAATAAAAATAAATGAACTACATGTAAATTCTAAGTTTCCATGGAACAATCAGAGATTTTAACAAGCAAGCTGCAAAGTTACTCCACAGACCTAGTGGTTTATATTGTTTTGGCTTATATAGAAGGGAAAATTCACTCCGAATATTGAGGGCCAGCACACACTATCCTATTTATCCAGACTACCGCAAGCTTAGCAGAGAGGAGAGGGGCAGCATCAACAGCACAGTAGGCAGCCCAGTGTTGATAACAGGTGGTAGGTGAAAACCATCTCAGTTTGCCCAGAATACTTTTAGGCCTTATGTCTTGTTCTGTCCCAGCATTGAAAGATTCTCCTTTTTCTCTCAATGCTCAGTTGAGGGAAAGGGCTTACCCCTGGATTTTCTGGAGGAGAGGAATGTGAGTCATGTTGGTCTGTTGCAGAAAAAACAAAAGAGCCTTGTGGCACCTTTAAATCTGACATGTTTTATTTGTCATAAAGTTTTGCAGACACCGACAGCCCAGTTCAACAGACACAAGATCTGATGGTGTGCGCTGCAATCTGTGAAAGCCTGTGTCAAATAAAAAGTGTGCATGTGTTCAATGTACCACAAGACTGACCTCGTGTCCGAACAAAACCAGATCAGATGAGCTTTCTTCCCTGCGTAGTGCTGGAAAAGGAACCTCTCTCAGTGCTGGACATGAGCAAATCCCGGCCCCAGCTAATTTGCAAGGAGCAGCTGATGTGGTGAGCTAGGAAGATTGTTCTCCATGCATCCATGTAAATAGGAGGTGTCGATACCTGAAGGATCAGCAATTCCTATAGGCGCCTGCCCGAGGAGTGAGGTTCTTTTGAAGGAGCTCTCCTCTCTGTCTCACCCATATACTGTATAACAGAGCTTTCCAAACCTTTCATGTTGGTGACACACTTTTTAGACATACATCATTTCACAACACAGTAATTCAGTTTTACTAGCAAACTGAAGGTTAAACTAACCCCTTATAAGAGATACAGACACATTGTAATAACAAAATGTATGGGGACACAACATATCTCGTGAAAACCTTTCATATATTTTTTTAAAATATATGATTTATAAATAATGACATACATTTCCAAGAATGTAAGAGACATATCTACACACGTCAGGTGACACACGAGCATGTCATGGCACACTGTTTAGAAAGCCCTGCTGTACAAGATGTGGAAGCGAATCTCCTCAGCTGTGAGACACCCCCCCCCCCGTGGAATGCCTTCCCTGCGGGGACCCAACTAGCACTAATGCTGGCTTTATTTGGGTGCCAAGTAAAAACATGGCTATGCACTAAAGCAGTGGTTCTCAACCTGTGGGTCCCCAGATGTTCGTGGACTTCAGCTCCCAGAAGCCCCAGCCACCATGGTCAATGCTCAGGGCTTCTGGGAGCTGAAGTCTAGAAACATCTGGGGACCCACAGGTTGAGAACCACTGCACTAAAGCCTTTCAGGCCTAACTGATTCACTCTAAAACATTTACATATGTGGTTTGAAATTGCTTTAGCCTTCTTCACCTGGATCAACTTGCTTAATATATATCTATATATAGTTTTTAGTCTACTTATACTAATTTTTATTGTTTTAAATTATTTTAATCTATTCACCTTGGTTCTACTTTGTATACCACCCTGAGGTCTCCTGATATAGGCCCTTTCCGCAGCTTACCTGTTCTTGGCGCTGGGGTATGGGGATCGCGTGAGCAGCCTCTTGCGAGAGGCTCTCACGTCCCTGTTGCTTCAGCTCTGCAGCCGCTGCCTGCTCACAAGCAGGGAGCGTGAAAGCCCCTCCTCTTCCTTCTGCAGCGCAGACTGGGATTTTCCCAGGCTGTGCTGGGATAGGAAGCGCGAGCGCCATGGCTCTGGAACTCTGCATGCACGGTAAGTGCATGCGGGGCCCTGGAGCAATGCGTGATCATGCACCATTTTTGGCTCAAAGCTGAAAATGAAATAGTGCGCAATCGGCACCTCCCGGTCCCGGCAGTATTGCACAATTGCGAGGACATCATGTGGACAGCTCCTCACAATTGCACAACGCTCTAGAGCAGTGGTTCTCAACCTGTGGATCCCCAGATTTTTTGGACTTCAGCTCCCAGAAGCCTGAGCATTGATCATAGTGGCTGGGGCTTCTGGGAGCTGAAGTCCGCAAACATCTGGGGACCCACAGGTTGAGAACCACTGCTCTAGAGGCCCTTTTGCATGGCGAATGCTGTGCAAAAAGGGCCAAAGGGCAGAGTATAAATATTTTTAATTAAAATATTTAATTAAAATCTTCTAAAGAAGTAATTAAAATATTCAATTCATTCATAAAAGGAGTGTACAGGGGCCAAATGTGGCTTCTTAGAATCCATCTTACTGCAGAACACATTACATTAATCCAGTCTTGAAGTAAACAGTGCATCTGGTCCTTTAACAGGTCTGGCTTCTTCAGGACCCAAGGCAGGTAAAGGTGTTCCTGTCCACTGCTGCCAACTGAACACCCAAATGCAAAGCTGAACTCAGAAGTGACCCCATACTCCAAATCCAGTCCTGCTTTTTTTTTTCTTTTTTTTAAAGAAATTGGGAACTTATTTGGGATAGACTGAATTTCTTTTCCAGAGCCTAGCTGTCTTTCAAAACCAGAAGGATATCTGCAGTGGCTGGGTAAAGCTTTAGTTTGTTAGCTGCCAGCTATTATCTCGTCCAGGCACTTGCCAACAATTTCATCAGTATTGGATGACAAAAGAGAAACAGACGTGTGGCATTCACGTATTGTTGACAACACAATGCAAACCTTCTAACAGCCTTTCCCAGCAGTTTTATGTAGATGCTGAACAAGATGTGGAATAGATTTGAGATGATTCCCAAAAGAGAACATATGCCAGCCTTCCCAGCCTTGCAGTGTTTTGGACAAGAAGTCTTATACTGCTTGAATCCTGGGCACCGGCCATGCAGACTGAGCTGATGAGAGTTGTAATCCAAAACATAGGAAGAGATTGGGTCGAAGAAGAAAGAGTGCTGTACCCAGGAAACCATGCCAAAACATGTCCTGAAACTAACCTTTGAGGAAGGGCAAACATTAGCAGAAGAATATAGCAGTGATCTGAACACAGAGGCCCTTTTCGCATGCCTTGTTTTGTGTGAGCATCCCTTGAGCGTCGCATGAATGGGAGCATCGCTCCATATGACGCACTCCCACTCGCGTGATGCTCATGAGGCTAAAGCAGGGCACACGCACATTTTTTATTTTCGGCTGTAAGCCGAAAATACTGCGCGCTAGCACAATGCTCGCAGCGCCCTCGTGCATTTACCTGCGTGCAGTGCTTCGGTGAGCCGGGCTGGTCGCTCTTCCTTCCCCCAGTGCAGCCTACAGCTCCCAGACGGCACTGTGGAAGGAAGGGGCAGGGTGCTAGCACAACGGTCGCGCTGCCACGAAGCGGATGCAGGAGGCAGAAGGGCTGTTGCGAGTGTGAGCGGCTGCTCGTGTGAGCGCCGCTCCCCACTGCCGTGATGAGGTAAGATGTGAAAAGGGCCATAGCCAAGAGAAGAAGTGGACAGGCTGGAAGAAAAGAGTCCATATGAGCCTGAGTTGGCAGAAACTCATAGGGCCCTCTGGTCTAGACCAACAGATGTGTCCCCTGAACGAACCCAGCTCCAGTATCCCTTTTCCAAGATGGCAGCAGTGTGCCATCAGTGTGCTAGTGGTGGACCTGGCATTAGCTCTTAGACAAAAAAAAAAAAAACTAACATCCAGGCCAGAGCTCTTCTTTGTAGGAGAACGGAATCCAACCATTCACACTATACACTTATAGCACTATTATTCCACCCTAACTGCCATGGTTCCATCCTACTGAATCCTGGGATTACTGTTTAGGAAAGATCACTTGGAGTTTTCAGCCAGAGTGCTCTAGTGGCTCATCGGACTACAAACACCTGGCTTCTACGGGATGGAACCATGACAGTTAAAGTGGAAAAACAGTACTGTAACTGTGCTGTGTGAATGGACTCCTGATCTCTGTAAGGCATGCTGGGTTGGCTCCTTCATCCTAAATGATCCAGATCTGTTCTACTATATTATTAAGAACAAGAATCAAAGCTTCAGTTGTCAGGCTTATAGATGAAAATGGAGTTGCTCAGCATGATTACATTATCATGAAGTATCTCTGTTGTAGTGCATAGTATTTAGCTCTCCTTTACTCTTATATTGGCAATGAAGACGCAACAGTTTGACAAAAGGCCTGCTCCTAGTGAAGCTGAAAACTGCTGAAACAAATGTGTTGATGTTGAGATAGAGTATTTCTTCCAAGTGCCTGAAAAATCTTGAGCTGGTGGTATGCTTGTTAGGTAAATGTTGTGTCATCTTCTTTGCCTTTCTCATGCAGACTTGGGTGTCTCCAGCCATAGTGCAATTTGCTGATCACTACACTGCCTTTTGCCAGTGCTATTACTGTCATCTTGCCCTGATAAACTGGGCATTATGCTGTGGTTGGGGGGTTTGTGTTCAATTGCACATAGAATTCTATAGAAGCACAAACATATAGATACAGATCAACCCTGTTGCTTGCATTCATAATACCTTCTTAGCATTGTGGCTATGGAATCTGTCATGGTGAATGCCTGTGTTTCAAAATTTGCCACATCCAGTGCTCCCTGCACTTATGGTATATAAAGGTCAGGTAAGCTATTTGGAAGAAGGCCGTTGGATTCTTTAGAATGTAGTGGGTGTAAAAAGCTAGTTTTGATGCCTTTGGTCTTGCCACGTGCAGCACATAGCCTGCTCTCTGGCAGGTGCTTCCTGCTGAAGGTAGTGATATATACATATTTTATTATTATAATCCCAGTCCTTTATTAGCTTTGGAGCTACGTTTAAAATGCAGCTGACACAACACGTTTTTCTTCTTTCACAAGATTTATGGCTTTGTGTTTTGAGAGCTACTGAAGCCAATGTTAATGGGCCTTTTAAGTGCATTCTGTATTTTTAAGAGTTCAAACCTTTGAGGGCTCTTGGAAGCACACCAAGGTGCCTTCATTCCCCTCTCCCTCACCCGCCTCTGTGTACTTTTACAGGAAATGGGGAAAGAGAACATATGCAGGCTAACAACTATGGAAGTATACATCTATATAATTTCTAGATAGATATGTGGTGCCACACTAGGGTTGTCATTTTGCTCAAGAAGCCAGAAATTATTTGGATTCCGCACACAGCAACTGCACTCCCAACAACAGAGCTGCTAGCCTGGCATTTCAGCCCATGTTACAAAAATAGCAGTGATGTATTTAAGTCTTTTACTTCAAGTCTCAAGTCTCTACCTTCAAATCTTAAGTCAAGTCTCAAGTCCTTCAAGATACTTTCAGGTCAAGTCTCAAGTCTGGAAGCCAACTTTATAGTCTAAGCAAAATTCCAGAATTACTGGATGGAGAGAAATAAATTCAATTTTAATCATTTAAGCAGAGTCAGCTCTCCACATTTGCAATTCTGCCAACTGTAGCTTTGAAAGTGGGGAGCAGGCTCCTATCTTACTCCCCATTACTGAAGATTAAAAAGATTTAGAAGGAAGGATCCTTCTTCCTCAAGCCTGTTGCCTAACACATTTGCTCTTCCCCTCTGAGAAATGCACCCTGCATCCTGGGGGCAAGTCTTGTCTTTTGCTCTTAAACATTTTAGAAGGCTTCTCTCATATGCAACAGGGACAGGCTGCTGAGCAGGCCTCAAGCCTGCCTCAAGCTCGTTGCCTAACCTGTTTGCTGTTCCCCTCTGTGAAATGCACCCACACTTAGGGCTTGAGAGAGATTGTCACGTGACCAGTAGGCAAAAAGAGATGGAGGCATTTTTCAAAGTCGTAAGGTTTTTGGATGAATGCGTTATATTCCTGGACCCAGGGTATCAACTCAGTCATTAAAAATATACAAATCTCAAGTCGAGTCAAGTCAGTGCATCATTTATGGCTGAGTCAAGTCTGAGTCGAGTCACTGAAGTGACTTAAGGCCCTAAGGCACGTGCCATGCGAAAGGGCACCTGGAGCATCACGCGATTGTGAGGAGCGATCTGCATGACGCACTCACAATCACGTGATGCTCCAGGGTCTGGCGGGCACCGCTTGCACACTTTTTCAGTTTTGGCTTTCAGCCGAAAAGGATGTGCAATCACGCATTGCTCCACACTTGCCGTGCGTGCGGAGCCTCCAGAGCCGCAGAGGTCGCACTTCCTGCCCCAGCACAGCCTGGGAAACTCTGAGGCAGCACTGCAGAAAGAAGAGGCGGGGCTCTCGCGCTACCTGCTCAGGAGCAGGCAGCTCATGCGGAGCTGAAGCAGTGGGGACGTGAGACCCTCTCGCTGGAGGCTGCTCACGCGATCCCCGCACCCCAGCACCGAAAAAAGGTAAGGTGTGGAAAGGGTCTAAGTCTGACTTGGGCCCAAATCTATCGACTCAAGTCTACATCACTGAAAAGTAGCTTTGTAGTGAGTGTGCGTGTGCGCATACATGTGCACCCATGCATGCCCATGACCGTTTTAGAAGGGGGGAAATGAAGGCAGAGCAATTTCTGCCATCTCAGTCAAACACATATTAGAATCATAGAATCATGGAATCACAGAGTTGGAAGAGACCACAGGGGCCACCCAGTCCAACCCCTTGCCATGCCATATTACAATGCTTGGAAAATCCTTGGATAAACAGAACTTTTAAATACCTTTTCTCTCCTTTTGGTAAGAGAGTGCAGGAATTATATGTCAGTAACCATCTGTAAATCAAGATACAACAAAATGCAAAATCCACAGAAGAATGATACCTTGCCAACCAAAATGCACAACACACATTATATAATCTTTTGTAACTCCACTGGCTTCTTTATCAGGTAAAAAAATGTTCAAAATCATACAGGAGAAGAAAAGCAGCAATGTCAGAGTCAGAGTCAGATATTGTTTCTCTTGTAGTTCATCTGGTTTGGGAAAATTTGCCATAGGCAAATTTGAACTCTATTAGCAGCAGTAAAATAGCTTCTCTTGGGATCCAGGTCGTCTGACCCTTGGTGAAGCACAGAGGATACACCTATGCAGCACCTAAAAGTTTTTCAAGCAATCCACAAGCCAATCTTGGGCACATCACACACTATCAGCCCCAGAAAATCCCATGATAGGTTTTCCTTAGAGTTACTATAAGTCAGAAATGAATCAAAGGAACACAACAACAAGCAGAACACAAAGTTCTTTAGAAATTCAGTGTTCTCTGCTTAAGAAAGGGGCCAGTGCCTTCATAAAGAACAGAGACAACACGGATCTCAAGGGAAACTTTACTAATGCTAATGGAGTTTAAATGTTACTATTCTTTGTCTCAGTCCCCACATGGCCAAGGAGAGTGTCCTCTCCCTGCACTGAGATCCCTCCAAGCCAACTGAACCACTTTTGTGGATCCGCTCTTTTGTGGATTTTGGATTTTGTTGCATTGTGCTGCATGGCCAACACAGATACCCTCAAACATATTCTCTAAATCAAATGACTCTAAGGAATTCAAGTGTGCTCACTTCAAGGCTAAAACACCAGGAAGCAGGTCAGTGGTCAAAGCAGTATGAGATAATAGAAGATTTGCCAGGCACTTGCTGTATTTAACAATGCAGGTGAGTTGAACATTGACTGGTTCAGACGGAACATCACCTTTAAGTCACCCACACTGAGTCACAGATCATCTACACACATTGTTTACACTAGTCCTGTGTTATTACCACATGCCCATTTTTACCTCTTAAACACCACTGTCTTTTAAACCAAATAAGAATCCAAATATAGCAAGGACTCTCTTGGGACATAATGAACAGAGAACACTGCAAAGTAGTAATTTGGAAAGCCAGCAGAGAAGAGGAGCCAAGTGTTCTGACGTGCATTGGTTGAATTAATTTCCTGTGCCAAAGTCCAATTTATTACCTTCTGGTTGGTTTAGAATTTGTGCAGGGAAAGATAGAAAACCTGAAGGTGATTTTATAATGCTGAACCAATCATTTTCCTGAAAAATTTAGTAACAACATCCAGCATGTTAGGCATATTCCTCCATAAAACAGTGCTTTGAGGATGAAAAGAGAATTTCATCCAAGAAGTATTATTTTTTGGGGAAGCCGGGCAGCCTAGTCTACCAGATTTGCATTGCTTAGCAAGTATAATTGACTGCTGTACTGAAGGAAAAGAAAGGACCAAACTCTAGGCCAATTGACTAGATGGGGTCAGATTCACTGTATAATATGCCCTTCAACATTTCACAGGTGAAAACTAGGACATATGTGGCCAAGCAACATTTGGAATGTGGTCAAGATGGCAAAAGTTATAAATAAGGAAGAACGCAAAAGCTAAGAGAAGCTGCAGGAGCATGCTTTTACTTGAGCATGCTGGGAAGGGCAAGATTTCACATTCTATTCTCCTTCTTGCTGGATTAGGAGAGTACAAACTACTTTTGCACTTGAACTCATTTGGCAGCAATTGATGTATGCTGAGGACAAAGAAGGAAAGTGGAAGGAGGAGAAAAAAAGGTGGACATCTTATGTAAAAGCAGCAGAAAAAGTAGGATGGCAGAGGACAGTTGGAGATTATGCTATAATGCCTGGAAAATGCTAACTTCCATGGCTCGCCATAAATACAGCGGCTGCCATAGATAACAAGCAAGCAGCATCAGTTGTGCAGGAGCTATTTCATTCATTCATTTATATTTCTTATTTATTTATAACACATAAAACTTCCACTTCTGTTCAAAAATAATGACAGACAACTAAAACTGTTCAGTTTTAAAAGAAAAACAACAACAACAACAAAAGTAATCAATCATTGTTATATCCTGCCTTTTTCTCTGTTTGGGACTCAAGGTGGCTTACAACAGTTGAAAGAGGCACCAAAGTTAAAAAAGACAATTAAACTATGATATTATATTAAACTACCATAACTACCATAAAATTAAAACCAGTTAAAAAACATAACTCTTTAAAATGACAAACGAATAAAACACAAACACTATAGCACAATTACAGGACCCAGTTTCCTTGAGCAGACAGTCCTTAAAATCCTGCTGAATTTTTTAAAAAAAGCCTTAACCTGCCTGAGGAAAGATAGCAGGAAGGGTGCCACTCTAACCAATCTGAGAAGGGAGTTCCAGATCCTGGGAGCAGCCACCAAGAAGGCTCTCTCCTATGTTCCCACCAGATGTACTCTGAAGGTCGTGGTACAAAGAGAGACGGGCCTCCCCAGCAGATCTTAAACACGGGCAGGGTTCATGAGGGAGAAAATGGTCCTTCAGATAACCTGAGTCATATGAGCTTTAAAGGTTATAACCAGCATTTTGGATTATGCCCAGAAACAAGCTGGCAGCCAGTTGAGTTGTTGCAACAAGGGACTTGTGTGCTCCCTGTGGCCCACCTCAGTTAATAATCTGACTGCAGCTCTTTGAACCAGTTGAAGTTTCCAAACACTCTTCAAAAGCAGTCCCACATAGAATATGTTTCCTGTAATCCAAACAGGATGAACCAAGGCGTGTGTCACCATGGCCAGCTCTGAAGTCTCAATGAATTGGCACAGCTGGTGCACAAGTCTTAACTGTCCAAAGGCACTCTTGGACACCACTCAGACCTGAGCTTCCAGCCTCAGGGCTGAATCCAGGAGTACAAGCTGTGAACCTTCTTATTTCAGGGGAAGTTAAACACCATTATCCACAGCAGAATCCCTGTTCTCTGATCTGCCTTTTGACTGACCAGGAGTACCTCTGTTTTGGCTGGGTTAAGCTTCAATTTCTTTACCCTCATCCAGTCCATTACTGTTGTCATAATAAGCCAACTTTCATCAAATTAACAGTATTGCTATTTAAAAATACCTCAGTAAATAATTTCTGAGAAGCTTACATCTGAAGGTGAAATGAATATACAGAGACGGGGAGCTTCTGACCTCTCATCTGAGGAAGGCTGGAGATTCTTCAAAATAGACAAGGAGTATTTGATTAAGAACAACCACAGATGGGCATGTGTAAAAGCTGGAATACGCTGCCATGGGGTGTGAATAAGCTTTTGTTTCTTTTTGAGGGCTATAACAGAGAAAAGGGAAGACGCCTGTTCTCTGCTGCCCCAGAGGATAAGACCAGGCCTAATGTTTTGAAGTTATAGGAGAGCAGATTTTGATTGAACATTTAAAGGAACTTCTTGAAATTAGAACAGTTCAGCAATGGAACTAATTCCCTATAGAGGTGGTGGGGTCTTCTCTCTGGGTGTCTTCAAAGAAAGGCTGAACAACTATCTGCCGAGGATGCTCTCACTGGAGATCCTCCATTGAGCAGCACATTGGACACAATGGCCCATGAGGCCCCTTCCAACTGTATGATTCTAGGCGACTAGCTGAAATTCCTGGAACAGCAATTTTCAGAGAGTCGTTGCCACAATTGCAAAGCACCTCGTCGGTGTTTTAACAGTTCAAATGCAGGAAACACAGAGGCACATGGAATAACACTTCATTTGACAGCCTACGGCAAACACTCTTTATGGTGTGATAAAGGCATATTTATTTTACACATGCTTTCAGCTATTTTGGAATTTCCAGTTCCCTGCCTAGATCCTTTGGGAATGTGAGGTAGATTATTTGTCTCACCACAGCAAATATGCTAGCTGTGAAGGGTTAGATTTCTTTAATATCAGTTGAATAACATGTTTTTTAAAAAAAAAACACTGTTGAATTGCACTCAAACAAAAGGAAGGTAATTCTTCTAAACCCCCACCATTCTTTATTCCAAGGTTTTAATTCTTTTAAATGTGGGCATAATTTAAATTTCCCCTTACCAAGCCAAACTGCAAAGAGGATAACAGGGTAGCAAACGAAAACAGACTCAATAGAACAGAAATCTTTAACTGTACATCTTCAAGTTATTTCATAAAAAGAAAGCAGGGATGAAAAAGGAATCCAGGCAAATTTAGAACTGACCATTTCTTTGCAGCATGAGCTTTTGTGGATTTTGTGGCTTGAACTCCATAAAAGCTCATACTGAAATAAATCAGGTAATTTTAAAGTTGCCACTAGATTCCTTCACTATCCCAGCCATTCCTCTTTTCTGTTTTATGCTACTGTTGCAGAACAGAGATAGAGACCCACGGATTAAGGAAAATCATTTATTTGTCTCAGTGGGATCATTCCCAAAAGACTGAGCCCCGCCTCTTCATATTCACAGCAATTTATGCATTTCCAGTATAATCATCACATGTTCAAGAAACAGAAACAAATTTTTGTATATAAGTTCCCACCATTCTCTAGCATAATCTTACAAATGTTGCAAAGTAAGGGAAGCATAAGCGTAGTGTGCCACATTTCATCCTCCCTAACATTTTATCTTACAGAGCTCTATTGTATTCCCCTCAAACACAAAGAGAGAGAGACTTCATCTGCAAAGACAATTTACTGTTTTTTCCTACACCTAGTGGTCATCTAGCCTGACCCAAAACTGTCTCCACCACACTATGACAGACTCACATGCCTGTTTCTTTGAAACTGCTTCTTGTTATTTTAGTTGTGCTGGCAATAATAACAGAGAATAGATATTACTAAGGCCAAGATCCTGTTCTATCATTGTAGCTGCAACAAATGATTGTGCCCCCCACCACAAAAAACAAAAACAAAAACTACTTTTGCAGTCTCACGGTGCCTCAACTGAAGTATTTCTGTGGCACTGAACATCAGAGCACTATGCTCTTATAGCACAATTATTCCACTTTCAACATCCTATGGAATCCTGGGGTTTGCAGTTTCGGGAGGGGCCAGGTGGCCCCTCCCGAAACTGCAATCCCCAGGATTCCATGGGATGTTGAAAGCGGAATCATAGCGCTATAACAGTCTAGTGTGGAAATGGGGTAGGAATGCACAGGATGCCTTGAGAACAGGTAGATGGAGAGATCCCTTGGGATCCTGCCACAGCCCCTTCTTCCAAGCCACCTCACAATTGAGAGCACACTACGGATATCATTTCCAAGTCCTCTGACCTCCGCTGCTTCAAAAACACTTCAGTCAGGTGATGAAGGTAAGCTGTGAAGATAAGTTAGGTGGTCATGCTTTGCCATTCGTGACCATAACCATCAATCTCCAGCAATTAAGATATCATAAATCCAATTTACGATAGCATAACTGCAGGCAAGCAAATACTTCTCTGATAACGGCAACTTTTGTTTGTTTAAGTATAGGTCACGTCCCACTTCCCCAGCATCAATAATACCTAGATGTATTGACATTTAGTCAGTGAGTCAAGTAGTTAAATGGTAAGTAATTAATCAGCTGATTTGTTTCAGAATGAGAGGCAGCTCCAATTAAAATAGAAGGTTAGGGAGTGGACTGTTTTAATTCATGCCTGTATTTGGTCCTCCATTTTGTGTAAGCAAAATATCCACTGTCTCCCCCACCCTCCCTTTTGGATTTCCCTATAGGAAGAAGGAACAAGCAAAAGGAGGCCTAGGTCTCAGCAGTATCCATTTTCAGTGTGACACACAGTTCACTGCAGTCGACAAACAACCCTAATGAGACCAGTTTTGCAGTTGTCGCACCCGGTGTCAGTTACACGGCTTCTTCAGATAATCCCAGTTCCTCCTCTGCTTACGGAGACTTGCAAAGGGCATTTCCTCACATGTTAAGCAATCCTAGAGGCAGGAGCCACAAGACTCCAATAAAGCATTTATAAACTAAACCTCCGCCAAAGATTCAGTTTCTGGCAAGATGTTCAAGGGGTTAGGCTTTCTCAGGATGTTGTTTTTCATAGATTTGTGTATGTGTGCGTGTGTGTGCATACCATGACCCCTTGTACTCAGATTTATATTGTGAGGAAGAAGGGCACTTTCACACTACACAACTGTAACACTTAAAGTGCCATAGGAACACCCCCATGGGATCCTGGGATTTTCAGTTTAGGGAGAGGCCTTTAGAAGTCTCAGCCAGAAAGCTCTAATGTCTCACCAAACTGCAAACCCTGAGCATCTTTTTCTTCATTTCTCTAGGCCTGGGGTTCTCTGCGGGGAGGGCAGCTTCTCAAGCAAATGTGTTCCCTAAAGTTTCATTTCATCTGGGGAGCTCTGCATCTCTGTTTTGCTACAGTATCTCTCTGGGTAGGGTGAAGAACCAAAAATAAAATTATGAGATGGTTGAATTCCATTCATCTGTTTGTTGGAAATATTTTTATCTTGCCTTTTAAAATTAGCTTCTAACAAAGTGTTATACAAAAATGGGCCGTTGTTGCTAAGGCCATTAAATAAGAAGAGACAAATCAAGCCAGGTTTCTATCTACAAGTCAGTCAAACTGGGGAAGGCCTGTCACCTTTGGGTTACTTTTTCTTACCAAGGCCAGAGTTTATTTTCTTTGCTTTTTTTATAGGGTTTCTCAGGCTTAGCTTCTCCATTAATGGCACAGCTGACAGTTCCATCCTCTACTGTGACATGGAGTTCAGTGCAACCATTTCCTTCTAGATCCTTGCCTTTTATTTGTTTCCTAGCAAGCTATCTGTCAGATTTGGAAGTTGACACAAAGCTGCCCTGGAAGGTTTTGAGAGCTGCATTGATTCAGAGTGTGATCCCAGGCTGTGAAGGCTGCAATCTTATCCTCATTCTTTACCCAGTTTTAATTTACTTCTGACACCAGGAGTCTTAAGCTTAGAGGCCTGTCCTCATTGCAGATGCTGACCACTGCATCAACCTTCCACTGGTTTCTTTGAATTACTGGGAAATGGGACAACAGGAGGAGGAGTTTCCATGGGGACAGACAGTGGTCACTTCTGGTTTCCATGGTGTGGCTGAAGTCATGTGCTGATGTTAAGGGAATGAAAAATGCACACCCGCCAAGCGATTTGTATGCTGTCTAATCGTCTTATAAGTTAAACAGTTCACCTTTCTTTGTGAAATTTTCATAGCCTGGCACAGAGTTCTGCTATGGTATCATTTATTTGCAAACCGAAAGCCCTGCCATATATTTACAGGATTTACAGAGTTGTTGTGGTCACTTCTGCCAATGTGTAGGAACAGCACAAATCTGCTTTCAGTGAACAGGCTGGATTTGAGGGCAAAATTTCACTGGCTTAATTGGTAAATGAGGAGCAAAAGAAGCAGTGCAAGGCTACACCAGAGCCTTGAAGATTTGTATTTTATTGCGGGGGGCAACAATTCCATAAACCCAGCTAGCATAGTCAGTGGACTTTTGTAGTCCACAAAAGTAATGATTTCGCGCTCGGTGTGCCATCTAATCTGATAGCTCACACTGCACTGGGATGCCCTCACCTGACTTCAGGGCTGTTTGAGAAGATTTTAACACCTATGAAGGCCCATTAAAAATATCGAGTTAAAAATGTATCTACTTTTGCAGAGGGACAAAGATAGCTGCAGTGTAGATATGCCTTATGTTAAGCAAAGCTTGGAAAATTACCCTAAAATAGTTAAGTTACTGTTTGAAGGTGTATATCCATGCACATGCATATCCATACACTAGTTGGTTAGTTATCATTACAGTTACAATTAAAAAAAAACATTCTCACAAGTAAATGTTGTTTTGCTGCACTCTTGTGCAATTGCAAGTTCTACAACCCTATTTTTAAGCTAATAGTTTGCATCGAGCTGTGAATCTGTTTTACCACCATTTCATTATTGACTTCCTTACCACTCAGTCAAGGTTAATGGCTGTCCCTTTTTGGAAACCATGAATATAGTATATCACATCCAGTTCAAAAGCAAATCTTGTAGCTTCAAGTGTAGTTTAACATACAGTATCTGCATCATAAAATGTGGGAGGGATAAACATTCCTTAAATCTTGCTCAAATGTTAGAAGTACTAGTGAAGAAGGGTTAAGACAGCATCCCAAACCCCTAATTCACAACACAACTGCGGGTTTTTTTTTTCTTTTCATTCTTTTCATCTTGTTTAATTTTCCCTGTTGCAACTATTTATGAAAATGCACTAAGAAGGCATTTCAGTGCAAAAGAAGCCAAGGGTTCTCCCTCTCGCCTGGGCTATGTTCCAGGAATCGGATCTGTCCATCACTTAACAGCCTTCCTGCTTTCAAGTGATCTCTTCCTCCCTTAAACTTTTACTCCATAGCTCAACCCTGCCAAGGGGGGGAAAGGGCTATTGTCTGTGTAAACTCAGCCCAGGACAAGTGAGTGGTGATTGCTTGGAGATTAGACAAATTAAGCTCCATAATATATGGAAGGGATTTGGTAGTCTTTTATCTCTTTTTCTCTTTACAGGCAGTCTCAAATTTCTTTAAAGGGAGTTGGGATCATGGAAATTCCTATAGATCATTCCAAGGAACAAAGATTTTTCAAGGGGGCTATAAATTATGACAGTAAAGGAAGCATAACCTTTGCAGAGTCTACAGTTCTTTGGTAGAGGTAGAACAACATCTCCAGCACTTTTCAACTATTCTTTGCTAAAGTAAACACATTAGCAGTGTGGCCATAAATTTTCTGGGTATATTTAAAAGTAAAAAAATGATGGCTCTTCTCCCATTTCTTTGAAGGAGCTTTATGGTTTAGTGGCTCTTAATTACAAAGGCTTCTTATCAACAAATGACCACCTCCCATAAGTGTGGACTATGCAATAAACGTATGGATTGAGGAGGTGCTGTTAGCAGCTTCAGAAAAATAATAGTGCTTGGGTTATTGTTAGATTCGATATACACTCTGCCCAACCAAACAGAACATGTAGCCCAGTCCTAAGTAAGTTTACTTGGAAATAAGATGAAATAGATTCTGTAGACATTTCTTACAAGAACCAGCATGGTGTAGTGGTTTGAGAACTGAACTATGATCCCAGAGACCATCGATTCCCCACTCAGCTGTGGAAATCCACTGTTTGACTCTGGGCACACCACACACTCTCAGCCCCAGAAAACCCTGTGATAGATTTGCCTTAGGGTCACCAAAAGTCAGAACCACTCAAAGGCATACAAGAACAACAAATAATTGCCTATGCAATTTAGGCTCCCAACAGGTTTTAAAGTTCTGCTCAGTCATATACATTGTGAAACTAGGTGAAGGAATCCATGATATGTTTTCCATGAAAAAGGATCACAATAACCAAAATCTAAAATTTGAAAACATTTAACCAGGGGTAGACCAGAGACATTTGTATTTCTATAAGAAAGAACTGAAAACTGCGGTGGGTTTATCTTCAAAATATCTTTGTTGTTCCCATCAGGCCAGATGCAGCTTTAATGGACAGAGGCTGCCATTGTTTCAGTCATACAGGCTGTAAACCATGTAGCTTTGTATATCTGGCAACACCATAAAGTCTCTGATGACCAAGGCATAAATTTAAAAAAGCAGTGTGGGCTACTGAAGCTTGTACCAGAGAGGAGCAGGGGACACATAAATCATCCCTCTTTCTCTCCTTCCCAAAGACTTTCCACATCCCAATACTTTCTTGAAGACAGATGACAACTGACCAGATAGCCCTTCCATTTCCACGTAGCTTATTCATAGGGCTGCAGCTCACAGAGGAACTGCTTTGATTGGACCATCAACTTAAGTTCTTGCACTCATTGCCAGAGACAATCAGCCTTAAATATATTCTACTGTTCCTTTATAAAAGACTCTGCCCTGTCCTCTTGGCAGGAGATTTGATCCAAAACATCTGTGCCGGGAGATGAGCAGTTGCATTCCACAAGAGATTTCAGTGTAATTTCCGTTACAAAGCTTTACCTAGTGTATTTTTGTGTGGCCAAGACAGTTTTCTTTGCCATCCGTTTATTTTACATATAATAAGCAGGCACTCACATGCAGAGTTGGCAAAGTTGCCAGAATTTGTCTAGTGTGGATAGAAAAGTCATGTAAGAATTTTAAAACTAAGTGCATGTCTGCACAGGAAGTCCATGGTGAGATGTTTATGGGTTTGACACAAAGTTTCCTGCGATGCACTGAATAAATAAAGGTCACTTTTCATTAATGTAATAATAAAGGCAGTTTTCGTGCTGCAAAATGTAGATTCATATTCTTGGCTGCTAATAGGAATTCCTTTGTGTGTATTCAGAGGACGATCAAGCTCAACTAAGATGAGGCAGATAAATCCTGGAGGCATCATTCCACAGCGCCAGAAGTCTCCAGGAAGTTCACAAGCAGACTGTGAAGGGAACAGATGGCCCACAGTTACCCAGAGCTTGGAAGTGTTACTTTGGGGGATTATAACATCCAGACTCCTCAACCCGACATGACCACTGACCACACTACCCAAGGAATTGCAGGAGTTATAGTCCAAATCATTTCTCCATGCTCTGCTCCTAGCAATTGGCTTTCAGTTTGCACATTCCTTTTGAACATGGCAATTCAATTTAACTATCATGGCAAAAAAAAACAAAAAACTGAGGAAATACCCATTGATGTGTCTAAATCCCACTGAAATCTGTTTAAAAACTGAACTATACGTGACACAAATAAATAATGTAGTTGTGCATGTGTTTGTTCCCATTCATGTCTAACTCAGGAGAGGTGTATTCATATATTTCATCTACTTTTCATGGCAAAAAATGTGGGGGTGAGGGACACTAAACTGACCTCCTTTCTGTTGTCTTTTCCTTGGTGTTCCTTCAAGCCTTTTTCTCCTCAGGCCAATATCCAGGCCACGTGGTTCCTAAAAGCTGCAGAAGCTCATTCAGGTCAAAAGAACAACCTCAGGTATACTTGAAGAGGTAAAGAAGAGACACCCACACATGGGATATAAAGTAAGGTTATCACTTCTCTAGAGGTTGTAAGGATGTAAGCTGAGGCAAAGAAAACACTGCTGAGTGGCACCAGCAGGGAAAAGCTAGTTGGGCTTGTTTTTAAACCAAACTTATGTTGATAAACCTCTGCAAGTGTAACTTCTTGAAAAGTGATTTTGTTCACCATCAGGACCATTTTTCATGGGTCCCTCTCTCCCTGAAACTCCCCTGTCTCTTCTTCTGCTCCCCCATCCCCCTTGACAACCATCACCTTGAAAATGCCCCACCCTCTCATTCGTTAAATCATCTTCCAGTGTGTAGCTTCTTAGACAGATTAGAGGCTAGCATCCCCAGTATTAAACCTTATTCTGAATGACCATTAATTCAGTTGTCACTGTTCTGTATTTTTAGACACAAATGTTCATGTCTTATGCCTGAACAAGGGATGGCTTTACCACTGACTTGTCCCTGCCCTGCTATCCAGCCTTTCCACACACACACCCCATTTTTTTCTGGCCTGAGTAGCAAACAGACCCTTTCACATTACACAATTATAGCCTTATAATTCCATTTTAACTTCCATTGGGCCCTCTCACACTGCACAATTATAGCACCATGATTCCACTTCAGTGGCCATAACTCCATCCTATGAGTTTTGTTTCCTGAGGTTTGTAGTTTGGTGAGGCAGTTTGGCTCTCTGGCTGAGAACTCTAGATACCCCTATCTAAACTGCAAATTCTAGGATTCCATTGGACAGAACTATAGCCATTAAAGTGGAATCCACAGTGCTGTAATTGTGTAGTGTGAAAGGGTTCCAGATCAGAAGAGGGGGGCTATTTGCACTTACCTCAATACTATAGAACTCTCTCCTCTACCACATTCAAGTGCCGCCTCCTCCCACATAGGGAGAACATTGCCTGAGGGAGCAAACCAAAACACACAACTCTGAATTCATTGCCTGGCCGCAGCAGAGCTTCAGTGATGAAGATTACAGTTTGTTACAGGGACCATGTTCTGCTATAGTCCTCATATGATGACTCAAAAACTAGAGCATCTGTAGTTGTTCGGTCAGTATAGCAAAATAGATTCTGCATCGCTGAAGAAGACATAGGTCCAAAAGTATTTGTTCTTTACATTTCTACTGAGGTTTGTACTGCAATATTTTGAGGTATGGCTGGCCTAGTGTGACTTTGCAGTACTTCTGGTGACTTTATATGCCTAACATTTAGAGTTTCCTATTGTTAAGTCTGTATTTGAGAGCCAGCACGGTGTAGCAGTTTGAGTGTTGGACAATGACCCTGGAAACCTGGATTCAATATCCCACTTGCCCTTGGAAACCCACTGGGTGACCTTGGGTACATCACACTCTCTCTCATCCCCAAAAAACCTTGTCATAATTTCACCTTAGGCTTGCCATAAGTTGAAAACGATTTGAAGGCACACAACAGCAACAACAATATTACTTTTTTAATTTATGTTTATTCTTTGTATGCCTGCTTAGAATGGTAAATTTACTTTTTTCAGAAGGGATTTATTTCCTGTTCATTTTTTGTATTCACAAAAATTAGAGTTAGTCACAAAAATTAGAAATAGGATGTACATTTTATTAGGGGCACACAAGTGATATATGCATGACTTTTGTAACATTTTAGTGATACTAATAAAATATATTCCTCATCTCTGATATTTATTTAGGGACCACATAGCTGCTTTGTTTTCTCAAACTATATTAAGCTTGAATATATATCCTGAGCCTTTATTTCCTTAAGAGAGGTTGAGCTCCAAATATCCCTACCTTCTCCACATAAGTATTTTCCTGACAACATCCCTGGGTGTAGAATACAAACAAAAATATAATTCCATTCCAGCTGAACGCCTTGGTTTTTCTTTAGCCTCTCTGTCCTTTAAAATCTTAATTGGTGGCAGCGCTATTTAAAGGGACTTTTCCCTCAGTGAACTGGAAAATGCAAGCCATTGTGTCCAGCCCCATATTTGAGGGGTAGGAAAGCATTAAGCAACTCTGTCAGAGATCACACTGGCCTCTGTGGCTTGGCTTGTCCATCATGCCACCCCGTAATTAATAACAGAAACCCACTTCTGTCACTTGTGATGTTATCATCAGGAGTCTTGTGTTTCAAAGTGAAGAGAAACATATAAATTAGGGGCAATTTGGTCTCTGAAACAGTCTTTATGGAGTGGAGATTTTAATGTTATCAAGGGACCGAGACGCCTGGAGTCTGTTGCAAGAAACCCATTCAGGAAGGCAAGAGCTGAAGGCAAGGCTATACCCACACAGAGAGACTAAGAATGTTATGTTATTTTATGTCCCAGTAGCAACAACAGCATCCACATGTCAGGCTCCTGAGTGTATATATTTCAAGCAGATCACCCCCAGCTTGCAGACATCTTCCAAATGAGTTGGATCATGACTTGTATTACTCCCAGCCAGCCTGTTTTCAAGGATGATGATGGAAGCTGCAGTCCAACATACATAGAAGGCACCAGCTTGGGGTCAGCTGTAGAAGACAGCATGTTTTATAACTGTGTTTTCATCACCCAGCTTCATTCTCTTACATACACACGCGCACACACACACACACACACACATATATATATACTGGGGTGTGTGTGTGTGTGTGTGTGTGTATAGCTAGCTAGCTAGCTATGCTGAAACATTGCTGAGAAATATATTCTCTTTTTGCATGGAGGCAAGCAAGAATAGACTCTTCATTTGAGTTCTCTTCCTGAGTTCCCTTCTTCCCTTCAATAACAATGATTGTTATCTTGCATGTATACTCCAACTTAGGCAAAGCTGAAAAGTCACTATGGTTACTATGGTCTTCTACAACTATGAACCTGCTGTGATTCCCATTTGTTCCTCCCTCTGGCCTCACTTGTCAATGGAGTAGAGTCATGGAGTCATAGAATAGTAGAGTTGGAAGGCCTCTCATGGGCTACCAAGTCCAGCCCCCTGTTCAGTGCAAGATCTCCATGGAAAGTATCTCCAACAGGTAGCTGTCCAGTCTCTTTTTTAAGATGAAGGAAAGCCCACCACCTTTCTAGGCAATTGGTTCCATTGCCAAACCACTCTCACTGTCAAGAAGTTCCTTCTAATGCTCAATCAAAATCTACCCTCCTAAAACTTTAAACCACTAGATCTGGTCCTACCAGGTCTACAGCAAAAACAGGCCTGCCCCATCCTCTCTGTGGCAGTCCTTGAGGTATTTAAAGGGTACAAACTTGTCATCCTTCAGTCTTCACTTCACCAAGCTGAGCATGCCCAGCTCCTTCAGCCTTTCCTCATACGTTTTATTCACCATTCCTCTTATCTTCCATATCGTCCTTCTCTGAAATTGCTCCAACTTGTCAATATTCTTCTTAAAATGTGGCACCCAGAATTAAACACAGTACTCCAGATGAGACCTGACCAGCACAGACTATAGTTGGATTATTACTTCCCTCAGCTAAAATAGCATTAGCTCTTTTTGCTTCAGAATCACACTGCTGGCACATGTTCAGTTTATGATCAACAGAAATCCCAAAGTCCTTTTTGCACGTAGTATTTCTGAGCCATGTATTCCCCATCCTATACCTGTCCATTTGTTTTTTGTGGCCTAAATGTAGATTTTTGCATTTATCTCTATAGAATTTTTTATTTTATTTCATTTTATAAATTTCTGCCCAGTGTTCTAGTTTATCTAGATTCTTTTGAATTCTTTTCCTATCTTACAATATGTTAGCCAAGTCTCTCAGTCTTGTGCCATCTGAAAACATGATAAGCACTTCCTCTATCCCATCATCTAAGTCATGAATAAAAGTGTTAAAGAGCAATGGCCCTAAGATAGAACCCTGAGATGCTCCACTTGACCCTACAAAAAGCTTAAGGTGTTAGATATTTCTGTGTGACCCCAATACAACTTCACTTTAGTTTTTCAGTCTTTAAACAAATAAATACAAAGACATTCCACAAATACACTGGAAGGCAAGCACACACACATGGCAAAGTAAAGTTCTTTTCTTAGAAGAGAGTATTGTTTATGTTTTTTCTCAGATTTCAGACAAATTACTTCATTGAACTGCTGATTTGTAGTAAAAGCAGTAAATATTCTTAGGTTAGGTTTTAGCTTCAATAAATAAATATAGGCCCTTTTTGCAGCTTACCTTTTTGCAGACCTAGGGTGCAGGGATCGCGGGAGCAGCCTCCAGCAAGAGCCTCTCGTGTCCCAGTTGCTTCAGCTCCACGCGACCTGCCTGCTCCCGAGCAGGCAGCGCGAGAGCCCTGCCTCTTCCTTCCACAATGCAGCCTGGGAGTTTCCCAGGCTGCGCTGGGGCAGGAAGCGCAACCGTCGCAGCTCCGGAGGCTTCGCACACACGGCAAGTGCACATGGGGCCCTGGAGCAATGTGCAATCGCGCACCATTTTCGGCTGAAAGTCGAAAATGAAGAAGTGCGCGAGCGGCACCTGCCCTACCCTGGAGTGTCGCATGATTGTGAGTGCGTCGTGCAGATCGCTCCTCACAATTGCACGACACTCCAGGTGCCCTTTCGCATGGCAAATGCCGTGCAAAAAGGGCCATAGTTGAGTATAGCTGATGGCTGCTTTACATGTTTGGGCTTAAGGTTCACTAACAGCATATGCTTTCGGTGTTCTCTTTCTGTATACACACACACACACACACACATCCTCCAAGAGAAGTGGGAGTGCACCCTTCCAAACATTGCTGGGCTGCATGTCCCAGAAGCTCTGGCCAGCATAGCCAGTGGTGAAGAATGCTAGGACCTGCTGTTGAACAGCATCTAGAGGGCCCTATCATTCTCACCCCTGGCCTTGACCAGTAGAGGAGTACATGGTGAGTGAATACTTTACTACAAACAGGAAAAGCAGCCCTCTCCTGAGTAGTTCAGTGTTCATACACGGGAAAAATACATTCCAAAAACTAGGGCCAAAGGATATACAGCATACTCCATGTGGATCTTGTTTCCTGCGGTCTATTTTTCTGTTACCTGAATGCACAAAGATAGTGAATCACTGAAGGCCACCTTTGGGGTTCCAATGAGTCACTTGCCTCCCTCAAAGCTCCTCAAGCTCCTGGTATATCCCCTAACTTTATCTGCTCCAAAAAACATTCAAATAATACCAAGTAATGCTAAATAAAATGTTTAGGAGTTCAGAAGTTCCTTTTGGAGAGAAGGTAATATTTAATATATCCTGCTTCCTTTCCTGCCCCACCCACCAGCCTCAAATGTTCTGTAGCCATGTCCAACCTATCCACAAAGCCATTTGCCAGTCCCTTCTCCTTCTAAAATACTCAGCCTGACTGGCTAACAGAAGGTTGTTCAGGAAAGAAAGGCAGTACAGTTTATTTGGGAAACCTGCAATGTTTCATATTGGAAAGTGAGACCCAAACACCGCCCCCCCCCGTCCCTATGTCTTGTGTAGAAGAAATCCTCAAAGGGAGCCTTCGGATGCCTCTGAAACACCAGCAACCAAGGCACCAGTCCTATTTCTCTCTCCCAGGTATTCACATAAATCTGTCCTACAAAATCTGTCCTGACCACTATTCGTATTCTAGCTGAAGCAAAGATCTAGAACCATTCAAGAGGTCATGTGTATTCATGGAGAAAGTTTCTGAAGATAATCATTTGACCCTCTACCCTCTAGCTGATCCTCTACCCTCTACACCAGGGGCAGGAACCTTGGGGCCCTCCAGGTGTTGCTGAACTGCAGCTCCCAGCAGCTATAGGCAATATAGAAAATGGAGCAGAATGCCAGGAGTTATAGTACAACAACATCTAGAAAGCCATATGATGCCAATCCCTGCTTTGAGCTTCCCAGTTGCATTTTGTCACTTGGGAGCACTGCATGACAGGAGCATAATAAGAAATTGGACAGAAACGTAAACTTTTCTAAGAGCTTCCCAGAATGGTTTGTTTTAATTCAGTATAAAATTGGAAAGAAAAAGGAACAAAATCTGGGACTTTCAGTCAGTCTGGATATGCCCAAAGTAGTGTTTTCCAGGACTTTTCATCCCCCTCCTCCAGTCTTGTAGAAGTGAAATTACCCTGTGAGACAGAAAGCCTTAGAGTTTGCTATAGCTTCATTTGTGGGGGTGGTCACAGGACAGCAGTAAAGTGCATCTTTTGAATGTGAAAGGTCTTGTATTCAGTTCTTACCATCTCCAGTCAAATTAATCCAGTGATGTGAAAGACCAGTGCCTGAGATTCTGAAGAGGCAGCATTAGTTAAAGTTAGCAATAGTGGTTTCAGATGGCTAAACAGAATAACCTGGCACAAGGCAACTTCCTAGGACATTTCTGCACTAGCCTGTTATAGTGCTATTATTCCACTTTTACCGGAATCCTGGGGTTTGCAGTTTTGGAAGGGGCCTCAAAGGTCCCTCCCTAAACTGCAAACCCCAGGTTTCCACAGGATGTTGAAAGTGGAATAATAGCACTATAACAGGCTAATGGAGAAATGGCCCTAGTGTTCTAGTGTACTATTTAACTTTAGTACAGGTAGATACTGTTGCAGGAGCCCAGAGACCACAGAGCAAGAAAAAGTGTAATTTATTACGCGCGGGCGTTTGGTCTTTTGGAGAAATCCAGCCAAAAGCCTGTGATCTTTGTGTATGCTGTGAACTTTGTCTATAAAAGAGCTGTGAAACTTGAATTCAGGGCTTTTGGTCTTTTGGAGAAATCCAGCCAAAAGCCCGAGCGTAATAAATTACTTTTTTTTTTTTTTTGCTCTGTGGTCTCTGTGTTCTCTGGGCTCCGGCAACAATACACAGGCATAAAATCTGTGTCATTTTTCATTTCCATCTCCTTTCCCTGTTTCACATTCCATAACCACCAATCCAGCTAGTAGATGTTGCTGAATGTGTTCAACTTGCAAGTATACAATGCATTCAGAACCCTTGCCAGATTAAGAGTTCTAATAGTTCTGCTTCAGTGCCATTAAAGAAATTATTTTGGTCAAATTGCTAGCAGACCCAGATCCTTGAGCCCAGGTCAAACATCCAGTTCTGCCTTTTGTGCAGGAGCAAGCAACTGCGGCCTTCCCAATGTTTTCAGACGGCGGCTCCATAATCCCCCACTATTGATTATTTCAGCTAAGGCTGGTGGATGTTGTAAGCCAAAAACATCTGGAAGGCCACTATTATCCAAGCTTAACGTAGCAAAAAGAATTCAGGCATCACACTTCTCCTTTGATCACCCAACTGGCTTTTTAAAAACATTATAGTTAAGGGTGTTATCTTCCCCAAAATGAAATTTAAGTTATGTTTAGAAAAGAGTTAACTCTTGAACCCATTATGGTTGCAACCACATCCTCAGGGCTGTTAACCTAGAGCTGAACTCACAACTAAAATCAAGTGAAGGAGGGATGTGGATCCCCCCCCACCTTGCTCATTTGCAGGAGTCAGTTGACAGTGTTGCTTTAACTCCTTCTTGGTTATCTTGGTTTCTTTTCAAAGGGAGACAGCTATTAAATCTTAACTCCATTCCAGTGCCTTAGTCGCCTTCAGCTTCTTCACAGCTGCAACACTTTCCCAACATCCCTGCTCTTACTTAAAGCAAACATTATGACACACTCTAATGTCTTTAAACAAACTTTGTTCTGTATTCCTGGTAGAGCTGGAGTATTTTTGTCTCCCCTGGCACCCCTCTTTAAAAATAAGAAACATTCTTTCCTTGCTGTTTATGCCAGCTGGTGTACAGTAAGTTCTCCTATAATGCAATAGTTACGTTCCTCAAAAAGGTCTGTGTTACAGAAAAGTGTACCCTAAAAACAATAGGACTTATGGGAAAAATAGGGTTAGGTGCAGATCTCAAAAAAATATTACTGGTAGCTGAGATTATTTATTATTTCCCACGTTTTTAATAAATAAATGTTAATTATAAGCATAAATGGTGACTCAACACTGAAAATGCTAGGATCATCACTTATGGAAGGAGTGGGCAAGTATGCCCCCTTGGCCTCTGGAGCCCCCTGAAAAGTAGAGTAATCCCCCTCCAATACTGCTTGGCACAGACAAGCCTCAGCTTCCTGCAGCACTCAAATGTTGTGCAAATGCTCCCTACCTCTCTTTCCATCCACCTCACTCACTTCAGCCCCACCTTAAAATCTCACCCTTCACAAACCCTCCCACCTACTCTTTTCATCTACCTCACCCATTCTTGTCCCAACTTAAAATCTTATCCCTAGCTTGCAAACACTACCATCTGCTTTTTCCATCCATCTCACTCCCTCCTCTCCCGGCTTAAAATCTCCTCCATGCTTTGCAAGCACTCCCACCCTCTCCTTCCATCCACCTTACTCACTCCCATCCTGGTTTAAAATCTCATCCCTGGTTTACAAATGCCCCCTCCCCATTCTTCCATCCACCTCAATTCAGCCCCTCACTTCTCAAACCCACACAGCAGGCAAACTAAATGGTTAAGATGAGGGAACACAAGGTTGCCATATAACAGCTGAGATGGAGAGAGATGCCAATTCTGAATGCTCAAAATGGAATTGCACTATAGCCAATTAAGAGTTCATATTCTGCAAACGGTTGTTGTTGTGTGCTTTCAAGTTGTTTCCAACTTGTGGTGACCCTAAGGTGAACATATCATAGAATCATAGAATCGTAGAGTTGGAAGAGAGCCCAGGAGCCATCCAGTCCAGCCCACTGCTACGCAGGAACATATATTAAAGCATTCCCAACAGAAGGCCATCCAGCCTCTGCTTAAAAACCTCCAAAGAAGGAGGCTCCACCACACTCCAAGGCAGCATATTCCACTGCCAGACAGCTCTGAGAGTCAGGAAGTTCTTCCTGAGGTTCAAGTGGAATCTCCTTTCCTACAGCTTGAATCCATTGCTCCTTGTCCTAGTCTATGGAGCAGCAGAAAACAACCCCGCTCCCTCCTCGACATGACATCCCTTCAAATATTTAAACCTGGCTATCATGTCCCCTCTTAACATTCTCTTCTGCAGACTAAACATACCCAGCTCCCTAAGCTGTTCTTCATAGGGCATGGCTTCCAGACCCTTCACCATTATGGTCACCCTCCTCTGGACATGTTCTAGCTTGTTGATATCCTTCTTGAATTGAGATGCCCAGAACTGGACACAGTATTCCAAATGAGGTCTAACCAATGCAGAAGAGAGTGGTACCATTACCTCCCATGATCTAGACACCAAACTCCTATTGATGTGACCAAGAATCGCATTGGCTTTGTTGGCTGCCACATCACACTGCTGACTCATGTTCAGCTTGTGATCTACCAAGACTCCTAGATCCCTTTCACACATACTGTTATCCAGCCAAGCGTCCTCCATCCTATATTTGTGCCTTCCATTTTTTCTGCCTAAGTCCAGGACCTTACATTTCTCTCTGTTGAAATTCATTTTGTTAGCTTTGGACCAGCTCTCCAATCTGTCAAGATCATTTTGAAATTTGATCCTGTCCTCTGGGGAATTAGCAGCCCCTCCCAATTTGGTGTCATATGCAAATTTGATCAGCATGCCCTCCACTCCTTCATCTAAGTCATTGATGAAGATGTTGAATAGTACTGGGCCCAGGACAGAATCCTGCGGCACCCCACTAGTCACTTCTCTCCAGGATGAAAAGCAATCATTGGTGAGCACCCTTTGGGTTCGGTCAGTCAACCAATTACAAATCCACCTAAGAGTAGCCCTGTCCAGCCCGCATTTTACTAGCTTCTTTGCAAGAATGTCATGGGGAACTTCAAAGGCCTTACTGAAGTCAAGATATGCTACGTCTACAGCACTCCCTGATACAGCATATCATGGGGTTTTCTGGGGCTGAGTGTGTGATGCACCCAAAGTTAATCAGTGGATTTCCATGGCCAAGCAGGGAATTGAACCCTGGTCTCCAGGGTTGTAGTCCAACACTCAAACTGCTATATCACACTGGCTCTCATTCTGCAGATAGTATTCTTCTATTTACTGATCTCATCATTGCCAATTCCCATTGTAAAAACCCATTTATAGCAGAATTTACTGCACCAACAGTGAGAGTATTTTTTTTCATTGTGTTGTTTCTTATTCCTTCTTTTTCTGTTTTTGAACTTTTGAACACTGGAAATTTTATTTCTTGGAAAAAGACAATAAATCATTTGGGAAGACTTGTATAGGAAACATAAGCCAGAATCCAGTCACATAACACCAGTGTAACGCATACCCTCCAACAGTTCACAGATGAAAACTGGTTGTTGTGTGGCCAAGCAACATCAGGGTGTGCTCAAGATAGCAAAAGAACATGCAAGCTAGGAAAGAGTGCAGCAGTTTGCTTTTGCCCCTGCTGGGAAAGGCAAGATGCTGTTCCTTCATCTCCTTTCCCACAGCTGAGTTAGGCCACCTCTGCACTACACTGTTATAGTGCTATTATTCCACTTCCAACATCCTGTGAAATTCTGGGGTTTGTAGTTTCCTGAGTCCCAAGAGCTCCCTGGCTAAGAATTCTAAAGGCCCCTCCCTAAACTGCAAACCCCAGGATTCCATAGGATGTTGAAAGTGGAATAATAGCACTATGACAGTGTGGGGTGGAAATGGCCTTAGTTGAGGGCAAACTAGTTTAGCACTTCAGACTTACTTTGTACCAATGGAAGTAGCTGAGGACAAAAGGGAAAAGTGGGAGGAGGCAAGAGAAACTGTGATATTTTGAAAGCAGCTGGAAAAGGATGAGGACGAAGGATTAATCAGGATGGTAAGGAAGAAGGGGAGAGAGGAGGAGAGAGAAAACTGGGACAGGATTCCAACTCATAATTCTTGCCATCTAGACTCCATTCTAATGTTGGTTGACCACATATGCCTCTATTTTCTTATCTGAAATGTTGGAGGATATGTTCTTGCCTGCAGTTCCTCCTCACTCTGGGAATCATATAGAACGATAGATATACAGTGAGGCCTCCACTTTTGCTAGGGTTGGGGATGCAGGGCCTCTACAAAAGTAGAAAAATCACAAGTATCAAAATGTGTGTGTGTCTTTGTGGGAAGTAGATCAAGGCATGGTGGGGAGAATGCACATCCAGGGTCCAAACCGAGGCCTTTTCCACACTAGCCTGTTATAGCGTGATGATTCCACTTTCAACATCCTATGGAATCCTGGGGTTTGCACTTTTGGGAGGAGCCAGCTGGAAACCCCAGGATTCCATAGGATGTTGAAAGTGGAATCATTACACTATAACAGGCTAGTGCGGAAAAGGCCCAAGTCAAGCAAAGGAGAAGGAAAGGGAATGGGTCAGCAAGGTGGCCCTTTAGTTCCTCTCTCATACCCATCTCCTTCCTCAGGTGTGTGTGGTGGGGGAGGCATTGGAGAGGGTTTATGGTGCTGAGAAATCGGGCTGCAAGACATCCTTAGCTAGTCAGGCAGTGGCTGGTGGGGGAGAGGATGACCAGAGGTAGGTTTTAAAGAGCTGTGCAGCCTGATTGGACCCACTGAAAGGGAGGGTTCCCCCAGAAAAGAAGTGCCTGAGGTGTCAGGGCAAAAGTTGGAGAAACTTGCAAATATTCAAATCTGTGAAAGTCAAAGCCACAAATGTGGAGGGTCAACTGTACTTCTTTTTTTTACCTCTTACACAGGAACAAAAGAATAGGAAACAAGACTGCCTCTCCTTAGTACCTTCTCCAAATTCTTCTTTGTGGTTCCTAGGCTCTGTAGTGGTCTGGAGCAGGCCTGCGCCCTTGTTGTTGTGCGCCATCAAGTCACTTCTGGCTGATGACAATCCTAAGGTAAAGATATCACAGGGAATTCTTGGAAACATTTGTTTAGAGGGGGTTTGCCTTTGCTTTCCTCTGATGCTGAGAGAATATGACTTGCCCAAAGCACCTAGTAAGTTTCCATGGCCAAGCAGTGATTCAAAATCCGAGTCCCCTGAGTCCTACTCCAATACTCAAACCACTATTCCACTCTGGCTCTCCTGTTGCTGCCACTCAACGCAGGACAGAATTCTTTCCTTAATGCTTGGCTTCGCACCATACTTATATCTTTCCCTGTGGTGAGTAATATATACAATTATTGTCCAGTGAAACATTGTCTGGAAATCTTGCGTGGCACAATGAATATCAGGTGCTGTAGGCCATATTTCAGAGGAAGGAGCTGGCAAAACCAGCTCTGAGTATTCCTTGCCTAAGAAAACCCACTGAAATTCCATAAGGTGAGAGGTGACTGGAAGGCACACACACACACACACTCCTTGAATCCTTTTCCTGGTGGGCCTGGACTCCTTTCTTGTGAGAAAAATAGACCACCTGATCCACCATAGCCTTTCTTTTCCCTTATTACCACTTTTCTTGTTCCTTTCCATTTAAAAAAAAAACATTGTCTTTAACAAAGGCCACTTTGCCTGGACCACTTAATCCTGTCTGACCCATCTTATCTCTGCTGCTGCTGGGATGTAATGAATAATTATACCTTACTGGGCTTGTGTTCAGTTCATTCACAGTTGGGCTGCAAACATAATATATTCCTTCCAGTCTCCCAAAGACACACTTTACAGTGAGCTTGAGTTTGACCCAAGTAGCAAAAGAAAATTATTTTAGGCTGATCTTACCATACTGAATATGCACTCATGCTTTCAAAGAACATCTTAAAGCCGCAAATTAGCATTTATTCTATTCCACACACAAATATGTAAAATATTTAGTTCACTGTGGCTGGTGAGAGGTACCATTAGGCACTAATGTTGAAATTCAGTATCATCTCCCCCTCTAATATACAATTTTATCTTTTTATGAACTTTAAACAAAATACCAAGAATTCAAGTAAGCCACATGGCAGAGTCAGGTCAGGCTCCAATGATATGCACAGGAACCCAAGCAGGACATTCCTTGTTTTGTTGTTGGTCAGGACTCTTTCTCCTTTATCTCCTCTGCACTTAAGCCCTACAGCTTTACATTGTGACCTGGTTGGATGGTTTCTGCAGGACTGGGAAACATGTGGACCTCTGGATCTTGCTGACTGCAACTACCATCAGCCCTAGCTAGTAATGGTACCAGAAAGGCAATGTGATCCTCATCTCTGAAATGGAGACTGGAATGTTAGACACATCTGAGTTGGTGATAGTGTGGTCGGGATATACCAGTGCAAGAAGGAACTGTAACTGAATTTCTCAGAAGCTAAATAATCCTCAGGAGCAAAGCTGGAAACATCTCTGAGCTCTTCCTTAGAGAATGGATTCATTCTCATATAATATTGGTCTAGATTGATTGATAGTTCACTTCAGTGCATTTAAATGTGTTCATAAAGAAGCCGATTTAAAATAAATCTATACTTAATCTTCTAAGTGATTTTCTGCAATTAATTTTCAGATTTTAATCCTATGAGTAGCATTCCATTTCAGAAACAAATTTGCCCTTTGTTGTATTTTTGTCATAGAATCATGAAGCTGGAAGAGATCACAGGTGCCAGCCAGTCAAATCCCCTGCCATGCGGGAAGACACAATCAAAGCATTCCCTACAGATGGCCTTCCATCTGTTTAAAAAACCCCAGATAGGAGACTCCATCATACCCAAGGCAGTGTGTTCCACTGTTGGACTGATCTTACTGGCCATTTCTGCACTACAGTCTTATAGCGTGATGATTCCACTTTCAACCTCCTATAGCAGTGGTTCTCAACCTGTGGGTCCCCAGATGTTTGTGAACTTCAGCTCCCAGAAGCCCTGAGCATTGATCATAGTGGCTGGGCCTTCTGGGAGCTGAAGTCCACGAACATCTGGGGACCCACAGGTTGAGAACCACTGTCCTATAGATCCTGAGGTTTGCAGTTTCGGAAGGGGCCACCTGGCCCCTCCCGAAACTGCAAACCCCAGGATTCCATAGGAAGTTGAGAGTGGAATCATCGCGCTTTAAGACTGTAGCTGGAAATGACCACTGTCAGGAAGTTCTTCCTAATGTTTAGATGGAATCTGTTTTCCTGAAGTTTAAAACCACTGCTCTATATCCTAGTCTCTGAAGCAGCAGAAAACAGGCTTGCTAAATCCTTTGTACGACCTCCCTTCAAATATTTAAACATAGCTGTCAGCCTAGTATTCCCAGACTGCCTCTCTACCTATATTGAGCTGCATTTCCCCTACTGCATCATCTGCTCCATTTTCCCCAGGTAGGACATTGTTTCCCTTTTGGGAGAAGACTGAGGTAAAGAAGGCAGTTGATTAGTTCTGCCTTTTCTCTGTCCCTTGTTAGTATTTCAACACTTTCTCTTCTTTCACTAGCCTCATGGACTAGTAGTTGGTACTGGATAGTTTTAACCCAGGCAATTGTGGTGTGCAGGTTTCAAGGCTGGTTAAGATATGCATATTCATCATTTTATGATGTATTTACATTAAGTATTTATTTATTCATTTGATTTATATCCCTCTCTTCTCCAAAATGGGACCTAAAGTATGAATTGCATATACGAATGTACCATAGACTATTTTATATTTTAATTTGTTGCAGTTATATCCCATGTTTCCTCCAGTAAGCTCCAGTCAGTATATTTGGCTCTCCTTCCCTTTTATTTTCAGAACAACTCGGTGAAAAAGGCTAGACTGAGAGAGAGAGGGAGACAAAGAGAGAGAAATTTGGGAGATAGCTTTTACAAAATGCTGAATGTATTTCATAAAATAACAGCATAATTCAAATTATAATAAATATATGTAAACATATTTATTGTTTAACTTTTGGAAAGACACATCTCAAGATTCATGTTTATGCCTTATTTTCAATGTAATTATTGTTTGAATTTGCAGCTAAAATGTCACTTTTTCATTTTAGGGAGGTGTTTTGTTCCCATTTTCTCTCTTTGCTTAGTTTATTTACTCTATATTTTATGTACCTTTAATACTTTGGTAGCTGATGCATTAACACAGGTTTTCTCTCCACCATGCATAGTTGCTATGGCCAGTGTGTCTCTGGGCAGCCATCTTTCTAGTGACATGTCTCTTTGTACTTATCCTCAAATGACCACAACATAGGCCCTTTCCGCACGAGGCCAGGAATCGCTCCGTGCCGTTACTTACCGCTTCTTCTGGGCTCGAAACAATGCGGACTTTCCCTTAAGCCCTTCCGCAGGGCTTCTTTGTTTGTTGCACGGCGATTCGGAGCAGTGCGAGGTCTTTAGATCCGCACTGGTCAGGCTGACAAAACGGCTGCTTCCTGTTGTTTGTGGGTCCGGACCAACCACTGAAGCTGGTCACGCCCACAGCCCGCCCTCTGCTGATTGCAGGCTGCCATTGGTGCGAATCTGCGCATCTGCACAACTGAGCAGGAACGAAATGGTGCGCTCCGAAAATTTAAAAACTGCTTTTTTCCAGTCTTCACATAGCATGCTGGAGGACCACTTGGCGTATTGAATCGGACTTAGGCGCGGAATTAAGGTAAATAGCCCGAACCTAGTCCGATCCAAGGTGCAGACGACCTCCGTGACAAGACGCATTGGCCCATCTTAATTTCCTTGTGCGGAAACGGCCATTGTCTGCCTCTGGAGCCATGCTCTGAGGTCTTGTAGAAGTCTGGTAGAACCTGCCAGAGCTTATGCTTAGCAGGCACAGTCTTCAAAAACTTGGAGTCACCTCCAGACAGCAGTGAGGCAGAATCACTCTAGAATCAGAATCTAGAGCATCTCCAGCTCAGATTTTGTTTTGTTGCTCAGTGATGGGCCAGTTAGCCATGAATGAAAGATTCTGCTAGCCCCTACTTTCCATTTCCTTTCACGCTTATTATTTATGATACAAGTTCAATAAAATATCTGTCTGCTTTGGCCACTTCTCTGCATCTTGTGATACCCATGAAGTATTTTACAGCTAACAACTATATTGTTTCAAGATTTTACACCAGAGCTTTCCACATTTTTCATGTTGGTGACATACTTTGTAGACATGCATCATTTTGCAACACAGTAATTCAGTAAGTGGAGGCAGCCCCTCCACCCAGGCCTGGCCTGCCACCACCCTTGCTGGGTTTTCCTCAGCCTGAAGTGGCACCAGTGGCAGCAGGAGAAGCAGCCCCTCCACCTGGACCTGGCCTGCCACTGTCATCCTTGCTGGGGTCTTCCATGGGCCCAGGATGGCAACAGCAGCAGCAAAGGCAGCCCCTTTACCTGGGCCTGGCTCACCGTGGCGGTGGGAGAGGCAGCCCTTTCACCCATTAACATGTGTGTGACACACCTATAAACTGCAGGCAACACACTAATATGTCATGACACACAGTTTGGAAAGCTCTGTTCTACACCCTCCTCTCCTGTCGCCCACCCTGCTGACTTGACTGCAAACTCCTTTTGCCTTTGAATTCTCTCTGTAGCAATTGAAGTGAACTGAAGACAAAGGGGAGAAGGAGGAGAAGGAAGAGAGAGAAACTGGGATATTTCAAAAGCAGCTGAAAATGGGATTGATAGGATCAGTCAGGACTGTCCCAGCCAATCAAGATAGTTGGAGAGTATGCAAGAATTCTCAAATTTGTTCATGCAGACATTCTCATGTTTATTATATATGGTCCAAATGCTGGAGGAGACAACATCAAGACCTCAATGTGACCCCACCACAGAGCCATAAATGGTCTCTGCAAAGCTAACCAGGAGGCTGGAGAGTATAAAAGGCATTCCTCACCCAGGGTGCTACTTGTCCTAGGGACAGCACTGGGTGGAGACAAAAGTTTTACCCAGCCTAACTTATCCAACAATGAGAGAGAGAGAGAGAACAAAGTGTAGCCACTGAACCTGCAGCAGTCTCTGTTCTTTCTTTACAACTTCAGTTGTTGTTGGGAATTGCCATGGACTTGCAAAACAGAGATGAGAAAACCCAGGAGAAAAGGGATGGACAGATAACATTTTCAATCCAAAGGTCACTTTTTAAATTAAGAATGTCTTATAGTTTTTCACTAAGAAAAAATCAGTCCGTCAATTTTGAGAAAATGCATTCAGCAATGAATGACTGAATTGTAGGGGAAGTGTTTACATGGGGAAATTCAAGATCCCCAAACCACTTTTTCCCCTTCTACCTAGAAGGCATCAGTCTTTCTTCATATGCGTGCTCAAAGAGTATGGAAGGGACCTCTTATGTTAGTTGCTATGCTCAGAGTTGGCCTGTAGTGATATATTATTTTATTAATATTTAGATTTTTGTTCCTCTTTGTTTCCTAACTTTTATGTAATTACCTTATCATACATGAATAAGTGTTCTGCTAATAGATACATTTAAGTAAGCATAAAGTATTAACACAATGTTTTATAATGAACATTGTGCCACAGATAAATAAAACTGATCATACATTCCTACTCACTGATTTTGCTTGGGCTTAATCCCAGAAAAATGTGCATAGCTCTGTAGTATGACTAATTTCTGCAGTGTTTTCCCTCCCTCCCCTATCAGAACAAACAAGTTCCACCAGTCCCAGGACACTGTTAAGGTGGAAAAGAAAAGGAAAGGATTTTTACAGTTCTGTCCAGTTCCTCTATCTGTTCAGCAGCTGGAGATTTTTAACACAATCCTTCATTCCTTACCCGCCCCCCAACTCCTCTTCTTTAAACTGCTCTTCAGACACCTGCCCTCAAACACTTCCAATATGTTTGGCACCCAGCCTTGAAATTCTGGCATTTCTGTAGGTAAAGGAACACCCCGTCCACATCAAGAGCTTCCCATTAAGCTGCACCTACTACATTGTGTTCATCAAAAGCAACAAACAAACAAACAAACAAAACCCAGATATTTCTAATAAAGACCAGATACTGCTATTTGGAGTAGTTTGTAATGTGAGGCTTCCTCTGCTTTCTCGACCATTTCTCTCCCTGCCTTTCTCCCACATTTACCAGGTCTTTCTCCCTTCTTTCTTTCCCCCAGCTGTCCCAACTTTTAGAACTTCCTTCTCCCAAGCAAGTGTACACAGGTGTTTGTGTGATGGGGGAGAGGGAGGGTGCAGAAACTGAGAGGAGACTGTACAGAGCAATCCCCATGCATGTTGTCTTCAGAAATTGGTAAGACTCGTTCTGATGTAAGTATGCGTATGGAAACAGTATTACTGCAGAGGTGATGTGGAGTGGGGGAGGCAGGAATTAGATTATTAGTGTGAAAGATGTAACAAGAAAACCTAGTGACACCTACAGTTGCCAAGTGAATTAAGGGATAGGCAGTGGCGGAGCTTGGAGTGTGTGGAGGAGGGTGCGAGGAGGGCTACGGTGTAGGGGCATGGCCACGGGCTGGGCACCCCAGAAACATTGCCACCCGGGGCAAATCGCCCATCTCCACCCCCACGTCCCTAAGCGACCAGGGATAGGGCTCCTATTCCTGAAATGATTGTGTAGAAGAGGAATTCAGCAGGTATTGCTTGTCACGCAAGCAACACCTGCTGAAATTCTCTTTTCTACATAGTATTAAAGGGTCAGGATCCCTGCCCCTTATCTCACCTGGCAACCCTAATGACACCTCAGGACAGGAAGGGAGAAGCTGATAGAGAATGCCGGGCTGTGAGATGGTAGGAGAGGTGGCTTATTAAAGTCAAGTCAGTTAAGTATATTTTAACTTTATGCATTGTGGGCCACCCACTTTCAATTTATTTTAATTAGTATTGTAAAGATTTTTATGGAAGCAAGCATAACCAACAAACTGCATCTGAGATCCAGTACAGTGAGGTGGATCAAGTTGGAGATTCAGCTATTCTACTAGAAAAATCTCCCACTGACACAACAAGAAAAACTATAATAGGATATCTCTCTAAAAATCAACATGTGAGGAGGAACAAGAGAAAAAAATAGGCATTTTGATTTGCATTATTAACTTGGACTATGTCATGTAGAATTTCCAGAGTTCTTGGTTATCTCTAGCAGCCCTTACTCTTTCAGTTAATGTTTTCATCACTATGGTGTTCCAAATGCTTCCTATCCAACAAGAAAGTGACAAGGCATTTAAACTTTCCCATTGTACACAGCCTCAGACACTTCTGCAAATAGTTCATATACCAAATTCTTTTTTTAAAATGGACCTATGGGCCTAGGCCTCTAATCTTGTAGGAGTCCACCAAACAGGGCATTTTTGTTTTCCTCTTTTGAACATCGTCCTTTTGGCTTTCCTGATTTCTGACATGGGTTGTTGTTGTTGTTGTTGTTGTTGTTATGTGCCTTCAAGGGCCTTTCCACACTACACAACTATTGCACTATCATTGCACTTTAACTACCATGGCTGCAATCTATGGAATCCTGGGGTTTATACCCTTGGGAGGTATTGGAGCTCTCTGGCTAAGAATTCCAAATATCCCTCCCAAAACTGCAAATCCCATGATTCCATAGAACAGAATGGTGGCAATTAGAGTGGAATCATAGTGCACTATTTGTGTAGTGCAGAAAAGCCTCGAATCATTTCTGACTTATGGAAGCCCTAAGGCAAACCTATCGTGAGGTTTCTTGGCAGAATTTCTTTAGATGAAGTGTGCCTTTGCCTTCCTCTGAGGATGAGACAGCATGACTTGCCTATGTCACTCAGTGGGCTTCCATGGCTGAGCAGGGATTTGAACCCTGATCTTCCATGTCCTAGTCCAAAACTGAGACCACTGCACAATGCTGGCTTTCAACATGGTGTATAGTTAGACTAAATTGTCTAGAGAGGCCCAAAAATGTGTTTCACACATGGGTCTACAACAAACTATAGCCCTTTCCACACCTTACCTTTTCTTGAAGCTGGGGTGCGGGATCGCACGAGCAGCCTCCAGTGAGAGACTCTTGTGTCCCCATTGCTTCAGCTCTGCACGAGAGCCCCACCTCTTCCTTCCGCAGCAGAGCCTCGGAGTTTCCCAGGCAGCGCTGGGGCAGGAAGCACGACCACCGTGGCTCCAGAGGCTCTGTACGCACGGCAAGTGCTCATGGGACCCTGGAGCAATGCGCAATCGAGCACCATTTTCAGCTGAAAGCCGAAAATGAAAGTGTGCGAGCGGCACCTGCCCTACCCTGCAGCATTGCGTGATTGTGAGTGCATCGTGCAGATCGCTCCTCACAATCATGCAACACTCCAGGCGCCCTTTCGCATGGCAAATGCCATGCAAAAAGGGCCTATGACTGCTATTAATGCCATTTCCATCCTACCTGTTATAGTGCTATTATTCTACTTTCAACATCCAATGGAATCCTGGGTGTTATAGTTAAGGGAGGGGCATTTAGAATTCTCAGCCAGAGAGCTCTTTGGCTGCAGTAAACTACAAACCCCAGAATTCCACAGTGTAGTACGGAAATGGCCTAAATGGGGGCCAAATGTCTCCATTCCAGGGTGATGTTTCCAGCCTTAAGTGTGTCCATTCATTGAGTGGTAAAGCTCTGTTAATGAGAAGATTCTGTTGAAAGCATCTGGTCGACAGTGAGACAGCTGAAACAAAAGGGAAGGCACAAATAGGTGCATTAATCTTGCAAATTACCACTGTATCAGTAGGAAGAAGGACTGAGGACAAAACCCCAAAAGCCTGCTTGTGCAAAATACAATGTTCACTACTGTTTCCTGCAAGAAGACATCTGCTTGAGATTCTTGACTGTAAGGATCCTTCTGTTGCAGTTGGGAGGAATCCTCCCACTTCTAACAGCAGCCCTTGTAAAAGCTCTCCCTTTCATCTTTAAGAAAAGGTTTTCAGCTAATATTCCCACAAAGCATTCTACTTTGCAGCTGCTTAAATTTCATTATTCTGATCCTTTGCATTTTTGTTTTTGCCACCACTTTCAGTTTGTTCTAAATGTGATTTTCAATGGTTGGTTATTAATATTAATAATGGTGATTATGTTATAATCCTGTTTATTATTATTACTTTACATTTTAAATAGCTTGGTTGTTATTCTCATGCTTTTTAAAAAATATTTTGTTACTTGCTTTAACTAATAACCTTTTTCAGAAACAGGAGAAGCCAGTTTAATTTTTTAAAATAAATTTAGGAAGAAATTCATCATAGTATAAGGGAAGTAAAAGAATCTGCCTCACTAGAGATTTTCAAATATTGGAAGAAAATTGAGACTTTGTATTTAAACAGCTCATAAGAAACTGTCTAAACTGGGTTTTTTTTATAAAAAAAAGTTCTGTTCATGTGCAAAAAAATCTTATACATGTTTGCTCACAAGCAAGCCAACTGTAAGCCTGAAGCAATGTAAAAGAAGACACAAATTATATAGCAGATGGACTTTTGTCTTTTATTTTTTTGAATTTTGAGAGGGGAATAATTTTATTTTTCTTTTAAAAAAAGTTTGTTTGTTTGTTGTACTGGATAAAACTATCACCAAAACTGCACTTAGCAGCATTTAGCCTGGCTGAAAGTTTACCTCCTTGCTGTAAAATATACAGAAATCAGCCAGGGCTGGTCTCACCTTGAGGCAGAGTGAGAAAGTTACTGCAAGTATCAGGCTGTGGTTGGCAAAAGCAAGATGGTGGAGGAGAGACCCAAGCACCATAAATGCCTCTTAGCTGGCCTTCTGACCTCCGGTGTGGTGGAAGTTCCTGTGCTATTGTCAGTGCTGAAGAAAGGTCTATCCGTCAGCTTTTGTTTATGGGGTGAGATAGGGGCCACTCTCTTCACCTGAGGCAACAAAGGTGTGGGGCTGGCCATCCTGCCTGTTGGTTAGCTATGTCAACAAAACAACAGAGCTTGTCCTTGGCTCTCTGTGGTGCTTATATCCAAAGGCAATGATGTCATGACCAGAGAGCAAAACACAAAGCACAACAAGATCCCATCTTGACAAACGAGGGTGGAGAGAGTACACAGAGATAGGCTGTTAGAACGAGAGGAGCAGTGATCGCTGATGGGATGTGTCATCCCATATGCAAAATGAGCAGATGAAAACCATCTGCTTTTCACCAGTTCTGGGCTTTTGAAGAAAAAAAAAAAGCAGGAGGGAGGGGGATGTAGAATAAGGCAAACTTGGAATGAACTGTTATCTGGATTTACTGCCAGCATCTGAGCCACAATGGGAACTTTTTCTTCTGAAATTTATGATCTTCTGTCTCATCATGTCATGACATCATCTAGCATGATGAATTTTAGGCATGATGCACTCGCATCTTCTTGGAAGCCAGGAGAAGACATCCTTGCAGCACTGGGTCAGCTCCCTAGGCTCTCAAATTTCTGAGAATCATTCAGCACATCTGCCATAGATAAGGACGGAGGAAGCAGCCTCCCTCCCAAGCTCTATGGCTGCTCAACATTTGTTATTGTGTCTTCATGCTCCACCCTAAATCTGGGTTTTTCTTACAGATTCGAGATTGTCAGAATGATTTGTGTTTCTGTCTCTTGGCAGCAAACGGTAGGTCTTCTGAGACTGGGAAGAGGGGAATCTGAAATACCACATTTCCATCACTTACTGGAGAGCTTGGAATCAGAAGGGCAAAGGGGCAAAAC
The DNA here is from genome assembly GCA_948472985.1 of Iguana delicatissima. Lineage (NCBI taxonomy): Eukaryota > Metazoa > Chordata > Lepidosauria > Squamata > Iguanidae > Iguana > Iguana delicatissima. Next base: position 271,160 of record CAOKZL010000836.1, on the reverse strand, counting down.
ACTTGACACATCCTCTTGCCAAGAAAGCAATGCAGGCCAAGAGGGGACATTAGAACATTCTCAAAGAGGCCTACAAGCAGACAAGCAGTTCTAAGGTGGCCAAGAGATGTTTCCTGCAATTTCCTTGAACCTTGTGTGATGATGACAGATACATCTGAAGATAATTTAAGGAATAACAAATGAGAAATTTAAAATATACAGTATATAAAACAAGTCTGGAAGAAACTGAAAACCACTCAATGTGCTACATTTGCCACACAAGCCTGCTTCCACATCATGCCCTGTCTTCATCACTGGCATATTATGTTTGGTGTTGCTGTGTGCCTTTAAGTCATTTCTGATCCATTGCAACCCTAAGGTGACCCTGTTACAAGGCTTCCTTGTGAGATTTGTCCAGAGAATGTTTGCCACTGTTTTCCTGTGAGGCTGGGAGAGTATAACTTGCCCAAGTTCACCCACTGAGTTTCCATGGCCAAGTAAGATTCAAACCCTGGTCTCTCAGAGTTGGCATATTATATAGCAAGGTCACAAACTCATGCAAAATGGAGTCTCCAGCCCTCCATGAGTTTGGGACTTCACTTCCCACTGTCTTTTACCATTGGTTAAGCAGGGTAGAAGTGTTTGGAATTGAAGTCCAGAACATCTGGATGGCCTTGTGACAGCTTCAGTCAATATGTCCTACTTCTTCATTCCATGGAATATCACTGCTAAAATATCACACACTTTTGAATAAGGGATGTTGGGGGAACTCCCATGGGTAGATGTCCCATGTAAATGTTTGCCATATCTTTAATCACTCTTTTTCTTTTAGTAATGTCTTAGCATTGGTGGTATTAATTCAGCCCAGGTTGTATGAAGATGATAACTGGGATCCTTTTTCCAATCTCATTTCAGGCCTGGTTTTGAGATAGCAGCAGTTTTGATTATATATTAATAGATTATCTATACTAGTAGCTATAAAAATGGTGTCCCTGTTCATTCTGTTTGACTTTTGATTGATGTTTAATATCACCAACTGGAAAGAGAGTTCGAGCTTTCTTTGGATGACTGTTCCTAGAAAAATGATTATGTAAGTTTATTGCTTGATCCCTCAGATTTCTGCTTTATCTCCTTTGCCTTGACTGCACCTAAATCATGAGACTGTTAAGGAAGCTTGCTTGGCACCATCTCTCATTGTATTTTACCATGAAGCAAAAGCCTTCTTCTTTAGGTTTACATTTATTTGAGGTTTACCTCCTAAATCTGTCTGTGATGTTATCTTTCTCCTTTCTTTTTGAAATGTTACTGTATTTTATTGTTGTTTTCATTGATCTTAGTCACTGCAGCTGGTACAGAACGAGAAGATACTGTCTTGGAGAATCTTACTGCTCAGAGAATCACATGAATGATTCTGCATGCGATGGACAGAACTTTCACAGTAGTCAAAGAACATAGAATGATTTAACATTTGTGTTGGCCAAGTATTTTAAAGTAAAGTTGGTTTCACATGAATGGTTACTGAGGAGACGAGTTCCCACATCATTTAGTTATTTCCCTCTAGAGCAGTGGTTCTCAACCTGTGGGTCCCCAGATGTTTGTGGACTTCAGCTCCCAGAAGCCCCAGCCACTATGGTCAATGCTCAGGGCTTCTGGGAGCTGAAGTCCAAAAACATCTGGGGACCCACAGGTTGAGAACCACTGCTCTAGAGAATTTTCCAGACCACTGCTTATATTTTGCAGAGATATAAAGAATACTCCTGGACTTGCATATACTTAAAGAAGTCTTGCAAGAATAGTGTATTCTTCTAACAGAAAGAATATACTGGGTTCAGAATACCACGAAAAGCTTGTCAATGTGTGTAAAAGTCATATGCACAGGCTCATTAATTTGTCATCATTTAGGACTATGCTTCCTTTGAGGAACTAAAGGTGGAATAAATGGATTCACCCCATGCTATCACCTCAGTAGTTCTGTGAGGAAAGATATGAGAGGTAGTGACTTATAAAAGAGGTGCTCATGTGAGACGTCCCAAAGTAAATGATGGGCTCATGTAATTGAATGTTCTTTCATAGTCAGGAAAATCCCCTCTCATAGAAAACTAGCACTGCAGGGATAAGGCTCTAGATTAGCTTTCTGACAAGCTAGTTTTCCACTGGCTCTGCTGGCTGGGGGATTCCATGATTCCAGGCACCATAGTCCAACAAAGTAACTTATCCAAGTTCTGGGAGTGGGTCAGTATAAAGTAGCATCACCTGTAAATGCAAAAGCACCATTAGGCTTCTCTTGGAAAGGGAAGACACCTGTATGCATCTGCTGCTCTACAGGGAATCCATTTGGTTTCTGCCTCCCTTTCCTTCACAGCTTTATTTTCATGTCCTCCTAGAGGGAGGGGGGTAACTGTAGTTCATGCACCAGTTCATGACCCCAAGATTTTACAAGACATTATTAAATTTTAGCAGATGAATTGCATCTATGACAGGGAACTTCTGGCTAAGCATTTGACCCAAATATAGTATCCTAATCAAGGACACAAAGGGCTCCTTTTTCCTTAAAGTCTGGCTCATTTCCATCTCACTCCCAAGTCAATAAACATGGTGAATATAAACACTGAGTTGCCTCCAGAAAAGGAAGGGAAGCGAAGAATCGCACTGAAGCCGAGCCTTACTCTCACGTCTGATACAGTAAGAGAGGAAAGACGTATATTCCTCCTTCCCTCGGTGCTGCTGCTGTTGTTGTTGTTGTCTTAGAAATTAGCTTCACATTATAAATTTGCTGCACCACATACAAGTAATACTTCTTAGATTACATTACACAGGCTGCTAAAGCAACAAGGGCAGTATAATAAATCCTGTGTCAAGTCACCAAATTCTCTGCATTCTTCTGCTTCCCAGACTGTGTCAAATGTCAAAATTTCTTGCTGTGGCAACACAAGTGAGATCCAGAGCCACAGTATGATGTGGATTTCCCGTGCTGCAGCTCCAGGCCATGACAGATGCGTTTGACACAAACCATAGCAATCTGCAATCACACTTTTGGTATCTCATTTGGTATTGCTCATGAGCTAAACATACAAGTATTGCTGCTCTTAAGAAGAATCATCAACAGCTTTTATGTAACACTTTTGATTTGTCATCAATTTTAAATAATTTAAAGAAAACAATTTTTAAAAAACAAATTTTAAACAGATTTTCTATCTTACCCATACATACAACAATCCAGGAAGTTGGTAGAATTTAGAGAAGTTACTTAGGAGTTCAACTTCTACTACCCCCAGCCAACATGTCACTGGTCATGATGGCTTGGGGATTCTGGGAGTTGTAGACCAAAAATATAACTTTCTCATGCTATACCATGAGCTCCTAAAGCCAGATCGCAGTTCAGCCATAGATGCTCATAGGCCATTTCTACACTAGACTGTTATTGTGCTATTATTCTACTTTCAATATCCTGTGGAATTCTGAATTTTGTAGTTTACTGAGGCCAAAAACTCTCTGGCTGAGAATTCTAAATTCCCTAAACTGCAAACCCTAGGATTCCATAGGATGTTGCAAGTAGAATAATAGCACTATAACAGTGTAGTGTGTAAATGGCCATAGTTTGATATCAAAACTGCAGAGTAGAGATGGGTCATTCTGCTAGTTTCACTTTCTCCTACATTCAAATTTGCTTGATCTCTGATCTTTCCCCCCACATAATTCATGTGAATTTTAGAAAGTTCCCATCAAAAAATGAACTGAATAAAATGTTCAACCACCTAAACTGGCCAAATTCAATATGTAGAGCTCTCCTATGAAAGCAGAAGGACAGGTTATGTAACTGTTACAAGATAGAGATCTCGTCACAAAAAAAGGGGGCAATCCAGATTCAACACCATAAATATCATAAACACGTGGAGATTTGAAGATGGACTTTTAACGCTAAGCCCTCTTCCTGAATGGGCAAATCTGTCAGTTTCGTTCATTTACATTTTAAAAATCTCTGAATTATTTTTGTACGATTTATGAAGAAATTTTCAGATTTTGGAAAGCTGTTTTTTAAAAAAGTGAACCAAATTAAATTCTTGCACTCCATCAATCCTCCAGTGTCTTGACAACTAGAATACTCAGTACCATTTTAGGGATTTTGTTGGTGCCAGCAGACAGTGATGTAGACTCAAGTCAATGAACTCGGACTCAAGTTGGACTTAAGTCGCTTCAGTGACTCAACTCGACAATAAACAATGCACTGACTCGACTTGACTCGAGACTTGTATATTTTTAGTGACTGACTTGCTGCCTTTGGTTCAGTAACATAACACATTCATCCAGAAACCTTACAACTTTGAATAACTCTTCCATCTCTTTTTTCCCCCACTGGGGACATGACAGTCTGTCTCAAGCCCAAAGTGTTGGCACATTTCTCAGAAGGAAACAGCAAACGGATTAGGCAATGGGTTTGAGGTGGGCTTGAGGTCTGCCCAACAGCCTGTCAGTGCCACACATTGGAAGAGCTTTCTAAAACATTTTGTAAGAGCAGAAAGCAAGACTTTTCCCCAAAGCATAGGGCATGTTTCTCAGAGAACAGCAAGTGTGTTAGGTAGTGGGCTTAAGACAGACGGATCTTTCCTTCTAAAGCTTTTAGGCTTCAGTAATGGGCAAGAAGAAGATTCCTATTCCTTACTTCTGAAAAATCCTCCAACTTCATAATTGAGAAGAAGGATCCTACTCCCCAGGTTCTGACGCTGAAGACTCTTTTATGTCCATTGGCTCAAAAGACTCCAGCTTCGTGAAGGGGAAGTAAGAAGGATCCTATTCCCCACTTCCAAAGCTGCAGATGGCAAAAGCACAGCTGTGAAGGACCAACTTTACTTAAATTGTTAAAACTAACTTTATTCGACTCTGTCCAGAAATCCTGGAATACAGGTTGAGATATAAAGTTGATTCCTAGACATGAGACTCGACTTGAAAGTATCTTCAAGGACTTGAGACTTTAAGGTAGAGACCTGAGAGCTGACTTGACACTTGGAGTAAAAGACTTAAATACATCACTGCCAGCAGATGACTTAATTTGTATCCTACCCTCATCCAACCAGCTAGCCAAGAATAAGATGGTAGTAAGTAAGAAAAGATTTGAAGGCACACAACAGTAAATTATCTATACATCTATAAATCATCTATATTCATAAATGTAATCACTCCTTATGTGATTTATGTCAGCCTACCTTGCCATTTAATATTGCACATAATGAATATTGCTTTTATGGTATGATTATATATGTTTATAATTTCAAATAAATTATAATCTACTTGCAGGGATTTTTACCCTGAAAAGTGAGCTGAAAATCTATACTACTTGTAGCAGCACTACTGGAAATATGACATCATCAGTATTGTTGTAGTTGTTGTCATTTGCCTTCAAGTCATATCCAACATATGGTGACTATGGTTTTCTTGACAAGAGTTATCTAGGTTTTACTCTGAGGCTGAGAAAGTGCGACTTCCCCAAGGTCACACACTGGGTTTGCATGTCTGAGTGGGGATTCACTTAAACCACCACCCCTCATTGGCTCTATATTTAGGATGACCCTATCACAGAGTTCCCTTAGCAAGATTTGTTCAGAGGGCTTTTGTCATTGCCTTCCTCTGAGGCTGAGAGAGTATGACTTGCCCAAGGTCATCCAGTGAGTTTCTGTGGCTGAGCACAGATTCAATCTCTAGTCTCCCAGAGTCTTAGTCCAGTACTGAGTGCATTTCTTATGAGCCAAATACGTTTCAAACTGCGGCAATGCAGCAGTGCAAAGTCCAACCCACCATGCTGGCTCTCTCCCTCCTGGTTACCACCATCATCCCCTGCTCTGGTCCAGCTGCTTTGGAAAAAGTTCCAGGGTAAGTGAAGCAGGCCTGTGGAGTCAGTACACCAAACCTTTGACTCATAAAGAATGTAGAATGTATTTATTTGATTAGTTACAATATGGATGGATGGATGGATGGATGGATGGATGGATGGATGGATGATAGATAGATAGATAGATAGATAGATAGATAGATAGATAGATAGATAGATAGATAGATAGATAGATAGAGATTTACCATATATTGTTATAATTATTATTAGTTTTTATTTTGGATATAGTACATTTCCACCAAATCCTACACCAACTCTATCCAAAATTGCTTCCAGCTCTGACTCTCTGACTCTGATTCCAATTCCACAGCCCTAAAGTGAGGTGAGGTGAAGGCATCTGAAATAAAAGAAAACAGAACACTTTCTTAGGACACCATCTTGTCTTTGCAGCAGGAAGCCTTGTGCCAGAAGAGCTATCAGGGCAATTTGACGGAGGGGGGAGCATATATGCTCATTTGCACATTCAGCAAATGCAATCAAGACAAAATTAATTTATGACATCAACATCATTTCAAGACATTTAGGAAACCACAAGTAAGGCCTGTGGATTTAGACTTCATGGGTTCTCACCAGCTGTGACCAAGTGAAAACATCTGCAGGAAAAGGGGCTGCCCATTTACTTTCTCAACAGTCAGTTAAACTTAAAGGGAATGCAGCACTTGTGAAAACCTCATGTAACCCCTGCTGCTGGCATCACTGGACATAACAGATTTGTACTGCTTCATTGCCACAGTTTGAAACATATTTGGCTCATAAGAAATGCACAGCCACACACACCAGCATGTCTCCCCAAGCTGTCCTCATTCTTCAAAAGGAAAATATGAGAAAGCTAGGTTTGGGGTACGCTATTACCAGAAGAACTGGATCCCAGTGATCCAAAGTGGACATGAAGCGGTTTGCACCTCAGATGGGGAAATATCTTTTTACTCTTTATTTGATGGGAGCCAGGCTGGAATGTCTGATGTGTTCTAAAAAAGCATGAGAGAAAAGAATGAAAACAGTGCCCCAGAAATGGCCAATTGCAGGAGGTCCAGGGGCCAGCTGCATGCCCCAGGATTGTCAGGAGGCATCACTGAGAAGGAGCCAGAAATTAGAACATCTGAGCTTTAAAAAAAAGTTGCACGTTGTTCCACAGTCCCTGTAAATGGGGCCCTTGCTACTCAGGATCAGGTAAAGAGCAAGATTTGCAACAGTGGCCCCAACAGCAGCCCTTTACTTTGACCACAAGAATAAAAAAATATAATCCGTGGGATATGGAACACCACTGTCATGGAGGCTAAATCCTTCCAACAATGAGCCCAACCATGGGGAATCAGGGTGCCTTCACCCTATGCAATTACAGTGCTGTGATTCCACTTGAACCACCATAGCAGCATCCTATGGAATCCTGCGATTGGCAGTTTAGGGAGAAGCATTTAGTATATTCATATCTGGTGCCTCTGGCCAAACTCCAGGATTGCACAGGATGCAGCCATGTAGCAGCTGGCGGAATCATAGTGCTATAATTGCATGTGTAAGTGCCCACAGACTGTTCATATCTGCATAGCACAAATGGAGGCCAAGTTCTCAGTGTGAATGTGATTCAGAGACAGAAGGCCTATGTGCAAAAACTGATTACTTTGCATTTGTTTTAGGGATGTCTAGTATCTCTTACTTAGCCAACTCTAGAGTACATATTGACACTCTCTTGGCCAATTTGTAAGCCTTGTATGAACAAGTCATAAGTATGAAGCTCTGGAATATCAAAGGAGAAGATGTATAGCTTGGCTACTGCCAGCCTCTGCAACTTATTTACATAGTGTCAACCACCACCCTATCAAGGCGCCAAGGAATTACAATTCAAATTAGATATGAGCACCACCACCATATGATTAATAGTTGGAACTAGCTGTCATATGAGAGGGTGGATCATCCATTAAATTGCATCATTGATATCAAGCCCAAACATATTGGTAAGATGATCCTTTTACAGATATGCTTCCTGATCCTACCCACCATCCTCTTTAATAAAGGAAGAATCAAGTTAAACAAGATGTGAGTTTCAGGATACTTGTCACCCAGTCAGTTTCCATGTTCTTCATGGCTCCTGGTAGAATCTTGAGAACTCAACGTTTGAAAATAAAATGTAAATTTCTGGTCCTAAAGACTGAAGAGATTTGTTTGGAAATGACAACTGTTGTGGTCCCTCCACCATGTAAAACCAAGGAAAAAGGAAAGCAAAACTTCAGATTATTATTCTGTTTTGTTATACCTCCCCATACATATATTGAAAACTCTTTAATGCTTACATGGAGCCACTCTAGCTTTAAATATTGTTTATATCGGTTCCTGGTTTATTTTGATCATCACAAAAACAAAAACAAAAGAACCCACCAGTTGTGTATATCCTGAATGTGTAAACAGACCTGAGCTTATATCTCAGAGATTTGTTTTCTGTCTCTGAGAACAAATTATAAGTACTAAAAGCTGAATTATCAAAGTGGAAGTATCATTGCTGAACCTCAGTGAACAAAACTGGTATCTCCACATACCAAGGAATACTAGAGAATTTTAACATTTTCATCTTCCACTGGAAACTGTATAAGCTGTCTGCATCTCAAAAATGCAGCAGATCTTTCAGTGACATGCAGAGTTAGAGTTGTGTCATGCCAATTAAGATAATTTGGTTCCTGCTGCTGCTGGTGTAGTAGATAACTATGCAAATGAGCAGTGATCTATTCCACATTTTTAACACTTCTTTTGGGAAGTTGCCCAATGCTGAGCAAAGATGCCTCTACAAATACCTTCTTTTTAAAATTTGGACAAAATGAGACTTATTTTTGGTCTAAAAGGAACTGATGGGACAATGCTGTAAGGCAGCAATGGAGAAGTATTTTTGCTCAAGGATCAAATTAGTTCTGGGCAAGCACCTGGGGGGGTCATGTTCCAGCAGTGAGCAGAACAACCCATGTGTCCACATGGGACATTTGGCATATTTATTCAGACCCCATTCTTTCCCTCTCTCTGTCTCTGGCCCCTCCCTGAACTGCAAACCCCAGGATTCCATAGGATGTTGAAAGTGGAATAATCGCGCTATAAAAGAGTAGTGCCAAAATGGCCTCTGTCTATGTCTGTGTGTGTTTCTCTCTCTCCCTCTGTGCCTCTCTCTATATCAACACTGCAGAATTTTAACAGTTTAATACCACTTTACCTGCCACGGCTCCATCCAACAAAATCCTGGGATTTGTAGTTTGGTAGGGCATCAGAGGAGCTCTCTGCCTAATTCTCTAAATAACTTGTAACAATACAAATCCCAGGATTGCATAAGATGGATCCATGGCAGTTAAAGTGGTATAAAATTCTTATAATGGTATAGTATGGCTATGCCCCCTTTCAAACATCTCTACCACAAAGAGGCTATTAAAACCCTTTCTTTGATTCATATGGACCTTTTTTTTTTAATGTCCAGACAACAATGGTGTAAGGAGTGCCTTGCAGAGGGGAGGAGTCACCTCACCAGAGAGAGAAGTGTTTGTTTCCCTTCCCCAGCAGTAATCTGCATCTAAAATGCTTCATTTTTAAAAGCTCCATTGTGATACTGCAATAAAAGAAGGGTGCTTTTTCAGATGAGGGGCAATGTGAAGGTGTTACAGAGCTGAGTGTGGATGAGAGGACTTCCCTACAGCATCCCAGCTACTGCACTCCACTTAGGTTCTAAAACCGCCCCAGTAGAGAGTTTTCAAAGCCTCTCTGCAACACCCAAGGGAAGGGGGGGGATCCTTCCAAACACCTTTGGAACATAAGGGTTTCTTTCAGCGGGGAAGCTGGTGGCTTGGATAAGTGGCAGCAGGGTTCAGGTGTTCGATCCTCAACCACCAGTACAACTTGCACAGAGAGACTGGCTGGCCAGCCTCACCCTTACTGCACCACAGCACAGAGGTGTGCGCACACACACATATATATAGCAACATTGTCAGAAAGAGAAACTTTAGTCAAACTGCTCAGAAGCAACCAAGAGACTTGGAGAGTCAATAAAGACCCTGTGTGTCTTGGATAAAAACTCTTTTCGTCCAAAAGAGCTTATGCCATAGTACCATTGCCAGTTTGTAAGATGCCACGACTCTCTTTTATAGCTTTTTCTCTGCTCCATTCTCATCTCTGAGAGAACAAGAGAAAACTACCCTTGCCCATCCCTTGCTGGACAACCCCATTTGCCTGACTGTGCTGGATACTGACATACAGAAGCTTTCCAATAAGAGGGTCATCAAAATGGCCCTTTTGAACCACATCAAAAGTCCATCTTGCCTGATCAAGGGAATCATGTGACCTTCCAAATTATGTTGGACTGCATCTCCCAGCATTCCTTACCATTGTTTATGCTGGCTAGGGCTACTGGGAGTCACAGGCCAACAACATCTAGAGGGCCATCTAATTATCCCCCTTCCCTGATGTCTGGAGTTGATTGCTTTGAATGGAGGCCTACAGAGTGATCAATTCTTGCTCATAAAGTACTTCTAATGGTTAGCTATCCCTCAGATACATGCTCCCAGCAAAGTCAAAGGCCAAAAAATGAGGTGGGATTACAACCTACCAAAAAGCTTTCTGCCTGGAGCAACCTGACTAAAGAAGGCAGGGTGAGAAAAGAAAAAGTAGACAAGAAGCCAGAGGGAAACAGGACTGGTGCCAACAAACAAAATCTATGGAGCACCTACCAAACATAGTACAACAGTCAGCATTACACATTCAAATTCATGTTGTTTACGCAAGCTGGCATAGAGAAGCAATTGGGCAACTGGAACCAGGTGGGTGTCACTCTCGCCCTGAAGCAGCAGTCAGCTCCTTGCTAGCCTTTACCTGCCTGTTCAGCACAAGCAAAGCAAGAGAGCATACCCTTAATTTCTTGTATTTAATTTTATTGTACTTTTGAGCCAGATTTTTTTTAATTCAACTATCATGAAACCATGAAGCTAAAGCAATGACTGGGAAACTCTCTGGTCCTCCAGACATGGCTGAATTCCAACTCCCATTAGCCCCAGCCAGGGAGAAGCAGTTTATCAGAATCTGGAGGGCTGAAGGGTCCATATTGCTGGCTTTTCTTCCCATTCCCAAGCAGAAGCAATGCCTGCTTAGGAGACATCCTGTGCTGATTTTTCATCACGGGTACTGGTGGTGATCATAACATCAGCTGCAAACATCACATTGAGCCTCCATGTTCTGGAGTTTTGGGGGCATTTTTTTCAGCAGGCACTTGGTGTTGGCCACTGATATTTTGCTGGCTGAGGAAAAGCTAAAATGCCACCTCCCCTCCCATTGTGGACAACATTTTAGAACAGCTTTCACTAGGCTGGTGCCACCCATATGTCTGGGACTTCAACTCCCATTAACTCCACCCAGCATGGCCATTTATTAGGAATGCTGGTAACTGTGGTACAAAATGGAGGTACAGGCTAGGGAAGACCACTTCAAAAAACTCTGGCCACAGCAAATGCCACTTCTGACTTTCTTTAATGCACTATCTAAAGCAGTTCACTTCAGCCTACTGAATAGCTAGCTAGCTAGGGGTGGCCAAATATCTGATACTGTATCTCCTAATAAAGAAAGTAGTGATACGAACTGCACTCTTTGTCAACAAACACTGACCCTTAAAATGTTTAGAAAAGACAACAACATGACTGTTGAGTTTAGGGTTGCCAGGCCTCAGGTGCTGGCTGAAGTCTCAGGCAACTGTGCTATTTGTGTGGATCTCCAGGCATGGAAATGAATCACAGGACAGGAGGAAGAAATAGTTTGATTTGCATATGTGAGACAGATTTAAAGGCTGATCATCCATCTTCACCCATTCCACCTGGTAACATAGCAATTTGGCTCAGCGTAAAGGTGTTTGTGTATGTATTAGGCTTTTGCAATGTCAGTATACCAAAGGCTAGCTGTGGGGGAGATTGCTGGTGAGTGCTCACAGTTGGGCCCATCATGCCATTGGGTGCAAGGCAGGAAGCTATCCACACACATCATGAGTCTTGAGCTTTCCTGTTGTACAGACCTAAGCAGCAGTGGTTGCAGGGCCTGGCCAAGGGATGGGGAGGAAACTCCTAGAAGTCTGGCAGTGAGCCTTTAACAAGTCCCAGCAGCAACATAAAGGCCATTTCTGCACTACATTGGCCCTTTCCGCACAGCATTTGCCATGCGAAGGGGTGCCTGGAGCGCCGCGCAATTGTGAGGAGCGATCTGCACGACGCACTCACAATCATGATGCTCCAGGGGCTGGCAGGCACCGATCGCACACCTTTTCATTTTCAGCTGGAAACCTAAAATGGTGCGCAATTGCGCATTGCTCCCAGGCCCCGCGCGCACTTACCTGGCGTGCGGAGCCTCTGGAGCCGCACCGGTCGCACTTCCTGCCCCAGCGTAGTCCCAGGCTGCGCTGCGGAATGAAGAGGCGGGGCTCTCGCGTGAGCAGGCAGCTCATGCAGAACTGAAGCAGCAGGGATGCAAGAGCCTCTCGCCAGAGGCTGCTTGCGTGATCCCCGCACCCCAGTGCTGGAAAAAGGTAAGGTGCAGAAAGGGCCACTGTTATAGTGCTATTATTCCACTTTCAGCATCCTGTGGAATTCTGGGGCTTGTAGTCTACTGAGGCAAAAGAGCTCTCTGGCTGAGAATTCTAAATGCCCTTCCCTAAACTGCAAGCCCCAGGATTCCATGGGATGTTGAAAACGGAATAACAGTGTAGTGCAGAAATGGCTTTAAGTGTGGAAAAAGCTCCCTACAAGTTTGGAAAAAGCTCCCTAGGCAAGGCCCTTAAGACTGTGAGACCTGGAAGGAATTGTGACAACTGCTGCAGTTATTGAGCATGTTTTCCCTCCTTTCTTTCCTCCCAAAAATGTCTTGCGAGTTTTTCCTCAGCTCTGGGTTGCCTTATTGCCTAGCTAGCTGGGTTTTACCTATATTATGGACACATCTACCAAATTTACCCTTCTGCCCAATAAAACAGCCAAGGTAATGCAGAGGCAGTTCCAATCCACTTGAAGCACTTGACATCACAAGTGCTGATCTCCTGGTCTCAAGTTTTGTACCTAAAAACTCAGGGAATGGGATGGTACTGACCTGGCAACAATTGAAAAATACCAGACAACAGCATTTGATCTGTTTAATTGACTACTTAAAGGAGTAATCCAGATGAAAAGTAAAAATAAGGAACACCTAGATCTGGATGGGTTGCTCTGCTCTTTGTGTCAGCCATTTGTCTGAGTCAGTTCACCCCTCCTTTGAGCAGGTCTGAGTCATTCTGACTACCTTGTAATGAAAAAGATAGTACATTTTCTTACTGCCCTAGATTTATCATGGGATAAATCACTATTTTGGAATATGTGTGCATGTGTGCCTTACGTGAATTTCCTAGGGCTTTCATAGACAAGAAGTACTCAGTGGTAGTTTGCCATTCCCTTCCCTCTGGAATATAGCCTACAGCACTTGTTATTCTTTGGAAGGCATTAACCAGGTCTGACCCTGCTTAACTTCAAAGACCAGATGGGATCTGGTGCCTTCAAGGTATTTAGGCCTTTTTGGAATGAGTGAACATGGGAAGTAACATCTTCTTTCAGTTAAAAATTGTGTCTTTTTAACCATGGAAGGCTCTCTGAGATTCTAATTAGGAATATAGTGCTATATATTAAATTACCTGTGGAACCGCCACTTCGATTCTGTTTCCAGCTTTCCTCAACTAACCTGAAGCATTCTAAGAGCAAATCAAAGAATGGCCCCAGTTTATAAGCTTTTTACCTAAAGATAACATTAATTCTCTATTCAGTGTGCGTGTGGCAATATGTACCCAGCATTCTAGATTTAAATCTGGGCTCTGGTGGTGGCTATGAAATTTGAAACTTGTTGCTCTGTAGGCTATAAACATTTGGGTCCAAAGTTGAGTAAGAACATTTTAGTGACCTGAAACTTCAGCTGGTTTGGGTGGCGACTATGAATGACCACCTACTTGAGAAACTGTTAACATGTGGATTTTGATGACTATCAGTTACACTTCTTTGTGGTGTTCTTCTGCATTCTTTCCAACGTTATTCAAGTTCTAGTTTTTCTGATCTTCTTTCCCCAGTTTTCCACCTCACTGTCTTCCATCTAACCACAGTTTCTTGCATGCTAGTAAATATAATTATGGTCACTCCTTTCAGTATGTAAACAGCATAGATCTCTTAATTCCCTCAGTTTGTTGTTGAATGGCACCAACCCTTCCCTTATCCTGACAACTTCTTATATCCCAGGTCCATTGTAGGGTGTTGTCACAGGACAACTGTTAACTGACTGATCCCACTTTTGCTGCCACAGATTCCATTGTATGGAATCTGGGGGTTTATAGCTTAGTGAATTACTTAGAGTGATCTCCTCTGCTAAGACAGCTCTTGTGCTGTCATGAACTAGTGCTCTTTAGCTGCTATTTCAATACACCTCACCAAACTAGCAGTCCCAAGATTTTATTAGGAAGAAGCCATGGCAGTTATAACGGTTACAGTTGTACAGTATTGGGCACACTCTCAATTAATACAAACATCTCCATGATTCCTAGCCCCCCCCCCAAAAAAATCTGATTTTGAGCAAATGCTCATGGACAGATCATGGAGTATAATTTTTAAAGCAGTTTTGCTATTTCAAAGGATGGGCTCAAATCTACAGCCATTCAACCCCAGTATTATGCCTTGTTACAACTAAGCAATTTGACCCCATTTTTGTCACTGTTGAGCATTTGCACTTTCCCAACATCTGTCACAACAATGACTGAATCATAGATGGCAATCCACACAGGACCAACTGGCATATTTTCAGCTTGTGGATTGAAAGACTAATGCCTCTTGACCTGAGCACTTAGCTTACATGGAGGATCTGTTGAACAGGGGTTAATTTTGTCATAACCGCTAAGACAACCTGGGTGTTCATCCTGACTTTTTACTTTTAATATCAGCAAGTTGTCTACAGGGTTCTAGACAAAGCCGAGCCTTTTCAGGCAGGCCTGTAAAGACTGCTCAATTAAAACCTGGAGGTCGACATTGCTAGTCAATGCAAACACTTTGGAGCAAGACAAGCCTATCTGAGAACAGCCTTAACAGTAATTGCTGTCTGTTGATTCTGATCATTTGCTGTGTTGGCTTCTCTACTCCAAGGCTGAACTTCTGCTGTGAGTATTTCACCTAGTCTTATAGGGAACTTCACAGTACAACAGTATGAAATAACTAAGACAAGCTTACATGTACTTTTCTCCTGCCACTCCCTATTTTCTTTTCAAATAAGATTGCAGAGCATTATATCTTATATCATAGGTGGCATTAGGTTCTGTTTCAGAAAATTAGTATATAAAATATGAGTTGTAACAAATACATTTTTAAAACAAAATTAAAATAAGCAGGAATGACTAGTGGCTTCCATGCGAGTGGGATGGTAGATCTGTTCTGGGTTTTAATCTGGACTTTAACAGAGCTCTTCAAGGTTCTGAAGCCCATCCCCAACAAATTAAAAGAACTATTCAATATGATGAACTGACACTGAAAATGCTGTGTGCTTTCAAGTCATTTCCATCTTATGATGACCCTAAGGCAATCCTACCATGGGGGTTTCTTGGCAGAATTTGTTCAGAGGCAGGTTGCCTTTGCCTTCCTCTGGGGCTGAAAGAATATAATTTGCCCAGGGTCACCCAGTGGGTTTCTGTGGCTGAGCAGGGATTTGAATCCAAGGCCCTTTCCATGCCACATTGTTATAGTGCTATCACTCTACTGTCAATATCCTGTGGAATCCTGGGGTTTGCAGTTCGGGGAGGGGCCTTTAGAATTCTCAGCCAGAGAGCTCTTTGGCCTCAGGAAACTACAGACCCCAGAATTCCACAAGATACTGAAAGTAGAACAATAGCACTGTAACAGTGTAGTGCAGAAATGGCCTTGAACTTGAAAGTCATAGTTCAATGCTCAAACCACAACACCTCACTGGCCCTCTACTACTGAAAATAACACTGGCTAAGTTCAATTACCTTTGCTCTAAGGCAGGTTAGGCTATCCTCTGAGAAGTATGATGGCAAGAGTTTCAATTTTCAATCAATTCATCAGCCCAAGACAGTATTCTTCTGTCTTTAATTTTAATATTGGAAGAAATCTTAGCAGTTTCCCTATAATAAGCAAAACTTGATCTTCTGTCACCAGAACCATATATATGTTCTTTATCTACTAAACAAAAACTATCTTAGCCTGCAATCCTATATGTACAGGGGTGAGCAAAGTGTGGGTCATAGGCTGCCTGTCTCCTCCAAGGCCATTTTCAACCCCTGCCACTCGTGCTTCTCCAGAATCTCTTGCGATTCATTGAAATGTATTGTTTGCTACTCTTCAGGTCTTCCAGGAGACCTTTCATGCTGCACAGTCATAGCACTGTATCTGGCAAGCCTGCATCCTATGGAATCCTGGGCTCTGTGGTCAGAGGCCACAGAGGAGCTTCCTGGCTTGGAATACTAAATGCTGCTCCCTCAACTGCCCAGGACAGTTAAAGAGGACTCATAGTGCTATAACCGTCTAGTGTGAAAGGATCTTAGGAGCAATAAGTTTTCACTAACACAAAACAAAGGGCCATTCTGATTACATGGATTCTGATTATGTGGATAACTGGCAGTCCTATTCATAGCCCAAAGGTTCCATCTCATCTTAGAAGCTAAGCAAGGTCAGCCCTTGGATAGGAGACAACCAGTAAATACCAGATGCTATAGGCTATATTTCAGAGAAAGGTACTAGCAAAACTACTTATGAGTGTCCCTTGCCTAAGAAAACCCTACAAAATTTGTGAGATCACCATAAGTCAACAGACAACTTGAAGGCACATACACACACATTCATGCATTCTGGAAGTGTGTTGTATCAACATGTCAGTGTCAGAGACCTGGGCAGCAAGCCAGCCCGGAGAAGGGAGTGTGAGAGCCAGCAAAGTCCAGCCGGGAGGAGACAAACAAGCACTTTACACAAGGGAGTTCATTTACCAGAGCATCAAGTGAAAGCCGTAGTCAGAGTTCCAAAAGCCAAGGGTCAAGAGATCAATTCAAGGTAGCAGGTGCTAGGAGCAAGGAACAGGCAAGAGGAGGGCTTGAAAGAAGTTTGCCACAAGCAAAGGACAGCTTCCAGGCTGGCAGTTATATAGCCCAGGTGTGGCTAGTCACTGCTTCTTGAACTTAATCAAGGAAGCCTCCCTTTGCTCAGCTCTCTTGAGTCTCTGCCTTGTTTGTGGGCTGATTGGCACAGGCTCCAAACCATCTTCTCAGTCAGATCCCTGTTGCCCTAAAGGAGCAGGCAGAGGAACATCCAAGCCTGCTTGGTCCATGGCAGCAAGGGAAGTTCTTGAGCTGCAGGACTCATCTCCAGCCAGAGCCACAAGGACCAACAGCTGCTGCTTGTCATCAGCAGCTCTGACAGGGGCTTCAGTTATCACACAACACCCAATAAGGAGAGTGAACTAGCCCTGCCTCCTACCATCTCCAGTTGTATCATTCCTTTCACATGGAGGGAGAGTAATGATTTTTACTGATGTTGCTTTTCCTGAGATCAAGGAACCTACCAAATCAGGGTTCCCAACCCATAAGTAGAGATTCCCCATGTAAGGAAAGCTCTGGAAGTAGAGTTCTTTTTGTTTGTTGACTCAGCAAATTTCCCAAATGAACTAACATGGCTCATACTAAATGAATTTACAGTTACTTTCAATGTTGAAGAAAAAAATGTGAGAATTCCTATTTTTTAGAGGGGCATGACCTTCAGAAGGGACAGGAAAAATGGCTCCTAGACCCAATGAAGTTGCCCACCTTTGCTATGCTCAGTTGCCTCTGAGTAAATTCTATTGGACTCAATGGAAGCTGAATCTAAGTAGAAATACACAGGGGTGTGTGTGCTGTTATTCAGAACTGCTTTGAACGAATTTGCTCAAAGGAAGGCAAAACTAGACTGCTGTAAGACTAACTGTGTAGAAGCTGGGAGCTGTTTTGAAGTACAGGTTAGGGGAGGCAGTGCTTTCATGGTATCTGAGCAACAACTGATTCATACTGGCATTTACAATATGTTTAGATCTATTTTCAAATTTATACAAAAGATGCCTTGTACAAAAGATACAAATTTATACAAAAGATGTCATGTAAAAGAGACGTACTTTTACCACCTCCACCACTATTTGCATATGACAAAATGAACTGAACTAAGTTTCTTTAAATGTTCCTAATAGATGTAAATAATGCCTTGTTCCAAACTGGTTTGACTTTGCTTGACTCAGCATTTTCTGAATTAACTGGAAATACCTGTTTTGGGAATTGGCTGCCAGTAGCTGGCAGATCCCACCTACCCACCTACCTCTTCTCCGTGGCACTTTAATTATTGCTGTCAACAGACATGACCACACAGGAAAACTAGTACTTCTGACTCGACTAAGCACACCAACATCTCCCAAGTGACTGGATCTGTTCCAGCAGTAGCTCACCCTTTGCTATACAACACAAAGAGTGTTGCGGTTGTACAGCTTTGAATTCAGTTCTAAAAATGGTATGTTGTGCTAAAGGCCATTTCCGCACTATACTGTTATAGTGCTATTATTCCACTTTCAACATTCTGTGGAATTCTGGGGTTTGGAGTTTACTGAGGCCAAAGATCTTTCTGGTTGAGAATTCTAAGTGTCCCTGCCTAAACTGCAAAACCCAAGATCCCATAGAATGTTGAAAGTGGAATAATAGCACTATAACAGTGTAGGGTGGAAATGGTCAAAGTCTGTGTTCTATGGATCTATTCAAGAAACAGAAGTACCTTAGTAGGGTTGCCAGATGAAATAAGGGAGAGGGCTCCTGTACCTCTAATTGTTGTGCAGGAGAGGGGCTTTCAGCAGGCTTTATTTGTCATGCAACCATTCTACACTATCATTAAAGGTACAGGAGTTCCCTCCCTTATTTCACTTGGCAACCCGTTGCTGCTGCTGCTGCTGTTGTGTCTTCAAGTCATTTCTGACTTACGGCAACCCTAAGGTGAACCTATCACAGGGTTTTCTGGGGATGAGAATGTGTGATGCAACTAAGGTCACCCAGTGGGTTTCCATGACTGAGCGGGGAATCAAATGCTGATCTCCAGGGTCATAGTTCAACACTCAGTACACTACACCACATTGGCTCTGTACCTGAACAAGTGAGAAACGTTTTGTTTCAGCTATATATACTGCCAGGAGAGCCAGCATGGTGTAGCGGTTTGAGTGTTGCACCATGAGATCAGAGTTTAAAATCCTCTTCAGCCATGAAAAGCCACTGGGTCACCTTGGCTAGTTCACATTTTCTCAGCCTCAGCGGAAGTTAAATGCAAACCCCCTCTGAACAAATTCGGCCAAGAAAGCCTCATGATAGGTTCACTGTAGGGTTGCCGTAAGTCAGAAATGACTTGAGGGCACACAACAACAAATACCTACTGCCAGATAGGAACAGCCTTTACTCTTCATTAATAAAAGTTATGCAGATGCTCTGAAAGCCTAATTCTCTGTAGATATGAAATGGCTGAGTACTGCTACTGAAGAAAGAAACCCCATTTCACTTCTGCACATAAAACAAAGAAGACATACTGGTCAGATTCCTGTAGATTAGTTCCATGTGGAGTAGACCTATCGAACCAACTGTTGAATGATGAGTAAGCATGCAAGCAAATCCAGCTGATTCAATGGGTCTGCTCTAGTCAGGACTATCAATAAAATTTAGTTCAGTTTATCCTTTGTCTCAGACAGTGAAGTGTCTTGGACAAGCCCTGGTAGAACTAACTCCATCCCACCTTGTATTTATAAGTCAATGAACTACCATTACAGGGTAAAGGCAGTTCTGCTACCTCAAAGGGCTGACATGAAAACTTACTATTCCTTTCATCCTTTTTGTAGTGTTCTTCAGTGAGGCAAATGCTTTGAACTTCTCAGCCTCATGAATAGTTCTGGAAGCTGGGCTATGTTGAATGATAAGGATTCTCCAAGGTCTATCTGCAATTTTCACAATTATTTGATGACTTGAATGCTCTCCTTGAAGTAAAATGTGTTATCCACTACCCCACAATTTTCCACCAAACTAACCCTTGCAATTTTTTCTAGCATTACAGTTCTACAACTTGATATGCCACACCCTTGGCCTTTCAGACACAGGTAGCCTCCTGACCTTGCAGTTTTGCTGTGACTTGCGCAGGTACCATCTCTCATCTCCCTGAATGAAACCGTATGGCTCCAGAAAGCCTTGCAAATCAAAGGGAGAGCTTAGTGTACCCTGATTCACCCATTTGTTTTGGAGAATGTTTCATCATTCTGTATGTTACTCCAACCCTGCCTTGCCCAGCAATTAAAATTACCCCAGGATGGGTGGTGTCTGCTTCACCATGCAATTGTAATGTCTTCAGTCCTCGGTATTATGCATCACACAGGATGTTCTGATCCTTCACTCTTATGGCTGCAGCATGTCCCTCACAAGAGATCCCACATTTTTAGGGCCATGTGACATTTCACTCTTGGGCTCCTTCCAATGGTGAACACCACTGGAATATCAGAATGAACACCAATGGTGGATCAAACTCCTCCTTTCTTTCAGCCTATTCCAACACCTCACAGCTATGTGAGAGGTTTGAGGGTGCTTAGGAGCAAATTTGAGGAAGGAAACCCACCGATTTTGCTTGTGTAACTTTTGATAATCTTTATTGTATAGGCCAGATCATCAACCCACTGCCCAAAACGGCTACTCTGACAAACAGGGCATACAACACAAATTAGAATCATCCATGTCTTTCCAAGAAAGTAAGACAGCCCTTCTGCTGTAATACTCATTTTGCAGTTCCACACATCTCCCTGATGTGGGGTGGTTTGCATTCCTTCTTCCATTTACAGAAATGGAAAAACTGTCAGATTTAGGGACCCACACAGATTTCTTATGGATTTGTTTGGTGCTAGATCCTTATAAGATCCTTCTCAGAGAATCCTACAGACCAGTTCCATTGAAATTGATCCATACTGAGTGTTCTTGAGTGCCAAGCACTGACATGAGCCTGGCCAGATTATAAATAGTTTAGCAATTGCTTCAGCTTCCTCACAGGCCAGGAGTCCAGTGCTGAGGGAAAAAGATGTAGTTTGCTTCCCTGCACTTCCCTCATACTTCAGTATGATGAGTGTTTCCCTTTCCCTCAACATTTTGTGTGTTGAGTTACCCAGTAAAACTGCATGGAAATAGGCTGTTAGTCTCACTGAAGTTGCAGGGCTAAAAATGGGTTCACACCTGAAGAATGTTGTGCTGTTGTCTGTGGTGCTTTGTATTTTATTTAGCATTTATTCATTTATTTATTTTCTAAGCCATCACTCCTAAAATAGTGCATTCATGAACAAAGTGGGTCTAGTCATTGCTACTCTTCCAGGATCCCAACCATCTTCATTTGACCTTGGTCTTGACTTTGGTCTTATTGGATCCTGAAGCAAGGGGTCCCCACCTAACCCCCCCTTTCAAGGATGGGTAAACTGATACCTGATTGCTTAAATATGTGCTGCATACAAAACATGCCAAACATTCCACCACAACCACACCAGATGTGTTTTATTCCCTTGTCTCTTTCACTGCAACAAACACTTCCTGGGCTAGCCAAGTGATCTGAAGAACAAGTCCATCAAGTTGCACCTACACCCGTCTGGTGAGCAGGTGCAAGATGTTATGGTGCAGCCCATGTCTCCCAGTCACCTAACCTATAATTGTTGGGGCATCTTACCAACGGCAGGTGATAAAACCACTTCACAGCAAGTTAGCTGGAAATCCTGGATTCCACCTTTCTTTTTAAATGCTAAAATATGTTGAGAAAAGTGATCTGGAAGATAACACTGGTCAATCCTATCACAACGCTATTTCCACCAACGCAAAATCCTGTTGGTTTGAATATAAAGGGAGATGGTGTACCAATGGCACAATAGGATATTTTTGAGCTGCCTGCCTTGATTCTCACATTTGTATCACATTTGTTTCTGACATTTGTATCTCTTTCTTTCCCTGGAAGTTCAGGGTAGCAGATGTGAGAATGAACTTATTTTATCCTCACATCTTGGTAAAGCAAAGTAAGGTAAAGAGAGAGAAATGGGCTTCAGTGAGCTTGATGGCTGGACAGAGATTCAGTCTCAGAGACTCTCCCCTTCCATCCAAGCCTACCACTTGGTCTGCTAAACTAATTAAATTAGTTTAATTTCACGCTATTCTAGACCCTTTAAGTGGTTTCCAGTCTCCAACAGACATGCTAATCAATGTGGAGGGCATGAAAAGGCTGAGAATGACATTCCAAAAGATTTCGTTTATCCACTCATTCTCCCAGGGGCATAGTTTAGTGCCCTGGAACCAAGCCATCTCTCTTTGCTCCATAGACCCCTCCCTCAGGACCAAAGGAGGGAGGCTACCAGCTTAACCAGACACTCCTGAGGTACAGGAGGGACTCACTTGCTGCAGCTGGAGTAGGGAAGTTGGGATGCTTTTGAGAAAGGAGGGGAGGTCGTTGTCATTTCATTTCTCTGAGGCTGAGAGTGTAAGTTGCCCAAGGTGGCCCAGCGGGTTTCCATGGCTGAATGAGGATTTGTATGCTAGTCTCCCAGAGTCCTAGTCCAACAGTCAGACCACTGTTATTGTTGTGTGCCTTCAAGTCTCTTCCAACTTATGGCAACCCTAAGGCAAATATTTCACGGGGGTTTCTGGGACTGTGACGCACCCAGTGGGTTTCCATAGCCAAGTGGGTCACAGAACGCTGGCCTCCAGGTTACTATACCACGTTGTCCCTCACACCACACTAGCCCTAATAATATTCATCATTCACCATACATTTATATCAAAATTAACTCTTATACCTATACCTATCTCTTTCTCAAAGTCCTCCACTTTCTCAGCTTTTGTCCATCTCATGGACTTCCTAATAGAACAGAAAACTGAGGGAACTCTCAAAACAACACTTTTAAATGTCTGTTATATGTGCAGACCAAGCTGGTTTGTTATGCAGATATCAGCAGGAGACATTCCACACTGCATGAAAGTAACCAAATGTTATGACCTAATTATTGTACATTACATGGCAGTTCTTGAGACAAAAAGTTAGCAGTATCAGTTCCAAAGTGGAAAGGAGTATTTTTCTATGGCAAAGAGACTTCTGGAGAGCTCCCATCACTACCACCATGTGACCCACACTGCTACTTATGGTACACATCTCATGCATCATTGCTTATCACAGTGGATGAAAAGGCCAAGAAGTGAACTTAACTTCTCAGCTCTTTGCCAGTGGCTGTTGCAGCTGAGACTGTAGGATCATTATCAGGCTCAAATTTTGCCAGATCATCTCATTTTCTTTCTGAGCTGATACTCAACAGGCTAGACTGAGAAAAAGTGAGATGCATAATTAAGATAACAAGTATTGTTATGCCCACTTTTCAAAACTGCTGAGGGAAACCCCTCCTCAAGAACTTTCTCTTAAAATAGAATGTGATGAGAACTCAGTTTCTTGCCCTCTGCTACTGCTGGGTCTTCTGTAATATGGTTAGCATTTAGGAGTCTTGTTTCTGCAGCAGAGTAACAGCATAATAATTGTTCACTGCTTCATTAGTGAAAAGCATTTGCAAGCAGGATTTGCTACAATATATGGGCTGGGAGAGGGAACCCTGGAGGGTTGACCCTCAACAATCAGAAATAGTATCTTGTCCCAACTATCAATCCTGTTTGCTCATCAGAATGCCATCTGTCAGGCAACCACTTTGTCCCTACAGCAAATCTTTCTAAGGAACTAACTAAGCATGTAACAGGTACTTCCAAGTAGAAGTCAAATAATCTCTTATACTGTTGCCATTTGTACCCAGTTTTTAAAGCAAGCTCGACAACAGTAACTACAGTAAACAAAAAGGAACTCATAATGGCATGCTCCAAACATACCCATAGGAAGGTATTATTCACTACACCCTTAATGTTCCAGTGAGAACACAGGGTGTGCACACACAAGTACAACAAGCCAGACAAACCACTTGTCTTCAGTAAGAATCTCTCCAGTCTTCTCATCGCAGAGCTAGTAAAGCTGTTGAGATTCTTCCTCTGAAGTATGATTATAACAGGAAGCCATATTGAGTTTGCCACTAGCAAATTGGAGTCATTGTTGATGTTAGCTAAGCCCCAGGCAAGATGTCATCTTTGGCTTCATGGGAAACTAAACTATTGCCAGTTCTGAAACTACACAAAATTCTTCTTCTGAACTTGCATAGAAAAGAAGGTGAGAGAGTTCAATAACTACTCTTTTTACCCCATCTTATGATCCCAAATGAGCTGAACACCATGATTTACAGCTCCTCCTCCTATCTTTAATTGATCCAAGTCAAGTGTTGATATAAAAGAAGTCTTAAGACACATGTTTGGGATTAAGCCAAATGCATGGAAGATCCTGGATGCTAGAAAATATGCTGTAAAGGACAGGGCATAGTATCTCTGGCTATCCAGTGCGGCTCATGATAAAGACCATGATAAATACTTCCTTCTGAAGAAAATAAAGTGTGCGTTAAATTACTCTTGTCAGTCCCTCCCTCACACAGCCTGTAATTTTTAATAGTGCACCTGCCAGCATCGCAGTAATAGGCATGTAGCAATGCATGTCAGCAATTTTGAAAACTTCCCACACAAAAGAGAACTTGCCGTGTGGCAAAACGCAAGATCTAAGGGAGGACAAAGACTTGGGCAGCAGAGCTAGCAAGCCGAACGTTCAGCATAACTGGCAACTCAGGGACAAAAGCCAGGCTGCAGCCAAGGCTAATGTGATAAAAAGGAAGGCGCCAGAACTCTTCAAATCATATAGATGTACTGTGGATAGGCTGGAAGTGTGCAGCCATGATACCTTGACACCTTTGGAAAATGGGTACAGATCGGGAGGCATTTGCTTGCTAAGAAATTTGGATGGGTGTTAAAGAAATATTTATTCAGAAAGCGTGAAAGCATATCTAAATGAGAAATTGAATCCTATACTGTTAATTGTTTAACTGCCAGTTAATAACTCCTTGTGTTTACTGAGGCCTTTCGCAGCACAAGATTGGTACTCATTTTGTATGTTGTGATTGAGTTTCTTTGAGATGTGCTTCCAATTGCCCCGCCCACCATATTTACTGCAACTGTTAGTGTTAACTGCAGCAAGGGTGGAGAACTTCAGGACCTGGGCCCCAAAGTGGCCCTGCTGGCTTCCCCAGAGGGCCACACTTTTCCGCATCGCTGTTAGGTGGCTTCCTGGCTTTTGTCTGTCTTTTCCTCCATTTTAAAATGTTGTATTACTTTTCAAGAAGACAGCCATATTAGTCTGTTTCAGTATACAAAGAAAGAGGAAGGTATTGTAGCACGTTTAACACGGACTTCTACTAGCAATAAGAGTTTTAAGCTGGAATATGCTGGGGGATTTCTTGTTACTATCACCCTTGACCTTTTGCTCCATTCACCACTGGAATTTGGCCCCCCAAATTTCTCTGAAATTGAATTTTGGTCTTGAGCTGAAAGAGGTTTCCTACTATTGCCAAGTATACACCTTGGTCACAAGTGAAATAAACATATTTTCAAGACACATATTTAACTCAGTGTTTTATAAAGATGTGTTCTATGGTTCCACTTCAGTTACATTTCATGGAATCTTATCCTATAGAAGTTATTTGGGTTTACAGTTCCCTATGCCTTGTGCCCCTCAAAACTGAAAAGAGGCTGAAGCATATCTTGTTTCGAAAATCCACACATTCCTAAGGCTCTTTCTGCACTACACTGTTATAGCGCTATTATTCCATTTTCAACATCCTATGGAATCTTGGGATTGGCAGTTTAGGGAGGGACATTTAGAATTTATGGCCAGACAGTTCTTCCTCTGCCTCTGACCAACTCACAACCCACACGATTCCACAGGAACAGCAATGGCCATTGAAGTGGAATCCATAGTGTTGTAATTATGTAGCATAAAAGAGTCCCACATTTGTAGAGGCACAGTTGTAGTTTGGCCAGACACACCAGAGGAGCTAACTGGCTGATAATCTAAATACTGCTCCCATATAGGGGGAAAGTGGGATATTAAAGAAACAAATTGCAAATCCCAAGGTGGTGCATGTCAGTTAAAGTGGAACCACAATGCTATAACTGTGTAGTGTGAAAAGTCACGAAAGCAATGGTATATTGCAGTCACACATGCCTCTACTACAAACAACAGTTCATTGCTCCAGGGCTATAGTTAGTGTGCCAGGGTGCTGACCTGCCTTAGAAGCATGCTACTTTTGCTGAGAGATGCTCATCTGTAGTTGATGCAATGCAAGCAAAGAGGAACACATTCCCATGATTTTACAATCCAAAGCACAGTATAGAGTCTTGACATCTAACAAATCCTGTGAAGTCTACGCAAATTATCTTCTCTTTCTATTTTTAATAGCTGTGGTGGATGCAGAATTGACTGGAGTCAAAATGAAGTAAAGGCCATTGGAGGAAGTATTAACAGAGCACTTTCTAACTCTCAGTAAGTAATGGTCACAGAAATGTATTACTACCCTATTTGACATGTATATGGAACTAAGAATTCAAAAGAGCTCTTGAAGATTCCTCAAAATCTAAGGTTTAATTTAAGGTTCCAGTTTCTACCCCTTATGATAAACAGAGGAAAACCTGAAAACATGAGATAGGCAAACATCTGCTGAAGGTTCTAAAACTGGAGAATGGTGAAATTTCAGTTTCCCAAGGATGGAGTGGTGGTGCTACATACTTGAGCTACCTTTATTTATTCAACTTAAATCCTATCTGTTATGAAAGTTCACAGCAAAAAGCATGATACATCACTAGATACAAACAATTTGTTTGCTACCGCATTGAACCTGGTCCACGAGCTGTCTCCTTAAGCCAAATCAAGCTTATACTGAAAAATAGTCAAGACTCAGGAGCTGAGCAGTCTCCAATGGAAAGTAAATTAGGAATAGATCTTTTCTATATGCCTTTGTAGACCAAAATCTGAGAAAGCTTGGTATTTTTATGGTGGTGATCTCTGTTGATCTTAGGGATGTTACATGGGAAGTAAGGAAACAGCTGCCATTCAAGAGTGACATCCTGACTTTTAACCCAGAAGGCAATATGAATCCAGTGCAATCTCTGCAGTTATATGTGACTAGTGCGTATAAACCTAGGGTTAAGGAAATGGCTTCCCAATCTCCCAGAAGCACTTTCATATTCTCAACCATTCTGTTGATACTGTGAAAAGCAAGAAAAATACTCAGAAGTCAAAAATAACTTGAGGTCAAATCCAAGAACTTTTTTTTTATTTTTCTGGAATGGAAACAATGCACCAGCCTGAGGGGAAAAAAATCAGGTGGTAATTGTACATTCTCTCTCTCTTTTTTTTTAAAGGAAAGCAAGTGTTTGGTTCTATAAATTTGTCATAAGAAACAATTTTTTAAAAAATTGTACATCAAGCTTTTTACAAAACATTGGATGGTTTCATCAGCCTCTACCATGCTGTTGTCCATTTATATCATGCAAAATGCTACATCTGTTTAACACATTTTTAAACATTAGTATTACAAAGATACAAAGTTCATCAACTGATTTACATTTTTAAGACATGGAGATTGTGATGCATTTCTTTCTTTCTTTCTTTTTTTCCTTGTTGGGATTCCCTCCCCCCTCCCCAGCCCCAAGTTACAAAAATAATTTAGTTCACCATAGGCAAGATGTGGAATTGCAATTTCAGCCTTGGATCCTTTAACTCGTACCTCTGTTGCTTTCATTAGCATGCCAACTGCCGGAAGGACTGGCTTGTTGTGGTTCCTGCATTCATAAAATCATAGAGTCAAAAGGCACCTGGGTCAATTAGTCCAGCCTCCTGGAGCAGCAGGAGTCCCTAGACTTAAACCCTTCCTGACAGATGCTTGTCCAATCTCCTCTGAAAGACCTCCAAACAAAAGGAAAATGTTCCACCATCAAGCTGTTCCACTCTCATCAGTTATTAGTTCCATTTAGATCAAAGCATCTGCAGCAACTAAGAGTTAGTTCTGTCTGAACCCCAAAAATGACCTATGTTGAAGAGTTTTAGTCTGGGCCAATTTCACATGGATTTAGACCTTTGTCCTTGGCCTCTTTGTACATCCTTTGGAAGTCTCTGAAACGAGGAGCACAGCCTAGCCTGGCCTCCCCAAAGTGCATGCGGCCTGTGAAGAGGAAAACTCCTTCTCCTGGTCTCACTCCACACTGAAGCAAGGTCTTGATCTGTCCTTGCCACCTGTCACTGTCTTCTGTAGGCTTGAAGATCTTTGTCTTCTGTCTGTAAATTCTATCCACGCTCACGTCGATGATGGAATCTTTCTGCTCCTCATCATTGATGACATTTTGGATGGTACCTCTGACAACTGGGGATGGAAAATACATAATAACCTCAAGGATTTATACATACAAATATCTCTGCACTACACATAGAGACACATCTACCACTACCTCTTAATGTCTATGGAAATTTGAATTACAAACACTTTGGGCCATTGACTCAATGGCATCTTTTAAGAAAAAGGGAAATTGTGCCACCCAATTCTAAAACACAGTAGGAAAAAAAATACAGTCTAAGAGGTATGCACCCCCAAAAAGTAAATAACTTCTCAGTATCACTATATATTTCTGTACTGAAGTATTTTAGATCTGCATTTATGAATATAAATGAACTTAAGATATGTTGCCAGATTTGTATTTTTTGAAAACAGTTTTTCAGTTAGATATGGAGAATTCTTCAGTTCATCCTCCGTAAGACGTAAGATTTTCTCCACTGATTAAAGAAATAATTCTTTAACAGCAACTTTTCAGGTTAATCTCACTATTTGTTGTTCAGGATCATTTTAGGCAACTCTTTTTCAAAAGTACCAAATCAACAATATTAGTATATGATCAGGATTAACAGCAGTCCATTTTAAATCCACTTTAAGAAAAGACCAAGCTTTCCCCAACCTGGAGTCCTCCATACACATTGGACTAAGATTTCCATCACTTACAAGCCCACATGGCTAGTGGAGAGTCTCACATATCTGAAGGGCCCCAGACTTAGCAGGACTGCACTAAGCCACCGATTTGGCCTGTAACGTAACTGTTTTCATATATAGGTGGAGTAAAGCAAATATTTAGCAAGCTTCATTTCATAAGATGCTTGTGCCAAGCACCATTTTTAACTATTACACTACATATTTCTTCTGGTCCTTTCTGGAAACTATTGATTTTGTGGCCATGTGGGAGTACCATACCTGGGAGGTTGGTAGTTTACCTTCACTCTTCCCTAGGTAGTACAAATGACTTTTCCATTACACATCAAGGCAAGTGAAAGAACAAGGGAATTGAAAACTATTTTATAGTATCTCTGATGATGCCCCAGTGGAGAGAAGCATAATACATGCAGACATCTTCTGAGTGACTTCCAGGAGACCTATCGAAGCAATTCATGTTTGATCTACAGTATATGTATTCAATGGTTCTTTATATTCTAAAACCCTACATTGGTAACCTTAAATGCTTTTAAAATGTGATAGCTCTAGTTCTCAGCTCTCTCTACAACAAGGATGGGAATCATGTGGCCCTTCAGAAGTCGTCAGAGCCCCACGCATCCCAGCATTCATCATCACTGGCTGTGATGGCTAGGCTGCTGGGAGTTGCAGTCCAAAAACATTTAGAGGGCTTCATGATTCCCACCCTTAACCTGATGATTGACATTTTTCTACTGTAGAAAACTGCCAGATGGGAAAAGCAATCATTTCCTTCACTGTGTGCCACCAGGAATTAATCCTACAGAACACCCTGTCAAATAGCACAAGCATTGTTAAGATAATTAAATACCTGCACTAAGACTCAGAGAGGACTTTTCAATTGAGTTCTATTAATGGCCTACTAATGTTTAAGTTGAATTCTCTGGCATTCTGCCATGAAGAATCACTCAGAGCGAGCCACCACCTGTCTAGGGAACATTTTCCACAGAGACAAACCTAGAGCAATCCCACTGCAATTCTTCGATGTTGCATCTTCTTGCCCCTGCTCAGAATATTACCCATTATGTTCATAACACTAGTAGACTGTATTTTTATCTGTAGCAGATGCCCAAGATCAGACATGCCCAGCTGTTTCACTGCTGTGCTTACTCTACATTCCGAGCGTGGGAAAATGGCTTTAATGTTATTTAATAATCATGCACAGAAAGACAGATACTCCACCAGTTATGCTGGAGAAACTTTTTGAGTTTGTGGGTGTGACAGACCAGAAAGGATACTTTTGATTAGTCTAGTTCTGTGTTTTTGTGGGCGCTGTTTTTCAATTTTACACAGGCATTGTCTGTAATAAATTTGTCTTCATCCTTAAAGCAAAATATGTGAGCTAAGACAACATCACCTGCTCCCTTCTCACAAGACTCACTGAAGTCCTAATATGTTATACCATTTCATGTCCACACATATGTTTTTTAAGACAGTTCTAGATAAGGACAGAGTAGGGGGTTTTACAGACCACAGCTCAAAGGCAGTTTTCCAAACCAAGTCTCTTCTGCATTCAGCTTTTTGATTCCAGCTTTATCTCTCAGCGTCTCCTTTCCGGAGACTGAAATTTGACCCTCAATCTAGAACTGCTGTTGAGATACAGACCAGTTCTGCAGAGCAACTTAAACTGCAAAAAATAATCTTATTCCTGTCAAAACCCAACTTCACTTCACATTTTGTTTTGCTTAAGGCATTTCTGGGGCTGACCTCCTCTTGTTCCTATGGCCAAAAGGATGGGGAAAACCATATATTCTATCAACAACAGAGCAGAATTAGAAGCAAAAGTGTCCCCATTTTAAAAAACCCAACTTTAATTTAAAAACAAGCACTAGTATTTTGGCTTTTGTCAGGGGTCTATTTAGGAACATCAAGAGGATAATTCCCACTGCTTGCTCCTGAAAACCTTTGAACTTCTGCCTCTACTATTGCTGCCTGTCTCCCTTTGTCCACTGCAGAAAAGAGCTAGCCAAACACAATGGCTTTAATTGAATCTCTTCAGGGCTAAAATCCATAAAGCCTTTTACCGCCTTGTTCCCTTTGTAGTTCTTGGACACACTTTGTTTACTCTGATACAGGGAGAAAAGAACTCCCTTGTTTGTCACAATCTGGTACTTTCAGTTTGTTTACTCTTTGCTGAGGTTTCTGTAGACCAAATCTAGCAAATTATCACAATAAGGAAACACTGGGGTTTAAAAACCAACGTTGAGCACAACAGTTGCAGAGAAATCAAGTAAACTTACCAAAGTCACTAGTGCAGACAGCCAAGAGCGCTTCCGTGTCACTGCAAGGTCGGCAGGGAGCTAGCAAAAAAAAAAAGAAAGCAAGGATATATTTCAGTGTCTCAAAAATGCAAACACCACACAAGCAAATGTTAACTCCCCACCTCACAAAAGCAGCCTCAAGGATTAGGTCTGAAGATCTAGGAGTCTGCCCCTTGTTCAGGTCAACATTTCCAAGAAAGGCTATCTTTGAAAGACGCAGGTTGGAGCTTTTTGTAGGTAACTTACACCACAGTAGAGGGTCACATACATCAGCATATGTCATTTGTTGATTGGGACATAATGACAATGAGGTGAGGTTAGCAGAAACCACCTTGGTGAAGACCCGTCAACTGTACAAGTACAGTTACACCAGCAAATAGGATGCTGGCCACTATGAACAACAACTAAATTCTTCCCTATTGTCATGCAGTTATCAAGATAACCATAATTTCTTACTATCCCTTTTATAGATCTCTTTCCTTTGTTAAAGCCATTGTGGTTTTTTTCCCCCCAAATATGACTGAAACTGTGTGCAGAGCACACCCATGTTTGAACCTTAGGGGTGCCACAAAGGACTGAAGCATTTGGTCTGAAGGTACTGGGAGAGGAGATTCTGAGGACAGTTGAAGAACAGACAGGAAAACAAGAGCATTGGCTAATACACATTATGTCAATAGAAACAGATAAGATATATATATGTATGTATGTATGTATACATGCACGCATGGATGCCACAATGACAGGTTATTCATCAATGAATGTGTATGGTTAGTTAGCACTCTACTTCTTCCTGTACAAATCTCATATATGGGAACTGATTCACATGGAAGAAAACTGTCCAAAAACTTGTTTGTGAACCAAACATTTATCACACTGATGACATCTGTGGTAAAACACATGGGGACTATAAAATAACTTGAAAATTCTTAAAATTAAAAAAAAATCACATAACCAAGTCTTACATAGTTGAGCTGCCTCTACAGTCTTTTTAAAAAACATAATTAAAGTGTGTTCAAGAAATAAAAGTTGGCTGGTGTGTCTGAGGACAGGGAGATCAAGTGGAAACTCAAGGCCAGATCTGTTACCAGCCTGAGAAGTGTGTAGGCTGGAAACAGTAGAGAGACCCTAAGCTAATCTAATCAAGTCAAGAATGTAGCTGCTCTTTGTACTCAGCCAGCTACTTCTGCTGAGAAGGTAGTGCTGTTAGAAGTGCAGATGTTTCTATAATACCCTATTCAGTTATGGAATTCTTTTTTCTCTCAGAGGTCTGCCCTATCTAGCAACATGCTAATTAAATCTACCCACTGGAGGCCCAGAGATCAGGAGGGGGGAGATAAGGACACAACTTTCTTTTGTCATCCCAACAAGACACTTGCATTGATCATACAAATGAAAATCCATCAACTGTGCTAACACCTCATGTTAATCTCACTGGTTACTGTGAAAAGACAGTCATGCTAAAGCACTTAATGGGTCAGAGGACTGGCAGATTATGCACTTTCATTTATTTATTACCTTTTTAGTTCATTCAACCACAAGAGTTTTCCAGGAAGATTACAAAAAATGTAAAGAACCAGCAAGTATTGGGCTCTCACCCCATCTTCAAATTACGAACTAAAGCATCTAGTGATTACATTTAAAAAGAAAAAAGCAAGCTGCCAGTTCATAGAATGCAGAAATAACAGCTTTTGTGAACTCACTTGCTAACTAGTGCGTGTGTCACCTGTTGACTTATGACAAACCTAAGAATTTCACAGGATTTTCTTAGGCAAGGAATACTCAGAGGTGGTCTTGTTAGTTCTTTCCTCTGAAATACAGCCTACAGCATCTGGTATTTGTTGGTGATCTTCCATCCAAGTACTAACCAGGGCTGACTCTGCTTAGCTTCGAAAATCAGGCAGATTCTGGTGCCTGAGACCCTTATACTAACTAATATACTTCGTCCTTATAAACGGGCTACTCACAATAATAACTAGAGGAAAGAAAGAGAAATTAAGAAGTAGGATAGAACATGAATTTCAACTTTTTTCCTAGCAAGTGTGCAGAAGATCACACTCACATAACCAAGACAGATACTGTCCTTCATGGAAATTTCTCAGACTCGTAAGAGTTTTAAACATGCTCATCTGAAGGAAATAACAAGTTAATGGGGCTGTGTTTTATGTACCCGAATGCAAAATCTTCCCAATTGTGTAGGTATGAATCACTGGATGTTTAAAGGAATGCTGTTCAGCCCAGTTCACTAATTATTATCTGAGAGCAGGCCAGGACAGGAAACTCAAGAGCCTTTGAATCAGGTTGCGATTCTTCCTTAAAATGTAACGAGACCTAGGTAGGGAACTGCATTGCTCCCCCAGAGGATATTGAAGGGATTTACCACCTGTCATGCCCTTCCACTCCTAATTCTTTTTAAAAAAAATTAAAAAGGGTCATGGCAGCTCCAAATGCATTGAAATGTAGGGCTTTGGGGTAAAAAATAAAAAATAAAATTCTGGGTCAGGGAGGTGGGGTGAGCCTCAAAAATGGCCCTGGACTACTCAGCTCAGTATTTCATTTAACAGAACTATAATTCCCCCCTCCCCACATACCACATGACTATTTCAGAGGAAGAACAGCCCATCTACAGAACACACCCCTCTTCCATGCTGTTTGCTTGACAGGTAGAAGGAACTTCGGATAGGAAAAGCATGAACTGAATGTATCTTTGGTATTTCTAAACCCATTTAAAGCAAACACACATATGCCCTTGAACACAACAGCTAAGGCATTTTCAAACAATGGGCAGGAGACCATTGCGGGTTTAGGGACTAGCTTTTCCTCCTAGAATCCTCTGGGGGCCAGAGACTGCCAAAACTTTGTTGTTGTTGTGTGCCTTCAAGTCATTTATGACTTATAGCAGCCCTAAGGTGACCCTATTATGGGGTTTTCTTGGAAAAATTTGTTCAGAACAGGTTTGCCTTTGCCTTCCTCTGACGCTGAGAGAGTGTGACTTGCCCAAGGCCCTTCAGTGAGTTTCCATGGATGAGCAGAGATTCAAACCCTGGCCTACCAGAGTCCTAGTCCAATGCGCAAACTACTAGGCCACACTGGCACTCCAAAAATAAAAACTTTAGCAGTGAGAAGTCCATGTCTGATTTTTGAAAAATCAGTATTTTTAAAAAAAATAAACAGTGGCAAGGAATGTGAAACCAATTTTAAAAGGTGAATTGCAGCTCCTGATGGCCAGAAGTCTGACTGAATGATGCCTTCCTTTACATTTGTCATGGGCAACAACTACAACAGAATGCATCTGCTGCATCTACAACTTGTACACATCATCCCGGGAGAAATGGCAGACATTACTACTTCAGGCACTACCATCAATGCAAGCGGAGGATTTGCAAATCACTTCTGTAATATCTTGATGTCCTCGGCTTCCAGCAGAATTTTGATTCACAACAGGTGGTGCCTAAGTATACTTAATTCCGCTGCTGGATCACTTAACAGAAGTAAAAACCAAACATGCAAGAGAATGCTCTCTCAAATCTTTATTACCTTGTATCAAAACCCAAAGCGCACCAGGTGTGCTCGGGTGAGGGGAGAGGAAAGACCCTAAACACAAGAGTATTTAAAATCCAATCTGTTAAAAGTATAGCTCACTGTGTTTCAGTCTTCTGATGAACAGAAAAAAATCCTATGAGGAGCTCATTTCTACAGTTTTGTATTGTTTTTTCTAGCGTTGCTAGGGAAAGCCTTACAACTACAATTTGTGAAGAGACATTTACAAGCAAAACTGCCATATGCTTACAAAAGAAAAGCCCTGATATTTTTAAAGAGAAAAAAAATGACCCATCTGAGTGCATTTTTCTGCTCCTGGTAATGGACTCATATCTTCTCAATACTCAGAATTTCAAGCAAACAATCAAATCCCTACCTCTACAACCATCTTCCTCTTCCTCCTCCAAGCCACAAGAGAAGGAAAAGCAATTTCACTGCTCTGCCAAACCCCCAGATGCTTTACTCTGCTAAAGAGGCCATGGCATAATGCTGGCATTGTGTAGGCTTGCTGTCAAATCAATGGGGAATTCCTTTGATAGAGAGAGTGTCATGGCCCAAAGTAACCTTCTGCAGCCCTTATCCCCAACAGCCACTCCTTGCCCCCTCCCACTGCCAACCAATGTATCTCAAGGACATCTATTTACTTCTCTACACTTGTTTATGGTGGAAGAAGAAGACATTTTGTACTTTCTGTCTTGTGAAGCAATGCTCTAGGCTCAGATGCCTTCAGCCATTCACCTCCTAGTTTCTGCTCTACTGAGGAAAGTACCCAAAGAAGTACCCTCACTATTAGCCAACAAACTTGCCCAGCTCGTCTTTCTTTTAATTACTCCTTTGAAAGAGAAAAGAAATTAATATGACAGTCTCATAGGAAAACCCCTGGACAACATTCAGTGATCGGAACTTCATGTATTTCTTGCATTTTCCCCTCTGGGCCTAAGAGGTTTTAATCCAAGAATATTTTATCAACCACATTATACTGTGAACACAGCTTTCGGTTTCCCACAGCAAAGCCTCTACTACCAATTGCAACTTACATCAGCTAGTATGTCTAGTAGAGACATATTTTACCATGATATTTGAATATGGGTTTTTTGGGGGGGTGGGGGCCTATGTTCCCAACAGCTGCTCAAGGATCAAATTTGATTTGACCACACAGCAAGTGTCACAGTTTATACCAAAGTCAGGTATTTTCTGTTCATACAGTAAAAGAATGCTCCTAACCCCGCACAGGTCTCCTAGATTATAATAAGGATCCACTGAATCCACCAAAGTTTGGATATCAGCACTTCTTTTTCAGGCAGCTGCTAAATTCCAGCAGCCCTTCAGGCTATGCCAGTACCAACGCCTGCCCTAGGACCTCTGCATTCCCCATCGTACCCAAGGTAGCATCACTCCAAGGCATTGCCAAAGGCTCTTCAAGGTGAATTCTGAGCTGTTCTTTCTCTCTCCATCAATGGCCAGCTAGCAGATACTATTAAGAAAGTGCCTGGCAAAATGTTTTTTAGAGAAAATATCATTCTTGCTCCCTTTAATTACCTCCTTGGGTCTGATGGCACAAGGTATTAGAGAGAGATTGAGGAAAAAATTTCTCTTAGTCCATCTTGATTTTTACCTCATTTCCATACACTTGTCTTTTCTGCAAAAGCAGAATTACAAAAAAAAAATAAAAATCCCAGCCAGCCAACAGAATGAATTGGATTATTTTGCAATGCTCGTAATGGAAAAGCTGTTTAAATTATCAGGGAACTTATATCAGGGGCAGACACACTGGACAACTGAAATGAGACTAAGTGTTTCCAGAATGCAAGCATTTACTTTTAGAAAGCTGAGGCATGGATCCTTCCCCTAGTCACAGATGTATGTACTCTGCTACATACAGTCAAAGCAACCTATCCTTCCATTACTGGATGCAAGATCATAACCTCCATCTTTTGAAACCCACAAGTAGCAACCATTTCAAGCCAAAATCCAGTAAAGAGCAAACTAATTGCTGAACTATTGGCAGCTGTTTGAATACTAGTGGTTAGGACTTGATTATATCCATTATGGAAAGAAATCTGCTCCAGTACTGGTAGTTCTTCTATAATTACATGTGGGCTAAGAAAGTTCAATTTTCTCCAAGGCTGACAGCAATTGTGATTAAATCTGGATGGGCTGAAAACTTTCAACAGAGTGGCTAGGAACAGTCAGGAACTATTTATAAGGCAGGGTGTATGCAAGGGCCAAAATGCCTCAATTACAGAAAAGGAAGCTACAGCAATCAAAAATTTGAAAAAGCACATTCCTTTGAATAATTCTAGTGCTGTAGAAATCAGAAATGCCTTGGACTACATAAAAGAGGATGGATGAGTTGATCCAAACTATGTCTATTTATATCGCTGTTCAACACTATGAGAGGAAGAACAGGTTTAATTTTAATTAAATGCTCCTATCTGTGTAATACAAATATTTCCTAGCCTACTTTTAAAGACTGTTTCCAGTCTAGTTAATCAGGATGAATAAACAAAGTTGCACATAAGTTGGTTGCTGCAGTCACAGAAGCTGCCATCCTGTACATATTTACATGCGAGTAAGCCCCAAACAGTGGGATGTATTTGTGAATTAGCATGCATGGGGCTGCACTGTAACCAATGACAAGCGATTAAACAGAGCTGTAAGTAAACAAGATTTGCTCATATAAGATACATGTTAAACACTACCATACCACCTGGCTAGACAATGAGAAATAAAACGAATGGGTTTAAGTTCATAAATCTAGTGGACCTCTGGTAGAACCCCCATGAATTCAGGCCCCCCCTCACTGCAGCCCAACATCCAATGGGCCTTCAAAATCAGCTCTGGAGCACTGAGAAAATCTCTGAAGCTGCTTTTTGGGTGGTTTCAGTGAGGACTGCAGTTTGGAGTAGAGATGAAAGTTCTGCCAGCAGAACACTGGTTGTAGCCCAGATACTTGTTAGGCAGGTCAAAACCCCACAACCACCCCATGGAATTGTCTGAATGTGCACGGACTTCAAGGAACAAAGCCAGGAGATATGGTCCTGCTTGTCTCTACATGGCAGGTATATGCAAAGGCCCATATAAACATCTCCTATCAGTGTGAAGGAGACTAAGATAGGAAGACACTATCTGCTTCCTAATAAAAGTTTTGGGTAATAGTGATGAATGGCAATGTGCTCCTAATGCCCTGAGACCATTTTGAAGGTTCTTCAGAAGTAACCAAAGCATGCTATGAGTCATGCTCATTCTCCCAGTGCTTCAGGGTCATGTCCAAAGTTGTTGGTGTTACTATGTGCCTTCAAATCATTTCTAACTTATAGAAATTATTGTTTCTGACTCAGTGTTTTCTTGGCAAGATTTGTTCAGAGGGGAGTTGCCTTTGCCTTCCTCTGATGCCAAGAGAGTGTGGCTCGCCCAAGGCCACTCAGTGGGTTTTCATGGCTGAGCAGGGATTCAAACCCTGGTCTCCAGAGTTTTAGTCCAACATTCAAATGACTACACCATGTTGGCTCTCTATGACCAAAATATAGAGAAGATACTGGAGGAGGAACCTGTATCCCTCTAAAAGGAGTATCTCCATCCCACCCACTTCCTTTCAAACATTACCCAGAAGGCAACTCCTACTCCTGTCTCATCCCATCCCTTCTTTTTCTTCTTCACGTGAGAGAAGAATCTTGAAAAGAGCTTCTTCTGTGCCCCAGTGCTTCAGCTGAACACATCAATAGAGCTGTTATTTGAACAAATTACAGCTTTAGACCTGGAGCTTGATATCAGCAAACTAAAAATATAAGATTTAAAAGATAAATGTGCTTGAATGGCTGCCAGAATCTGGCATAATTCCACAGAAAACCAGAGCCCCATACACCTGAGGAAAGCTTAAGATTCACAGCTGGGATGCTGGGATTTGCTGCTACAATTCAGGCCTGGAGAAAACATAATATATTAACAAAGCTTAAGTGCTGCTCGATGGTTCTTTTGGATTTGCAAAAGTTATTAATCTCAAATTCTTTTTCATTTCTGTTAGGGTTTGTGGCTTATTGTCATAAAAAAAAAGGCTAAGAAAACAAAAATTCATCTCCTTCTGAATGCTCAGCATATAAAACTATCCCAGATTTTGCCTGCTGGGGTTATGGAATTTCATTAAATGTATTTACAGGTTAAATTCCTTCTACAAAGCTCAAGTCAGGAATCCCACTATGTTGTGAACTTGGTCTATGAGAATACAACTCTTTTCTTTCTATGTCCCATCCTGCATGGAAAATGCTTTATGTAGATGTAGACCTTGGCCTGTGAAGTCTGAGCTCATGTCCCATCTCTGCCTTTAACTTGGTAAGCCTGAATAAGTCACTAGAAGCCCATTCAGAAATCATGATCTGAGAAAGCCTCTGGCTTATATTCTCTATTTCTCACATACTTCTGATTCTACAGGAAAACAGTTTGCCCAGTTTGGAATGACCAGCAAACTATGACCTGCCTTGCCATCTGAAATCCAGGAATCAAGAGCATACAAAGGGAGGACGGAGTGGGCAAACCCAAGTTTTGCTGAACCACGGTATGATGTTAAGTCTCGTTTCTCTACCTAGCCCCCCTCCACAAATTCTGTAAGAGTAAGCCTATATGTGGTGCCTAAACACCTTACAGCAATACAGAACAAAAGACAAAACAAACACGACCTGGTTGGCAGAGCACACTTCTGCATTCACTGGCAGAATAGAGCTTAGTAGAGGATACTGATGGAGATAGCAAATTGGTAGGGGAACTGAGTAGTTAACTGCTATGGCTATTTTGGGAGGGGAAGGATTCCATCAGACATTTTAAAGCTATCCAAGATCAAACAATGTGACGATTCAAAGTCAAAAGAACATCATATTTAGTCTGGGCCTGACAGCAGTTTTTTAGACCCAGGATATGCAGAAGACCAACTGGTTCATCAAAAGACCACCTATATCCCAGCTGTTTTATTTATAGCCATACCTCCCTTAACAAATCCTCTGACAAATAGGCTCCTTTTTACAATGTCTTTTTATGCCTCCCAGGCCCTCTTTTGCCCCTCATCGTCTGTTGAGCCAGAGGTTTTGTTTTGTGTTTAGCAAGCATCAGCATAGGGAGGACAGTGAAGGAGGGCTGAAGAAACACAGACTTCCAGTGCCACCATGCCTGCAGCAAACTATGCAGTAAAGCCCAAACTGGGAAAGAATGGGATTCTAATCTAGTCAATCCTCCTGTAGCTACGTGTGTCTGCCTACAACTGGCAAGGTAAGCAGCATTCCTTATTGCCCCTACAAGAACAAGAAAACAGAGAGAAGAGTGGTAAGCAGATAAGCCTGCGTCACCAGCATAGAAGCAGGGATTTATAAAAGCTTGGACACCTAAGTAGAAATCATAAGAAAAGTGAAGGATGATAAAAGACAAAAAATATCCCTGGATGCACTTTGGAAGAAGCCTCTAAGTGGTTTCTAGAAGGATTTAAATGATTTTGTTTACTTCTGCAGGCTTACCTGACCTGGTTACTCCACTTCACTTTGTTTACTAAGGTATAATTGTATTTCACTTCATCAACTAAGCTACACTTGTATTTTATTTCTGTCCTATCATTTAGGAATGCCCCTGACCAGAAAGTTTACAACCAAAGTGCTGGCAGAGATCCTTGCAAAGTAAGCTCTGCTGGATGGATCATGTATGATTTGTGACAGCAAGAGTGCATTGGTCATTTTGTATAGATTTACTGCGTAAAGCTGTCACACCCCAAAAGGGTGAGACATTTAGATTTAAACATTTAAAGCACAACTGTAAGATCAAGGAAGCAAAACGCTGAGAAACATTTAACAGAACAGGAATCACACCACTCTTGCATTTGTCTCAGAACCTGGAAAAATTATTTCTTTGAACTACAACCCCGCTCCCCAGTCCTCCAGCCATTACTGCCAGTAGTCATGTTAGTTGGGGTTCTAGAGGTGTTCTAGTCCAAAGTAACAACTTTCCAAAGCCCTGATGCTACACCACCGCACATGCATTGCTCTTTACTTAGTGCTCTTGGCCAGGCTTCCTTATATCTGCAGTCCTAACCAGGCAGCAAAAACAGAAATCCTATCAAATCACAGTGAGCAGACATGACTGGATGGCTGTGTGTGGATCACAGTTTGTACTATACATCTGGAGCCATTAAAACATACACAGTATCTGTGGGGAGTAGCAAGGGACAAGGTTTCACTTCACCAGCAATTGCTTACACCATTTCAGAGACCACTGTTAGACCCCTGGTTTAAGGAATGCCCATAAACAGGGCTCCACTTTCACCCAAGCTTTTTTGCCCTTGTTTCAAAACCGCAAAAGTAGTTTTGTAGGGACAGAGGAAAAACCAAGCCACACTCATTTTGTCTGTTAATAAAACTTGAATTCATTTGTCATATTCTGAAGTGACAGTAATGAAGCTGGGAATCAACCTCAAGATAAATGTTCCTCACTGAACTGCAAAATGTGAGGTCACATCTTACCACTCCTTGACTCATCCTACCATCATTTTAGAAATTAGGAACTTTTATCTAAACTATTTTTTTTTTCTGGATATGGCTAAAAAGAAGAACTTCATATACTATTGTTGTGGGGAGGGGATTGTTCCAAGAAGATAGCTTACCACAAGTTTCCTGTTACTTTATGCATATACACTCTTATCTCATGTACTGTTCCAGCACAAGAATAACTTTCCCTTGCCCTCTGGTATCAGGGCAATAAAACCAAGAGCTAGCATATATTAACCCAAGCTGGAGCCCTGCCAGGAAAATGTCTCAATCCCATATGGAATCCAGATTGGAGTGGAATTGAATTAAATGACCAGGAGCTGGTTAAAGTTAAACTTACAAAGCAAGTTAGTGAAAGATCAAAGTTTAAGGAAGCCTTTAAAAATAACCTAAGCAATACTTTATGAGCTGTTTCTAAAAGAGGGTATAGATGTAAGAAATCATTGATTTTGTTCATTTCTGATTTTATTTTTTTTTAGTTTATTTAATCTTGACAATTTATTGAAATATCAGGAACTGCATCAACTGCTGGGCACTTCTTTCAGGGCCCCACTGAAATGAATGGACACAGAAGAGACCAAACAAGATTTACAGTTCACATACTGGAGAAAGGCAGACCACTTCTTGCTTAAAATAAAAATGCAGGGTGGGGTTTTAGTTGTACAGCTGAATCTCAGAGAAACTCCCAATGAACCCAATGGTGCCTTAGGTAATGGTTACAGGTAGAGAGAGCTTGCTCTGGCTCCAAGTGGAACAAAACTACATGTGCGCTGTGTCTGAACAACCCAAGTTTTAATGTAAGGAAATCCCAGTTCTGGAACCTGAAGGAATTCTGCAATGAAAGTTCCACATTATTCTGTTTCTGTTCAAACCAGAGGTTGGGGTAGGGGTAAAAATGGAGCTCTGAAACACCTCTGGCAGCTTCACAGAGTGTTTCTGCAATTCCAGAAGATATGCGAGTTCAAACCAATCTCTGAAATTACGAATGTTAGGATTAACCTTCGTTAACACTGTAACCCTATACATCCCTGTTTAGAAGTAAGGCCCTTTCCACACATGGAGCGGGAAACGGGGGAACGCGCTGAAATGGAGCTTACTAGCAGTCAGGTAAGTCCGTCCCCATGCGGAGCAGCGCGAGCTCACTGCTCTGCAGTCCCCGGCATCCAAAATGGTGGCTCCGGCGTCCAAAATGGCGGCTTCCAGTTGGTGGAGGCTCTCCACCAACCGGAGAAGCTCACCAGCCGGAAGCCTGCT
Organism: Iguana delicatissima; assembly: GCA_948472985.1. Lineage (NCBI taxonomy): Eukaryota > Metazoa > Chordata > Lepidosauria > Squamata > Iguanidae > Iguana > Iguana delicatissima. The sequence continues at coordinate 228,693 of CAOKZL010000836.1, read as the reverse complement.
CCCGGAAGATCTGCAGGCACACACTGGTGCGCGCCTGCAAATCTGCACCGGAGTGCGGGAACGGAGTGGCACGGAGTGGCGCGCTCCGTGCTTTTGAAAAACCTGTAAAAACAGGTTTTTCAAAAGCACGCTGCGTGGCCACTTCGGGTCGCTCCAGAGTGGACTGAGGTGCGGAACTGCGACAAGTAGTCCGACCCAGTCCGCTCCCACGGTGCGGACGACCTCCGTCAGAGGTCGCACCACACTGTACTACATACCCCGTGCGGAAAGGCCTTAGTCTCACTACGTTCTGAGCCATTTAGGTAAATAGTTATAAGGCTGCAGCCTCTCTTATTAAAACACTGCCCATACAGTAGATCTAGGGAGTACCAGGCAGGGAGCAAAATGACCACACCTCTGAGAAATACAACAAGGCATGCAAGGGTTCATTTACTCCTTGTTTAAAAAGGTTTGACTGCCAGGTATTTTAAATGTTAATTGTTCCGTGAACTATTATGTTCATCCTGCAGGTGAGACTTCCTGACAGGTCACTGTGATGCTCATGGCAGTCAGTGTGAATCACAGGGTATTCATCAAGAAACCCTCTCAGATTGCCAGATGATGAGAGCTATGCATAAGTGTTGGGAAAGCAGCAACAAGAGATATACAACCTGTATGTGCTCTTACCAAAGTTAGTGGGGCTTACTTCCAGGTAAGCATACCTTAGAAAAGCTGGTGCTATAATAGTGCCATAATGAAGGAGGGCAGGTTTTATCCTCTAGTGCAGGAGTGAGCAACCTGCCATCCTCAGCCACGTGCTTTCTGCAAATGATCAGGCCTCTTTTGCAACTGTAGTCTGTCCTTCCATCAGTGGCCTCTAGGCAGTGAGGAAGAGTGAAGGCCCCAGCTCATTTGGGCTTCAGCCCCAACCACCACTAGCATGCCAAAACAGCATCCCAACCAGATTATCCCCTCAGGAAAACAAGCCTTGGTGGCAGGATCCCTAACCCTCCTCCAGTGGATTTCCCTCAGATTTAATCCTAGTCCATGTGATACATTCAGCAAAACTAATCTCACAATAAACCAAGATGCAACATAATCCCTGATACCTTATTCATACATATATCCCACTGAGATAAATGGGTACAGTCCTCCTTCCTCATCTGTGGATTTGACTTTCACAAATTTGATTGTTTGCAAGACACACGCTTACCTCCCCCACCAATTTTCTTCACCCCAGGCTTGCCAGGCTTGTGTTTAAAATGGGCACTTTTTTTTCTTTTTGGGTGAGGAAAGCCCCCTCCCACTGCTGGAGGCGTGTCCTCCCTCCCGCCTAGTTGCACTTTCTGCTGTATAATGGCTGCTGATTGGTCAGATGCTCTCCTTGCTCCTACCCCTCCCTTTTCAAGATGGCCACCAGAAGGAACCAGAAGGGAAGAACTGTGCTCTTCTCTCTTTGAGGGGAAAGTACCAGTAAGCCCTTTACTGTGTCTTTTTTTCTCCCCCGCCTCCAACGCTGGGGCCAGAGGCAAATGAATGGGAGTGGAGGGGAGCTCTGCAGAGGAATCGCAGGGTGTGTTATTCACAATTTTCCCACTTTTGCAAGGGTTCTGCACCCCTAATCCTTGCAAATGTGGAAGGGCTACTGCATTTGGACTACAACTTTAGTTTCTAAGATACCTCCACAGAACAAGGATAAGAAATGGACTGAAATAGCAAAATGGTAACAGAGATCACCGCCGCCATTGTTCTTTTTAAGTACTAATGCAGAAATCTTATAATCTACTACTCCAGCCCACCCCAGCCTGTAAACCTCGGCTACCAAAGTCCAACAGGATTATAGCGTCTTAACATTTTCATCCCAAATGGCTGTACAAACGCAAGCACACACTGTACCAAATCAGTCAAGAATACAACCCATCAAGGATTAGACAATTAATACTAGCTGGCTGCAAATCAACCAGGCTTCTTAAATGAGGATACAGGTTTATGCTTCTAATAATCTGTATCACATTGTTCTCAATACTGGCAGAACCAGCTCATTTTAAAAAGATGCATCTATGTATGGAAGATTAGCAAAAGAAAGAAAGCACACATTTATAAATTTTAATAACTGGTTTAGCTTCTACTGAAGAGGATGCATCAGTACTTGGGAGACAGGCCTCTCTCTCCCTCCAGCCAGTGCTTTTGGGTGTGACCTTGCTTTGGCTCTGAAAATGCAGCCTTTTTTTTTTTTTTTTGTAAAAAGGTCATTGTGTGCCTGTCGGCAAGCAAAAACTCTGTAAACCAGGTTCCTGAGGACTGTGCAGCTTTTTAAAAAACTGTAGCAAGTGACTCTTCACTTATACATCTTTCTGCCATTTCCATTCCCGCCAAAATATTTAAGCCAAAAAAGAACAGGGTTATGGGAGAGGGAGGTATGAACCATAAAACAACTTTCAGCTTAATGTCTACTTGCCATTAAAACCCATATCTAGAGGGGAAAAACAGTGGAAACATGCTAACTTTATTAACTGACAGAATGGTAAGGCCTATTCTGACTTCAGAGTCACCTTACCACAAAGGACTGCTTTGGAAAAGTTATTTTTCAGACCAGGGCCATTTCCACACTACACTGTTATAGTCTTATTATTCCACTTTCAACACCCTATGGAATCCTGGGGTTTGCAGTGTAGGGAGGGGCCTTTAGAATCCTCAGCCAGAGAGCTCTTTGGGCTCACTAAACTACAAACCCCAGAATTCCACAGGAAGCAGAAAGCAGAATAATAGCACTGCAACAGTGTAGTGAGAAAATGGCCTGCTCCCTGGATCTCCTCTAAAGTATGTCCCTGCTCCCACAGGCATTACCTGCTGCCCCTCCAATATATTTGAAGATCTAATGCCAGAAGCAAAAGAATCTGGCACACTGTTCTTCTCTCAGCTATGGTCAAGATACTGGGCACAGAAGGCGCATTCTCTGCTCATCTGTGAATTGAATTTTCCTTTTCCTTCTATTAAGAAGACCAGACATAGGGAAACGTTCCACAGCCAACAGTGACAACCTCCGTCCATCCAGTCCTGAAAGGGTAATCTGAGTCATATCCCCTCCTCTACAATGAAACAGCAAGAATCTGTTGTTAACAGACTCAAGCACTCATTGATAAGACATCCACTGGAAGAAGAGGAGACTGGAGACACTAATTGGAGAAACGGCCTTGCTCGTTAATTTGGTTGATAACAAGGAAGCCTCAGGTGGTGAAGCCATAACAATGATATGAATGTGAGGCAAATGGCCTTTTGTCATGAGACTAATGATAAGAAGATGGCAAAGATGGTCCTCAATGTGCCAGGGAGGTATCTGCCAACCAGGAAATATATTCAGACAATGAACATCAGAGGAGTTCCAAAGGCGTTTGAAGAGACTGTGCAAGGGCAATCAAGAACAAACAGACCATAAAAGGAGGGGGATTAGATCAAGGGGGGGCAACTATAATTGGTCTAGGGGTCAACTGCCCCTTGAAACTTCCAGAGTGGCACAGACTGCCCCAAATGCCAAAGAGCAACAAAAATGGAAGTGACTGTGATTTTCTCTCTCCTTTTACTCATAATACTACCCAGCATGATGCTTTAATTGGCTCTGCTGGCTGCGCATCTATAGCACTTGAAGTCATTAACTACTGGCTCCCATAACCATCATGCAAGTTCTCTCTTATAAAATGTTTTATACATTCCAATTAAGGATCTGAGTCTGCAGTCTTGTTTTTGTCTTTCTGTGGACTTGGCTTAGTAAGCTGATGGTATGCTCTGAACAAGCACATCACCTGTTCAAAGCATTACCATACGGTGATGTTCAGGGTGGTGGTAATTATTGTCTATACCGCAGGGACAGGGGCCACAAGGACTGCCAATGACAGGAGGATAAAACAACTGGAAGTGGCCAAAAGCCAATTATTTCTGGTGGCAAACCAGTATATTTTTATACATAAAATGGTGTGTGTGATATCTATTTGATAGATAAATGATTGCTTCTGGATGGCTCTTGTAGAAACAAATCACCTTTTTTGTCAGAAAAGGGGTATTCTAAAGCAGTCTGGTGGATCAGGGGCTGCAAAAACAACTTGCAGAAGGGGTACATTTTGCCCTCCCCTGTTGCATATAGATCTTTTATCTACCTTCTTCTCAAACAACCTTTTACCAGGCTAGAGAAAATGTTTTCCAGGGGTTGTATTCCTCAAACATTAACAAACCACCTAAGGGAAATGACTGGCTATTCTTCCCGCTTAAGCTGATTGTTGTTTGAATGTAGGCATTTATAAATGTTTCCAACTAGCTACTGGACATTAAAATATAGGAAACCCATAAACCAGCAGAACCTGCCTTATAACAAGCAGATCCTATCAAGATAGGAGAAATGTTTGTTAAAGTTTGACTTGCCTCATGCAAAATAACCCCTGAAGGTAACAGGGGCTTATATTTCTAAATTCCAGTAAATTAAGTTTGCAGATCTTGGCTAAGGCACAGGGAAGCAGCTTTGCAGTGAAAACCTAGAGCTTGGAGTTTAAAACACTTTGAATCTTTGGAGCAAACTCTTATGAAGTAAAGTGCTTTTCAACATGAATAAGAGGATTGGAATCCTTGCTGAACAGCTGCAAAGGAAAGATTACTCCAAGCTCAGTAAGGGACCCCAACTTTCCTTCCTTTCATTAAAAAAGAAAAAGATGTTTTACAAGCAGCAGGATTTAGGGGAGGGGAGTGTAGCAATTACCTATGAGGGAGCCTTTACCTTAAACTCTTTTTATTTGTTCATTCAAAAGCCATTTAATAAAACTCCTGTTCTGGATTTATTAAACTGTAAATTGGAATTTGTGTGATGGCAAAGAGGGAAGGGTTATATTTAATTTTATTCATTTTCTTCACAGCCAGCAGAAGTGGTACTGCGAAAGCATGTTTTGCTCTCAAGAGTGTAAGCAAAGCTTCCTTCTGCAACATCTTGTAGTAAAGGCCAAGACATTGCCCTTCCTTGGGAGGGGCAACTGCACCTCAGAGGCTTGGCTGCCTCCCTCCTTCCCTTCCTAATACCTATTACAATTCAGACCATGTCCTCAATCACAATTACACACTTTTGTATTCCCAGTACACATCAGTGGTTGTCACTGATATGGGTAGAGAAGGCAAGAACAGATGCTCCATTCTTACAGTGTTGAAGGAACCTGTAGCGTGCCAGATGCTAAAGTTCAATTCCCATCAGCCCTGACCACCTGACCAATTGTGAGGAATGGTGTGAATAGATTATGTGAGATGAGGAATGATGTGATCTGGAGGGCCAAACCTTCCTCAATCCTGTTATATAATGCATTGCAGAAAGAAAACTCAATACAAGTTTTCTGGTAGTTTTGGTATCAGCCAAGACTGGCTGAAACTGGAGCAAATGCCCCATGCTTTCCATGCCAATGGCACTCGTAAAATCATAGAACGATATATACAAGCTGGATCAAGTTCAGAGAAGAGCAACAAGGATGCTAAGAGACACAGAGAACAAAAAATACAAAGAAAGGCTGAAGGAGCTGGGCATGTTCAGCTTGGTGAAGAGAAGACAAAAGGGGTGACATGATTATCCTTTTTAATACCTTAAGGGCTGCAACAGAGAGGAAGGGACAGGCCCGTTCCCTGCTGCCCCAGAGGATAGGCCCATGTTTAATGGTTTTGAGTTACAAGAGAGTAGATTTCAATTGAACATTAGAAGAAGCTTCTTGATAGAATAGTTCAGCAATGGAACTAGTTGCCGGGGGGATGTCTTTAAAAGGATGCCACCTGCTGGGATGCTTAGCTGGAGATCTGATGCTGCTTGTGGCGCCGCACCCAGACACAAGGTTCTTGCTCGCAAGAGAGAAGTACTTCTGGGGAGCTCTGAGGGGTTGCAGAACACTGTTCCCCCTTCACCTGCACCCATGGGTAGTGGCATTTACTAACTCCCCAGCTCCATTTCCCAGCCAAGGAATAAGTAGAGTGTGATACCTTGGAATTGCTAGCAACACTGCTTCTGTTGCTGATAAGGCAGCTGATCCACCTCCTGTGAAGTTGGCACTCCAACAGGGTTGCTCACAATACATTAACCAGGGGAGGAGTCCTGCCTTTGAAATTACTTCAGAGCCCTAACTACCACCTTAAATCACCTTTGATATTACCCCCTTTTTTTTATAACATGTAGTTCTGTCCTTGGAACCTGTTAGTCACACCAAAAAGTAGCAACTGCAGCATGAGGCCTTTATCTCCCAGACAGTGGAATGTGTAATGATAAATACACCGCTTTCAAAGACACATTCAAGTGTAACTGTTTTGGGGCTTTATAAAAAGTTTGGAGCTTTATAAAACGAGTACCAAAGCTGACATCCTTCTTGCCACATCCAGTGCTTTCTAACAATGTAACTCTAGTTGTGGGTCAGCCCATTTATTTTTGACCTGTAACACTGGCAAAGGACACAATCCACAAGTAGATATCCAATGTTCAGGCATGGTTGGTCTACAAAACATGGCCTCAACTTTTCTTCTGGCCTAAAGTGTCATGAACCAAAGAAAGGTACATTCACACTGGCGATTAATTTGCAGCTGCTTTTGTCCGTCACAAGCACCTGGGTTTATCATGCAGTCACCAGATATCAAGTCCACAAAACAGTAAGCTTCAGAGTTAAGTCTGGTATAATAGTGTTTTCACTTATAGCAATGCTGCAGTTCCCTTCCTGGCATCCACTAGAAAAGACAAGAGAAAATGTGGATAACAGTGCTATGGCACTGTGCTGGTTAAGCACCAAGGGAAGAGAATCAAGTCTCAAGTACAGTGCTCACTCACTGCTCTTAAAAGCTCGCTTGGGAACTTTCGTTCTCATGGCACTATTTGCAAAGCCCAGATTGAGCAGAAAGGCAAGTGTAAACTAATAAAATGCTAGATCTACTAATTAAAAATCCGGCACTCTGCCAAGCATGGCTTGCTTATGTATTGATGCATTCTGCAATGTCATGATTTCGGGGGCATGGCAAGTCATTAAAGTATTAATAAGATGACTGGCAAGCTTTGATCACAGCTAGGGTAGAAGAAGAGTAAAAAGAATTAAGAGCAGAGTTCAGTCATATTGTTGGGGTGTAGAAAATTATGTGCAGTTATTGTGCTGATGAGAGAACACGACTGCAGGAAAAAGTTAACAAAGCAAGAGATGGGCACCTCTGATGCTCTAGATACTCCTGGACTACCTTCCCAACAGCCCCTACCTTTGTTCTTGCTAGATGGGAGTTGTATTCCAGTTACTGCCTTGTAGCCAGCTTATTTTGACTCTTTGGAAAAAACAAAGCAGTAGGTTCTAGTTCAGGAATTATAAAAAGGAAGATAATAACTACATATTTCTCTGACCAGGCTGGGATCAAGTCGAGCCTTTCATGATAAATGAATTTAACTTGTCAGTAAGATAATAAGCCTGCAATCCTACATTCACTTACTTAGGAGGAAGCCTCACTGAATTTGGGCATTTCTGCACGAGGTGAGGGAATCGCTCTGTGCTGCTACTCACTGGACCTTTGGCTCCTCAGTCCAGTCCAGAGTGAATCGGAGCTGTGCGAGGTCTTAGATCCACACTGCTCCAGCTTCCAAAATGGTGGCTTCCGGTTGGTTGCGGGTCCCAACCAACCGCGAAGCTCGCCACGCCTAAAGCCTGCCCTCCGCAGACCGCAGACCTGCATTGGTGCGAGCCTGCGAATCTGCACAAGGGAGTAGGCATGCAATGGCGCGCTCCGGAAAAAGAGAAACCTCTTTTTTCCAGTCTTTAAAAAGCACACTAGAGGACCAGTTGGGGGCATTTCAGAGCGGACTGAGGTGCAGATCTCCAGTAAGTAGTCCGAACCTAGTCCGCTCCGAGGTGTAGACGACCTCTGTAGAGGATGCACTGCACCATTTTAATTCCTCTGTGCGGAAAAGGCCTTTAAAAGGACTTGCTTCTGAGTAGATAAGAATAGGCCTTTGGGGTACACATGGATGAAGAGCCAAAAAATTGCTACTCGTTCATAAATTGGATTTTAGCAGTGAAATGGTAGGCAAATCTATTAAACTAATGTTTTCTGAGCCAGTCCAAATTTTAAAATTTCTAGGGAAGCGTTTAGTTTCAGTCCCACCACCATCAGAGGCATGTCTGATAAGGACATGGCACAGACTCTTCTGAGAGGCTGCTCCAAAGTTGTAGAATTCCTTTCCATGGGAGGTCGATTTGGCCTTCTCCTTGCTCTCCCTCTGATGACAAGCAAAGACCTTTCCATTTAGGCAGGCCCTTGGTGTTTAAATTATGTGGGGAAAGACTGTTTTGCATGGGATATGGTATGCTTCTATCTTCTTATCTTTTAATTATGATTTAAATGTGTTTTAAACTGTTTCAAGTATGTGCTTTTTAAACAGATTGGTTTGTTTTATTGTATTGTAAGTCATATAAGACAAGATTTTAAGCTGGGCTTTGTTTTAAATTTTTGTAAGGCCCTTTTGAGCCCACTCCTGAGAGAAAGGTGGGGAACAAATTAAATGAAATAAATATATAGTGAACATTAGCAGATGCTTGAAGTGATATTCAACTGTCAGAACAGCTCACAATTAAAGGAAAGAAATATGAAGGAAGCCATCACATTTCCCCCTAATGCACCAAGAAGTTTGGCAAGCTAAGGAAGATCACAAAAATACTATATATGCTATGCAAGATAGCACTTTAAAAAAAACAAAAAACACTTTGTGGTGTCTGACGGGAGAAAAATAAATAACTGGATTTTTAACAGAAAATCTGCATGGATAACCAACAGCCAGGTCCATTAAACTATGTAAGTATTAATATACTAAGGCTGTAACCCGATACTGACTTATTCAGAACTAAGTCCCACTGAACACAATTGGACTTAACTCTAAGTACATGTATTGGATTGAACTGCCTGGAATTCTGTGCAGTGTTGTGGTCCCAGGAGAAATATTTAAGATTCTAAAATTCCCAATTTTAAAATGTCCCAGGCAACGCAGAGCTACAGGTCTGAAAGGAGAATGTTTTATACGCAGTCATAATGACGAATGTGCCACCTCTTGACAATGCGGGGAACTGCAGTCTGGTCTAGCAGCTGATGTAGATCAAAATTGGGCTACAGATGCAAGGTCACCCAACAGCAGATGTCTATTATCAGACGCCTGGAATTGACAGAGTGCCAACAGTACTTCGCAAAGCAGAAAATATCAACTTGCAGAAGGCAAGAATAACAAAAGAAGAGTTACTGATGCACAGATGGGAGGAGAGTTTTTACAAAATACATCACAGCAAATATTTGTGAAAAACTAAACTTGAAATACAGTTTTAAGTAGCACTCCCAGACACATACAATGATGTCTCATCATAATCAAGTGATAGCCAGCAAGTCAAAACAATGTCAGTTTTTAGAGCTGACAGACTAAAGCCTGCTTCTGCAAAACTATCTAATCATGGATTTTTCTTAAAGCAGAAGGCAATACCTTCAAGTTCTCTGACCATTCACTACAAATACATTACCTTCTGAGACTACCACTCCCACAATATGGTGGCCATGCTAGCTGGAGAATAGGAGTTGTATTCCAAAATAATAATTTTACTTTGCTCTGTATGAAGGGTATCTACGGCTCTCAAGTTGCTGCTTAAGATGTATTTTTTATGCCACGCTGCTAATTCAAGAGGTTTTTAAAAGAACAGCAATGGAGCCATAAAGCTGCAAAGTTTTTTTTCTTTTAAACAGAAAGCATTTTGACATGCGTACAATGTGAGCTGGATCAACACGGGCAGTGCTAATTACACAGCATGAAAAGATGCCTCATATCACTGTACCATCATCATTGTGGTGAGACTGTGACAAGAAAGCAGTAAGACAGGCCCCAGGCTTGGGGGTGGAATTGGGGGAGAACACCACTCCTTCCTAACAGTGAGTAATTAGGTCAACAAACAGGTATACATGTAAGAGGAACAAAAGCAAAACAAAAGGAATGGAATGAGGCAGAGAGCCTCTGGCCAACCAGAAGTTATATCTGGTTGAACTGCTTGCCATTCAACCACTATACACGCAGCATAGCAGGTGTGTGTGCAATTCTAACACTTGGATATCTGCAATTTCCCATTTGGAAGTTAGGCCTACACAGAAAGTCAACCATGTGTGAAGCAGGCCTGAATTTACAAAGTATGGTCTCCCTTTTGAATCATTTGGGCTATCACCCTGATTTGGGGCCCATCTTACTATCCAAATTTCCACACATGGCGAGCTGCTGAAAGCAGAGAACAATGGACAGAGGATCTAGCGACTTGCTCTCTCCTAGGAGAAACTAACATGAATACTATATGTTAACAGGTTGTTCACTTCCGAAACAAGCAAAGCCGCACAGCCTGACCTGCTGAGAGGGCGGTGAATATTTAGGTTGTTGACTTTTCAATTCTCAGTGTTTTCTGCCTAAACCAAACTCATCTGCACTATGGCTGCATATGAAGAGCACAGCATTCGTAGCAGAACAGATCATATAATGCTGTCAGCCACTTAGGAAACTAAATAGCTTCCAGTCCCTACCTTTTCAAATACCCTTGCACAGCCTGAAAGCTGATGAGCTACAGACCCAGCATGCTGTTCTTACACAGCCAAGTCCAACTGCAATCAACCATCTCAAGAACTCACCAGAAACCGTGTGCAAATCAGATGCTGTCCCCTTGTTTATGAGTTCATACTGGAAGCCTGTAATCTTCCGACTAATGTCCAGCTGAGGGGTAGCTTCGACAAAAGTCCGCCCTGATCAAAGCTGAAGCAATGTACTCTGGTGGGGCTATGGTCTCCATCTTGGACCAACAGTTTGAGTTCTCCAGTTTTTTCCAAATAAATATTTGCTCCTGCAGAGTCCTTGAAAGGCTTTATGCAAACAGTCCAATGTTTGGAAGAGGAAGGCACAATATTGGGCCGCAGATTGATGATCAGTGCTCCTGTGGGATACATCCATTCTATGGATCCATCAGAACAGCGGAGGTAGACCTGTTCAACATCTTTCTTGTGAGACTCATGTGTTAATCCACTGGGGGCAAGAAAAGAAGAGAGAGATGTTATTAGAAAGATGGTTCTGTTACTTTAAGGCAATACTATATGTATCTGATAAAAACATCTGCTGGGATTTATATGAAAGTTGTGGAACTGGCAGTGAAGTATAGTTTCAGACGGACCTCAAACATTTATGGTGGCTTCTCATGGAGTCACAAAGTGCTGGCATCCAGCTCAAAAGGTCACATCAATAACGTCCATGTGCTGAAATCATGCATGATCTTGGTGAGATTCTAGCTATTCACTTTAATAAACTGAGGCTAAGTGACAGAAACACTCAGGAGATCTATGGATGAGGAGATAACACTGAGCCTCAAATCCAGCCTTGTACTACAATTGCACCAACCACCATCAACTCCCTTTACTTACATACAAGTTCTTGTGTAGTATCATGATAAAGACAAACTGGATGAAATTTCGATTACACGTACATGATGCAAAAACCACAAAGTCAAATGGCTTTGCTGCTGTGCAGATGAAGAGACACATTACATTCAAAATCAACCAACATTTAAATTAATTGTGGGTTACATTATGGCAGAGAGAGAGAGAATAGGAAGTATGCAAGACAACATATGGTTTCCATTTAAGGGTGAAGAGGCTGACATTATTGGGGATGTCAGCACAACATTCTATTCAAAGATTACATGAGGAAGCTCCAAAAAACGTAAATTTTAATCATCATCATAATACTGTCTGCAAACATACACTGCTGAATAATCCTGAAAGCCACATCAAGGGCACAGAGGCTTGTGGGAGAAGAGGTTAGTTCTTGACCTCTGTGCTTTTGTCCCCCAGCACAAGGAAACACTTGACATATTTGAGAAATGCACTTCTCAATGGGATATTTGATACCAAGTGTGCCACTTGCCTTAGATACTTAAGAAAAAAAATGGTTGTTATCTGTTTGAATATTATGACAAGGGCCTCCAAAATTACTGTCATCAATATGCCAGTGTGGTCTCGTGGTGGTGGTATGTGCCTTCAAGCTGATTCTGACTGATAGTGACCCTATCACAGAATTTCCTTGGCAAGATTTACTTACAGAAGGCTTACCATCACCTTCCTCTCAGGCTGAGAGAGTGTGACTTGATCAAGATCACCCAGTGGGTTTCTATGACTAAGCAAGCATCCAAAACCCAGTCTCCCAGAGTCCCAGCACAAGACTAAAACCACTTCAAATGCCTTCTCAGCACAGTAGGCAGTGTATGAGCCTTATAATGTGAAGTTGGTCTTGTGGCAGGATAATCAGAGGCAAATTCTGATGGATCTGGAGTACCTTAGTCCCATTTATAACACAGGGAATAGAATTACAGTCCACCACCACTCAGAGCTGTTGTTGTAGTAGGACCTGAGAGCCTCACTCCTCTGCCTTAAATGTGGGTATCTTATTTCTCAGTAAGGGCAAAACAAACATGTTCTGAAGCACTCTTAATAGCTATATATGTTCCACAACTGAACTCCACACTAGGAAAAAACATCTGAGCCCCCAAACCCTTCAGGTTCCTGATAACCTACACTTTGGCAATAACTCCATTATGATTCCATCAAGGGAGCAAGTTTCTAATTTAGCCTGTGATTAAGATATGAGTGAAAGAACAGTGCAAAGACCAAATAAAATACCCACTTGAAATTACTTCAGTTCCACAGTGCATTTACTCTTCAGTGAGATTAAAGGAATCCAAAAGGGAAAGTAGAAGCTTACTGGAAAGGAGAATGAGGATTTTGCTTTGAAGTTTCTGCACTAAGTGACCTTGACATTGGGACAATGGATTTATGCACCAGTGGGTGGCTATGAGCTTTTCTTGTTGCTGAAAGGAAAGTGGGTGCAGCAGACTTTAGAAGCTTCTATTGAAGACAACTGCATCCCTGCATGCCATAAAGTACCATAAAGATGGAAAAGCAGAGCTGATGAGAGCAGAAAATTAGTGTATGCACTAAGGCTCCTACTGGGATGGATGACACAGATGAGTTTAAAAAAACTAAACTGACTTGGCTCAATATTCATGGCCTAACTATATAACTACTCACTATAGTAAGTGGAAATGGAAAAAACATCTTTGGTTTGAGAGGCACTAAACATGAAATTACAATATCCAATATGCAAGATAACTGGGGGAAAAACCCTCACATATATTCCTTGTTGGCCTATTCACATTTTCTGCCAAATACAGAGACATCTGTTGAACCAACAGTATTTAGAAACAAGACAGCGACCTCATTCCCAAAAGTACATGGCTGCTGGCTCCCACATCAGTAAGACAGCAAATCCACTCCAGGTTTTAATCTGAACTGTAAGGTTATCCAAAGGGTTTAGCACTTTAGATAGCTCAGGTACTATTAGATTGTTTGGATTCATCCAGACTGACCAAGAGTGGGTTCATCACTCACTAAGATGGAAGCCACTGCAACTCATATCCTTCCCATTTACTGTATACTCTAGTCCATCCATATTCTGAAGGATCTCATAACTTGTTTTATACATGAGGACAACTGAGAAGGCTTACTAGGACATCAACTATGCCTTACTAAACAGGGAAGAGATCCAGTGCCTAGGGTTTGGTCTACTTGGACATGAAGATTCATGGGCTTGCAGAAAACTGTCATATCCATGGAGCATTTTTCATGGGTCTGTTGGTGGGCAGCCACTCCTAGTACAGCTCCATGCTATAAATTTAAATGGAAGCATTTTTATTCCCACACTCAGGCGGTTTCCCCATGCCACTGTTATAGTGCTATTATTCCACTTTCAAGATCCTGTGGAATTCTGGGGTTTGTAGTTTCCTGAGGCCAAAGAGCTCTCTGGCTGAGAATTCTAAAGGCCCCTCTCTAAACTGCAAGCCCCAGGATTCCACAGGATGTTGAAAGCAGAATAATAGCGTTATAACAGCACAGTGAGGAAATGGCCCCAGAAACAAGTTATCAGCTGCCTTCCAAGCTGATGCGCTAGAAGTATCACTTTTTCCTGGAACCACAATGGAAGCTACAGAACTTTTTATATAACTAGTTATGAAAACAGAAAGAGTAGTTCCTCATTTTGTTGTAGTTATCTCTGATAGCTAAACAGAACAGGCAACGTTAAAGTCACAGTTGAAGAGAATAACAACCTGCTACTAACAAACAGAAACTACAGGTGATTTTTAAGAAAACTCTGCTGCAGTGGCAATGAATCAAACAGAGGGTTTGGGGCAAGGAAAATGCCATAAGAAGTCCAGCATTAACACCCCTATATCTTTCCTCAATGCTGCTTTACACACAGCAATGGGATGAAGAGGAGAAACAAGTTGGGGGGGGGTTCGCTGCCTGAAAAGATTTAATCCTTTAGAATTCAGAAAGTTACTTTTAGAAAAGAATAAATACAGTGACATGCCATTCATAATTAAGTAATGGTAGGTGGATGCTTTGAGCATGGAAAAACATTCTTCATTCCAGGAACTACCTGATGGCCCCAGGACATGCAAGGCACAACTGCTATCACCTCTTTAAAAAAAAGGAATGCTAGCTTTAAAAACCATCATTTCTTAAGAACTATTGTACACACACACACATACAAATATATATATATACATATATATGACTCTTCTTTTGAGGACATGGACAGGAGAACATCTCACAACAACCCTGTTGCTCTGAGAGGAAAATGTGGACCACAACTATGCTACCAACTTCAAAGCAGACCAAGATTTTGAACTTGTGCCTTCTTTTTCCAAACCTCATTCTTTGAGCTGCTAGCATCTAGCACATCACTACAGTTCTCCATAAAATTAGAAGACAGAGAAAGAAAAGCTGTAGCATCACTAGCTCACCTTTCAGACAACCAAAGGTCTATTTCTGTTACCCATATACCAAAGATGGGGAAACCTTTTCAGCCTAAGGGCCAACTGCAATTTCAGAGAGGTTGTGGGGATGGGGATTCCTGTAATGGGTGGAGCAAAGAGGTAGGACCAGGAATCGCGGCGTATCTCAGCTTATTGTTCTTACTACCCCAGGATTAAACCCCAGGAGGGGCATTCACAATGGGGAAAACAGCCACAGAAAACCTGGGAATGATGGGAAGGGAGCACAACCATTTAGGGAATTCAGAAGGCCAGACTGGGACAGTTGGATTCAGCCTCAGGGCCTAAGGTTTCCACACTTGCTATTCTCATTTTCTTACAGTCATTTTCTTACAAAGAGTAGTATTGGATCACATCAAAGGCCTTTGTATTCAGCCAACTGATTCCTAACATGGTCAAATATCTATTGGAAGCCCGCAGCAGGACAGGAGGACAACAGCACCCTCCCACTCTCATCGCTCAGCCACTGGCATTCAGAGGAACACATATCCAGAGCTGAAGTTAGTATGCAGCCATCATGACTAGCACTATTGATTATTTGATTTTGTATATCAGAAAAGCTGAGAGCCAGCATACTGTAGTGGTTTGAGTGCTGGAATGAGACTCCAGGGCACCCAGGTTTAAATTCCCACTCAGCCCCAGTGGGTGACTTTGGGCAAGTCATACTTTCTCAGCCCAAAGGAAAGGCAATGGTAAACCTTCCTGGAATAAATCTTGACAAGAAAACTCTAGGACAGGCCTGCTGTAACCAAGGCATGTGACAACCTCAATAAGAAAAGCTTCTCAAAGTAGACTGAGGCCACTCATTCCTCTATACCAGTGGTTCTCAACCTGTGGGTCCCCAGATGTTCATGGACTTCAGCTCCCAGAAGCCCCAGCCACTATAGTCAATGCTCAGGGCTTCTGGGAGCTGAAGTCCATGAACATCTGGGGATCACAGGTTGAGAACCACTGCTCTATACCAGCTGTACCCAAAGGCTGGTCCTCCAAAGATTTTGGACTTTGACTTCCAGAAGCCTCAGCCACCTTGATCAATGGTCAAGGGTTCTGGGAGATGAAGTCCAAAATACCAAGAGGACTAGAGTTTGGGAACCACTGCTCTCCACCTGCAGCTGGGGCTGCATCCAACAATATCTGAAGGACCACACATTACCCAAAAGCAATCTACACTGTTGTAAACCCTTAAGGATTTTAGGCAGCAGTCTTTTCCCAGCCAAGGATACTTCTCTCCCCAATAAATCATATGATCTACCATGACCCACAGTCAAAATGGCTTCACCCAGGGCCACCTGTTTTGGTCAGCTCCCTCTGGCTTTTCTCCCCAAAGTCAGATGTTCTCTTCTTGTGAAACTGTAAGTGTCAGCAAGAATGTGTCATTCCCTGAAACTAAAATACTTGATGACAGATGAAAGGGGGGGCTGTTGGGTCACTTCTGCAACAGGGAAGTGAGTCATGTAGCTCATACATATCCCTTGTGGCTGGCATTCAGGGCACCGAAAACTCCAGAAGAGAGACTTCATTCATCAGTAGAGTAACATATTAATGAAAGCTGGCTTATGTTAATAGCTGAAAGACTGAAACATAAACCAGGAAGTTGCTGGTTTGGATCCTACCTCGGTTAGGGATTTGTGAGATCACCTAAGGCAAGCCACTCTCCACAAACTCCACATATACAGAGAGAGAGAGAAGGAGGGAGAATGATATTGTCCTGCTTTGCTGTTGTTATATGTAAATTTAGGAGCAGATCACTCAGGCACCAGAGCCTGGTTCACTAGTACTATCTATTCCACTATTTACTCCTCAGCTGGAACAAAAGCATTCCTCTTCCCTTGCAAAACTGGCTGCACTGACACATGTAGTAAGCAGCACATTAATGTCTGGGCTTTTTAAAGAGATCATGTGAAAGGCTCTAAATCAGGAGTGGGCCTCCTGTTACTACCCAAATGATAGTGGACTCCAGCTGCCAGCATCCTTTACCTCTAGTCATTGTAGTCAGGAATGCTGGGACTTTCAATCCAGCATCATCTGAGAGAGCCACAAGTTGACCACTCTTGTCTTAAACTAGTACTGACTGTTGTCCAACTGACTGTCCAACTGACGGTTGTCTAAATCTGTTCTCAGATTTAGACCTGAGAAATTAAAATTCAGATGTCAGCTCTCCCTCAGACTCAGTGGGTTATGAAGCCCATCTTGGAACAGTACCAGTCAGCCTCAGTTCCTCATTTGCTATAGCAGGAAGAACTATTTACCCTACAGAATGATTAGGAATATTTATAATTACATTTGCATGTACTGTATAATGCATAGGTATGGAAATAAAAATAATTTTAGAAGTGCAGTGGAATGTGTGGAGCTATGATTCAATGATCATGATAAGTCTCTATAAGATTCCCAAGCATATTTAATAAGAAAAATAAACTACATCAAAGTTACTTCTATCTATGTGTGCTTAGGGTCACAGACTAAGAATTACAGATTTTTTAAATGCAAAGCTGTTTTAGTAAGTCATACTGTCAGTAATGTGTCGGTCAAAAAACCCATATGATGTTCCAAATCAGGTGAACACTTTTAGGAAAAGCCTTTTAAAGTTATCAAATGTTGTTCAGTAAGTGTCCCATGTCACTATTTTCAGACATTATCTTCCCAGATAGTGCAAATATTTTGCCACAGATCACATGACCATTCTTGACGCTGGAGATAATTCATGACTATCTGAATTCCCTCTACTCCCTAAAAGGAAACAACTACCGGAGATGTCTGGATTCTCTCCATAAAACCCACACCACAAGCAAACAAACAAATAACACTACCTAAAACCATGGATCAAAATCCTATTTTTGCCACTTCCATCTTTTGTACTTTCAAAAAAATATGGTCTGCTTTTCCAAGTCACTGCCGAAACCCCATAAGCATTAAGTCTAATAAGTAGTAGTCCCACTTTAGAAAGTTGCCCCCAAAGCAGCCAAATATAGATTACTGATGCACTTCATTCAGCAATGGTTTCATGTCTGAATGACTTTTTCAGAGTCACAATCTATAAAAGACACATTAAAATTATTACAGAGGATTAAAGGGCGGGCAGGCATGGGGGGAGAGAAAGAAGAACTGAGGAGCCAAGGAGTTCTAAAGATTTCACAACCAAAACGATTAGCATGGCTAAGGGAGCCAAGGAATTACTGGGTAAGAGTGTGCCATCAGCAACGCTGATTGAAATCTAAAGTAACGTCACTGACGTTAGGCCACAGGTGGAAGAGAGAGGCTAGACTGGCTCCAGAGCCAGTATCTTTCGAGATCTGTGTTGTACAACAGCAGGTGAACTCCAGAGGAAGTCAGCAACCTGCTCACCACCCCCTCGAAGAAGCCTCACGCCCCCTCCTTCTCTCGCTCGCAGTCAGACCCTGTTTTTTGCATCCCCAGAGAAAAGCTGCCCAGGAGGGCATCCACAGCCCAATAACTCGGTCTCAAGATCTGACTCGGATTTAGGTGATCTTCCTCCCCCTTCTTGACCACAAAGCTCCAAAAAAGAACCCCGAGTAACCTCATCAAGCTAAGCAAACAAACAAACAAACCCAACCCGCACTAATCCGGTGTTTCAAAGTACACACGGGCCCCTTCCGCACTAGCTTGTTATAGCGCTATTATTCCACTTTCAACATCCTATGGAATCCTGGGGTTTGCAGTTGAGAGGGGGCAAACTCTAGGACTACATAGGATGTTGAAAATGGAATGATAGCGCTATAACAGTGCAGTGCGGAAATGGCCACGCTCGAAGGAGGGAGGGAAAATCCGCTCCAACTATTTAAGAAAAAAAAACCTCAAAAAGGCTAAATAAAACTCCCCCCCCACTTGGGACAAGCGGGAACCGCTCGCTCCCAAAACTCTTGTCAACTCTGCTCACAAAGGGGAGGATTTCCCCAAGCCGATTGTGTTACCGCGACGCCGAGCGCCCGGGTGGCCGGAGGTCACCGAGCGAGGAGGCGCACTGAGCGTGTTATGCTGGTGTTGGGTTGCACAGATGTGGGCCGGGGGGAGAGTGTGCGGCGGCCGGTCGGAAATACTGGCTCTCTACTACCTTTGTCTCCTCCACGCCAACCCCCCGCCTCCGTTCCCCTCGCCACCTCCGCCTGCCCGTCGCTTTGGCAATCGGCTCATCCCGAACACGCCTGGAATGTTAATCAAACTGTCCCCCTTCCAATAAATCAGCGGAGAGAAAAAAATGCGGGGGGGGGCAATACCTTCGTCACACAATTAGATCCATGTGTCCGTGAGGCCAGGCAGCACGGGGGAGGGCAGCGGGAGGGGAGGAGGGAAGCAACCGGGAGGGACGACTACGCGCGCCCCCCCTTCATTCCACAAGGGACGAAACTTCGCTCAGTTGGGGGAAAAATGGGAGAAGAGCCGATGCCCCGCAAGGCGCGCACACCGCCGTCCTCCCCCAGGGAAAAACTGGTCCCAAACCGATGTGCCTCCAACAGTTCGTCGTCTCTGCGCCCCCTACCCCCCCACACACACACGTACTCCCGATCCAAGCCACAGGCTCTCAGATCGCGAAGGAGAACGAAACGGCGGGGGACAGAGGAGCCTGAAGACAAGAGGGGAGGGAGGGAGGGAAAGAGGGGGAACTCCATTGAAGAGGCATTCAAGGGGGGCAGCAGCGTCTCCCCGCCATTTTTACGCCCCCCCATATAAGAGACAAAAGTGAAGCCCTCGAAAAGGGTGCGCGCTCCGTTTAAAGGGAGCAGTTAACCCCCTCCGATCTGGCGCGGAGAGCAGCCCACCCAGAGGGGGGAGGGCTGGATCGGAGAGGGGGGGCAGCAGCGTCCCGGCCCGGGGGGTGGCCTCCTAAGTTGGAGATCCCTCGGAATCGCATCTTGCGCAGCAAAGCCCGGGCGCAGGAATATGCCCGGACAAAGACCCGAACTTTTGGCACGGCGCAGGGAGCCCCGGCGGAGCGCCGGCGAGGATCCTCTCGCCCGCCCGCCCGCCCGCGCTTACCTCCCCTTCCAGCTGCACAGGTCGCTCGAGTACTGCGCCGAGCAGCCCCTGTCCAGGACCAGGAGTCCGAGCAGCAGGAGGAGCGGAGACGGCGGCGGCTGCAGCGGCGGCAGGAGCAGCCCGGGCGCCGGGGCTCTCCGCATGGTCCCCGCCGGGCTGCTCTGGGAGGACCCACCGGACCAGGCAAGAGGAGAGGAGGCGCCCCGGGGCCTGCGCTACATGGCCGGGGAGGGGACGCCGCTCCGAACCGAGGCGCTGGCTAGCAGCGGTCGCACGGCCCGCCCGCCCGCCGGCCGGCCGCTCGGCTCCGCAGCGCGCTGAGTTCTCCGAGCCGGCGCTGGCTCGGCGCTCCGGGCTTAGCGGAGGGCGGGGAGCCGCCTCGCCTCAGAAACCGCCCACTCGAGCGCCGCTCGCCAAAACGCGGAGTGGAGCCGCCGCGGACCGAACTCCACTCCTGCCCGCTCTTGTGAGCCGCCGCTTGCCTCGCTTCAAGGAGGGGAGGCACGTTTGTTGGCGTGTGCCTCCGGGTCGTTTTCGACCTAGGGCAGCCTGAAGGGGGAGGCGGTTTCTTGGCAGGGGCGCTTCCCCACTGCCTTCCTCCGAGGCTGAGAGTGTGCGACTTGCCTAAAGTCGCCCCGGGATTTTCGACTAGGGATTGGAACACTGGTCTCCAGCGTCCTAGCCCAGCACCCAGAGGGCTGGCTTTGTGAGAAGAATAGTACTGTACTCTTTGGTTTTCAAAAGCTTCACAGCCAGTATAGAACAGAAAAGACCTCCCTTCCTCTGAGAAGGCCATGGGTGCCTATAATATGGTCTAAATACCTCCAGATGGGGTTGGAATGCCACTCCCATGATCCCTACCTGCTGGCTGTATCTGATCATGGGAGTGGCAATCCAACTATGCAATCCCAAAAAAGGGAATTCAAGCCCCTCTGAAATGAGCTGGAAAAAATGGATCACTAAAACTCCTGCGTAGTTGAGCCTCCTGATACAGTATCAGTCAGAACTGTACTTAATGATCAAATATTAAGACAGCATTGTCATTAAGCCTTCCCGGGAATAATGAAGGCTGCCTGCAAGCTATCCCATGAAAGTTCGCTTGGGAGTGACCATCACTCAACACAGGGAGGGCACTTCTACCTACACATTGGGCTTATAAGAATATTCACATTTATGAATGTTTCAGAGATAATGGATGGGGAAAGCAGTTTGCCACCCCTCTCTGCAAACAGGCAAAATTAATAGCAACCTACCTGCTAATATTGAGGGCCCTTCATCTTAAAAACAGTCCTGGGATCTAGGAATCCAACCACCACTGGAGAGCCACAAGTTACCCACCACACTTGTCACTGCTGCTTGTTGACCACAGAGATGATAGTTAGGCAGGACCTCTCCATGTTTAAATAGAAAAATTCAGCAAGTGAAAATTCTCTTGATGTTAATATATTTGTGCCTAAGTATGCTAAGGACACCAGATCCTGCCTGATCTTGAAAGCTAAGCAGGATCAGCCCTGGTTAGTACTTGGATGGGAGACTCCCAACAAACACCAAGTGCCATGGGCTGCATTTCAAAGGAAAGAACTGCAAAACCACCTATGAGTATTCTTTGCCTTAAAAAAAAAACATTGAAATTCATGGGGTTGACCGTAAGTTGAAAGTTCACACGCACATACACTATATATATATATATATATATATTCATATATGTGTACACAAACACACACACACACATAGACTGCTCTGGAAGGGATCCAACAGAACAAGCAAAAGGAGAGTGTACATACACATACATACATATTTTTTAAAAAATATACTAGGGTTGGAATCTGTAGCCCTGCCAGAGGTTATAAGATCCCCATTCCATCAGCCTCAGCCAGCCTGGCCAGTAGAAAAGAATTATAGGACTGGCAGTCCATCAGTAGGTTCTAACTACCCTAAGGGCACCAGATCCAGGCCATTTCCACACTATACTGTTATAGTGCCATTATTCTACCTTCAACATCCTGGGAAATTCTGGGGCCAAAGAGCTCTCTGGCTGAGAAGTCTAAAGGCCCCTCCCTAAACTGCAAACCCCAGGATTCCAAAGGATGTTGGAAGTGGAATAATAGCATTCTAACAGTGTAGTGCAGAAATGGCCATACACAGCAAGGCAAGAAAAAATTAGCTAGCTAATTCCTAGAACGGTAACAATGCCATGAACACACTGTGCCATGAACAGACTGTGTGAGTGAATGTATCTTACACAGATATACTTAGATGAGAGTAAATGACATTGAACTTAGTGAGGTTTATAGGCATAAGACTGGGCCTCTGGAGTGATGTTCAGTGCTAAGATCAATGCTGTGTGGATCAAGACATTTTCCTGTCTGAGAACAAGATGGCACATGCCCCCATTTCTGTGTAGAGATATTAATTGGCTTGACAGTTAAATTTTGCTTCATTACTTGTGGTGGAATAATTTTTTCCTCACCACCTGAAAGCATCACACACTAAATTCACTTGAACTGGAATCCTAAATGGAAGTCTTATTTGAGAATAAGGCTCATGAGTACTCCTAAGTTTAGAGGAGTAATGCATATGATTACAGCTATACTCCTGTTAACAAACTAGATGTGTTCTTGGGCATTCTTTATTTAACAGAAAATTTGCTACCAGAGGCAGAAATAACATTGAAAGAAGAGGAATAGGTCCAAAAAACACCCAAGAAGTTCAACAGGTTTCAGCACAGATTTTATTCAACACCAATAATGTGCACATGCAAAATGAAACAGCCAGGTCAGGTAACCCTTGTATAAGTAAACAAAAACATTTTGAACCTTCCTGAGACTAGGGAAAGTTTCTTCCAAAATGTATCCAGGAATGATTTTTCTTTTCTTTCACCTTCTTCCATTTTTCTTACAATTTCCATTTTGTTAGTCAGTTGTATGCTTTTTTAAAACAGGCTGTGGGGAGCTTGTGAGGCAGTCTTATTTTCTTTTTCTCTCTCTCTGTTTTGTTGTTCACACAAGCTCAGTGAGGAACTTGAGGCAGCTGCTGTTTATGACCCTTTCCACAGGAGGTTTGCATTCTTGCATGGAGATGCAATAGAAGTGGAACTATGACGATGCTTCTGCAAGATGTCACCAGTCGGTGCAATTGCGGGGTAAATCCTTGACGGCATTTCCCCATAGGTGACCCCCGATCGCATGACAGTCCCGGACTTATCTGCCCTGTGGAAGGCCCGGAAGCGCAATGGAGGTGCTTCCTGCCCCACCGCAGCACAGGGAAGAGCCCAGCTGCACTGAGGAAGGAACAGGCATATCCATCACGCTTCCTTCTGCAGGGACCTGGTCCAGTGCGGAGGGGACCATTCCCGTCGTGCTCCCTTCCCAGCAGAGGCGCTGCCAGGATCACAACCAGAAGACTAAGGGAAAAGATAAGGTGCAAAATGGGCCTATGTTGCCTGTTTTAAGCAGGCACACACAGCTACAGCTACAGTAGGATCAGCTAGAGTAGATTCCCATTCTTTTCCAACTCTTGCATTGTTCACTGCAACCTGACAGCACAAGTCTGTGTTTTTCCAACCCTCTTTCACCATCCCCTCAGTGCCAATGCTGCTAAAAAAGCCTTCCAGTTGGACAAAGGATGAGGAAGAAAAGACAGGGGCTGGTCAGGTTGTAAAAATAAGCTTCTTTGTCCGAGGCTCTGTTAACTGAATGACGCTGTACACTGTTATACCAGAGTTTAAGTGTCACTGAATTTAAAGAGACTCATATAAGTGTATATAGGATGACAACCTGAACTGCATATTGTGGGATTCCACTCTTCCCCCTCCGACTTTAGAAGACCAAAGGAAACATCAATTACAGAGGAATCCAAGTATATCAGTAGCCTGTATTTTATTTATCTTCTACAGTGCCTAAATCTTTGATTATTGCAAGATGTAAAAATAACTCCCAAAATAGGTTTTAAAATATATTGCCTTAGGACAGAGGTGGACAACTGCAGTGGGCTCAAGGGCCAATTTTCTGCTCTGAGACTCTCCAGACTGCCAAAAATGCACCCACACACACACTGACAAACAAAAATGGCAAGTGGCTAGAAGTCCATTTTCAAAAAAAATGGGTAGGCCTCTGAAGCCTATTTAAAAGTGAATTCTTGGAGGCTTCTGGAAATGGCAATTCATCCTTCCTTTTTGACTGAAGAAAGGATAGTCCAGGGAGTCTATGAGGTGAAGGGCCACAAAAACAGCCTTGGTGGGCCTACTGGTTACCAAAAAGTTTGGATCTTGTTCCCCTATGTGGCTAACCTGATCATCTTTGTGTTTTATAAACTGAAATGAAATTCCCTTAGACCACAGTGAATATACATTCCTTTCTCTATGGGAGCGTATTTTAACTAGTAGGGAAAGTGTGATGCTACTCTATACTGACCTGGCCTAACCCAGTGCAGTCTACTTTGACTGGCAAAGGCTCCTGAGCATTTCCGAGCTATGTGACAACCACATCTCCCCATCTGAGCCTGCCAAGGCCCTGAGATCCTCAGGAGAGGCCTTTCTTTCTAGCCCATCACCTACCTACATAGGTGATGGGCTAGAAAGAAAGACATTACTAGGGGGACACACAATAAAGCCTTCTCAGTCACTGCCCCTATACTCTGGAACTCCCTTCCTAGGCAGGCCAGAACAGCCCAATCCTTATTGTATGTTTTAAACTATTTTTAGTGTTATTAATAGTTTAAATTCATTTTAATTTTGCATTTTTGTAGGTTTTATCCACATTGCACACCTTTTAATTTGTAAACTGCCCTTTCCCACCAATTTTGGAGCCAAGTTGCAGCTGATATTATTACCATTTCATACACAGACATTTCTCTCTCTTGATGCCTGAGATCCTTTTTAGCTTGAGATATCAGTTATTGAACCTGCAGCCTCAAATAAATAATTGGCCGTGCAATCTGGAACAGGTTTACTCAGAGAAATAAATCCGGTTGAGACTCATTCAGTGGAATGTAGACCCAAAAAAATGTGCGTGCAAACAGGTTTTTGTAGCTGTGATTACTCAGTAATAAAAACAAACTAATTTCTAGTATACAGTGAACTAAAAACTGGTCAGAAGACCAGTTTTGGGACATGGAAACATTTCAATTAATCCATGTATAACAATAGGTAGGGATTTTTATGTGTGTTCTGACAAATCAGGGTTCTACAGCCACAGCAATCACCAAACTCACCTATCTGGCTGTACAATTAAAGAGCATGATCAACTTGTTCTTAACAAAAAGGTGGTGCCAGCATAGAAAGGCATGCTGGCTATAAGCATATTAAAAGCACATTTCCAGGTGTACTGGCACAGCCACATGAAAAACCTGATCAGCACAGACGTTGTTTGAAAACATTCAGGCAGATCTGAGCTTCCCTGCCCTGTTACCACATAAATATTTATGATACATAGGATATGGCTTAACATGGAATTAGAAAAATGGTGGAAGTGAGCCAGTATGGTCAGGTACACAATACTATCATTAAGCTTAGCATCAGTATGGCAATTCTTCCATAAGATTTCATATTTTATGTAAGCATTAGAACTGTGCTCTCAGAATGAGGAAGGGGAAGTGAGAAGCTTGATTTCTTAAAAAAGAAATGTCAGCGTCTCCACTTACATGTAGGAGCCTTTCTAGTAACAATGGAAAGTCTGCTTCTTAATTTCTGGAGAAGCTGTAATTCCTTAACGAGTGGTGACTTGTACTCTGTACATGTTCAGAAGTATTTTTGTTATATTGTTACTTAATATCTCTTTCTCCAAAGAAGGCACATGAGTAGAAATGTGAGAAAGGTGCAAGATAGCATTAAAGGAGGAAGGAAGCAGTTGCAAATGCAACAGAACCTGCAAGAGATTATTTGTACTCCCATGATATTGGTATGGGACTCTGGCCCATTTTTGTTTGTGCAAGGGAGGAGTGGGATTCCTGCAGCCTGCATGAAGCCCTTGGGACCCTTAATGATCTCCCCAGCCCCCAGCCCCTCACTTCCCCATTTCATCCAAGAAATGGCTTAAGAACATTAAAATATGTTGTTTTCAGGATCCCCTATCCCAAAACATAAAGAACCTGTTACCCTGTTTTCTGAGGGTCCCGGGAGGGACACCTAAATAATCTTGCAATTATACAAATTTGGGGAAATTAGTCAAGAGCACTGGTTGGCAAAACAAGAGGCAGGGTAACGCAGCGGAATCTTGTAACCCAGTGTTTACGGGGTCAGGCCAAGTCAAGAAGCAGACCGGGTTTGAAAGTAATGAATGATCTTTATTAAATATAGGCACTCAATGTAAGCAACACACGCACACAGATAACTAAGGAAAATAAAGGTGTGAGTAAGATAGCGGGATTTTCAGAGGGATAGTTGATTCCGGTGATACGAAACCTGTTCCTGAAGCCCAGAAGCAGATAGAGAGCGATGCTGGGGTTCGATGTATCTCAGCCCGTGGAGCTGAGGGGAAGCTCGCCAAGCGATGCAGGAGCAAGGCGGTCTGGAATTCGGGAGCGATCCCAGGAAGGTCTCGGAATCAGGGGTTTTTATAGGGAGAAGTGTGACTGCAGGCTATGCCTTACTCGGGGACAACAAAGGTTTTTGGGTGCGAGACAATGTCTCCGAAAGGTCACAATTTAGCATGATGAAATCAGAGCCGAATTAACAATGGTGTAGCCAGTATGTAAATGCGCAACGCTTGACAGTGGGTGGTCCAGTCTTTGTCAAGTTGCTTGCTTGGGGCAGGGAGCATTGTGTAGGTAGCGCGCATACATAATGTGGTGTTTGCTGGGGAGGTCCCTGAAGCGGCGATCTGGCTATGTCTGGTTTGCCTGTATTGTTTGAGAATATTTCAGCAGTTAAGTGCTGAGCCTAGTTTCGTGCTTGTCTGGGGGCCTCGCAAACACGTGGAGAAGGGTGGTAGAATAAGGCCGAATTATGATATCAAAGTGATATCGGGTGCTAACGCCAAATAGGCCTAAACTGCAGTAACAAACCATCTCAAAACGCTTTGGCCATCAGAATGGCGGTCATTACAACATTGTTCTTCAGAGTACTGGAGTTGCTGCAAATCAGTTCATGCAGCCTTATGAGCTCTGGACCATGCCCAACCTTGACGTTAAGGGGGAGCAGGAAATCAGGGACACTGATTACAACTTCCAGTAAACTAACACCTGAATTTAAACAAAATAATACATTTAGGGACATTAAAATTAGCAATAGAGGCCCAATGAGGAATATTTCCTAGCCCATTTAAGTTAATAGATACAAATATAAGGTGCTATGTACAGATATCTCCTTCTGAGTAACGGAACAACTGTAGGGATGTTAGAAATGTTGTCCCCAAGCACATATTCTCATGTTTGCATTGGGAACTGGGAACCTGGAAATCTCCCACAACAGAGATCACCATTAGCACTCCATGCTCACAATCGCAGTGGGAAAAAACAGTTGTGTGAACCTGTCCCTGTGCTGCAGTTCATCAGCACTAAGGTTCCTTTGTAAAGGCCCCTTTACAAGCCTGGCGGTACCATAAATGCTTGTGAAATGCATGCTAGCATATTCTAGTTTGGAGGCTATGTTCCCATAGTGCTTATGATAGGGAAGGTTTCAGTCTTACAACTGTATCACCATCCATTTGTGGATATTTGTTTTCCATGTCAATTTTGTTTTGCAAATTAGGGTTTTTGTTTGTTTGAAAAACCAAATCAGTTGATTGCAAAGTTCCAGTGTGGTTTACAGTAATTACATCAAATGATGATGTTGTTGCTGAAACATCTAATTACTGGGTTAAAACAATACTAAGCTGCCTCATTCTGAAACGTAATATTGCAAAATTCTTTATTTTCTAGGGTATGTACCATAATTTAACCTTGCTTTCTCAGGATCTTGATTTGTCTTAAAGAAATGCTTTATTCCCCCACAGGATTCTAGGGCTAAATACTACAAGGAGAGCACAGCAGACGGAGGAGAGAGATGCAAAGAACTATGCCTGTGTATGCTTTCTTTTTCTTCTTAAGAATATCTGTCTGTAATATATAATTACTTTACTAGGCTCTATTTTACTGCAGTAGCATCAGGCTCTATTTCTAAAAGACTGCTGATCACAAACACCATAGTGTTTGTGTCATAGTTTCACATATTATCCAACAGGCCCTAATTACCTGAAAGCTACACATTGGGCCCACCTAGAAAATTTATGGAGCTGGTTGATTCATTCATTCTCCGTTTCTGTGTGACTTGTCTCTGGAGACATGACTCATTATTTTTAAAATGTATATCCTGTCTTTCAGATAAAAACAGTGCATAATATGTATGTGTGTGTATGTGCCTTCAAGTTGCCTGTCCACTTATGATGACCCATGAATTTCAAAGGGTTTTTAAAGGCAAGGAATACTCAGAGGTGGTTTTGCCAGTTCCTTCCCCTGAAATATAGCCGGAAATATAGACAGACAAGGAATGCCCATGACATTCCTTGTCCATCTCCCATCCAAGTGCTAACCAGAGTAGATGTGAGACTGACACTGCTTAGCTTCCCGCAAACACAGCAATAACAGCTCAAATTACATTAAAGTCCTTGGCATTTAAAAAGACATCTACTTAAAATATATCAGTAATGAAAAAGCAGCAATGCCCAAGAGATGAAAAATACAGTTCAGTCACAAATGCAAAAAAAAGAAGAAGAAGAAGAAGTCTGCCAGAGTGAAAATATCTTTGCTAGCCTTGCTTCCCTTAGCAGCGAGTTTTGAAAACTAGGAGGTAGCACCAAGAAGCCTCTCCCTTTCAACATCCTGTGAATCTGGGGTTTGTAGTTTACTGAGGCCAAAGATGCCCCTCCCTAGGCAGCAAACTCCAGGATTCCATAGGATGTTGAAAGTGAAATAATAACACTGTAACAGTGTAGTGCAGAAATGGCCAGAGGGAAGAACTTCTCCCAAGTATTTAAAATCCAGGCGGACTCGTATGAGAACGTTTGTCCTTTCAAACTGCCTGGTCTCAAGCCACGTAAGACTTTGAACTGTACCTGCAAACACACTGACAGCTAGTGAAACTATTGAAACAAGGGACTCACATTTTCCCTGTAATTTTAGCCAGTCAACAATCTGGGCACATCATGGACCAGCTGGAGTTTTTGAATGTTTTTCAAAAGCAACTCTGTGTAAAACATGCTACAGGTTATGCCTGTTTGGACTTGCTGGTGCCTGCCAAGGTGACTGGAAAATCTGCAAGACCCGTCAGGAAACCATTTGTATTCCAGGGGCAAACTATCTTAGCTGGTGACCCACACCTACAGATGGCCCAAGTCCCAGTCAGCTTAAACTCCATCAGTTGTGATCGTCACATCCATGTCACCAACTTCTCATCCAACAGGAGAGCTAGATCCGAAGTCTGCTTTGCAGAATGAGCAAGGCTAGATACCAACTGAGATAGAACCATTAACTTTACCAAGGGAATTAACTCCTGAACAACTCCTGACAAGGCTAATTAACCAACCTGACGGATTAGTTAGTACACCAGCAGAATCTGTATTCTATCACAAACACTCATTTTCAGATACACATGCTCAAATCTGGAAGATTGTGGGAATGGGGCACCTGATGGCCATATGGGCAGAGATATGACTGACCACCACAAGTCTGCTTCCTTGATTTCTAGCTCTTGCCTGCTAGTGCACATAGAGCTTAGGTAAGCAAAGCTATAAGACACACATATATACCACGCCAATTTAATTCAGCTAGGTTTCTGTGATGGAAGCCTAAGTCAGCATATTCATGTGCAATTTAGTCCTGGATTGGTATGGTTTTCTCATTCACTGACCTAGCACTTAGCAATAGGACTTTTAGCCCTGGAGATGGTTACCAAAACTACTCAGGCTCTCCAAAGTGGACTACAAGCACCTAAAACGCTGTTGTACTCCACTCCCTTCTAATGGTGCCTCTGCCTCCCCCACCATATCTCTCTCTACCCTTTACTATGCCAATGTCTTCCTGATTTATCATTTCTAGGTTTGCCTCTTAAAGTTTAACATAACAACCCCTAAACAGCTTGGGTCCAGGCTGTCTGTTGAACTGTATTCTCTCATAAAAACCTGCCCAGATCCCAGAAGGCCCTTCTCTCATTCTTGCCATCCTCACAGACACATCTGGTGAAGATGTAAGAAGGTCTTCTCAGTAGCTGCCCCTAAGCAGCCACTGAGAACTCCAGTTCTAGGGAAGCGAAAATGCCTCCCTCTTGCTTCCTTCCACTGGCATGTCTATCCCACTGGCATTTCTATCCCAGCAAACAATATAACAAAAGTATTTTCTTTTAAAAACAACCAGTTCCTGACAACCAGCTGGTTGTCAGAACTGATTGTTTTTAAAAGAAAATACTTTTGCTATATTGTTTGCTGTAATGCTTGTAATTTTTTAAATTGTTTTTAATGTTATTTGTCATGTAATTATAATGTAATGAAGAAATTTTATATGCGTTCACCTATTACTTGTTTTAAATTGTAACCTGCCCTGAGTCCTGGTTCTGCTGAGAAGATAAAATATGGAGCACTTGTTCCTAGGACTGCCCGCTTTATTCACAAGTATTTGAAAACTCACATGCATGCATACATGAATGGATACCAGGAACAGATGGCATACTAATAGAGCTGTTTCAAGCTATACAACCATCCAAATTGTAATAAAAATCTACCAACAAATATAGAAAACAAAACAGTGACTTGAAGCAGACAATATAATTCCAATCCCAAAGAAAGGGGACACCAAGGGATTGTAGCAGCCTTCAGGCTGCTGTATTAATTTCCCATGCAAATAAGGTGAGGTTCAAGATTTTATAACAAAGACATCTACCATACATGTAGTGAGAAATACCAGGTTTCCAAACAAGATTCAGAAAAGAGAGAGGCACCAGAGATCATATTGTAAATGTACATTGGCTGATAAAGTAAACCAAAGAATTTCAGAAGAGAATCAGCTTGTGCTTTATAGCTTACAGCAAGGGCTTTAACATGAAGAATTATAGGCTGCTCTAAAACAAACAGGAGCTGCCACAACATTGGATTGTCCAGACGTATACTTCGGACACTTATGGAGAAATAGCTTCCATGTGGCAAGTGGGTCTAACAATGCTTCAGTTTATCACCCTATTTATTCAATTTATCCATATAAAATATCATGAGGAAAGCAGGATTAGACTTGAAAAAAGGAGCCATGAAAGCTGTGGGAAGAATCATCAACAATTTAAGATATGCAAATAACACCATGTTACTTGCAGAAAATAGCAAAGATGTGGAATGATTATGATGAAAGTAAAGGACAAAAGTGTAAAAACTGGGTAATAGCTGAATATTAAAATGATAAAAAATAATGATCACAGAAGATGGACATAACTCTAAATTAGATTATGAGGAAATCAAAATTGTTAAATATTTTCCATGCTTTGGCTCAGTCAGGTCAAGAAATAAGAAGAATAAGACTTGGAAGGGCAGATATGAAGAAGCTAAACAAAATCCTAAAGTGTAAAAATGTATTATTAAACAACAAATCGGAATCATCCATGCCATAATACCTCTATTTATGGATGAGAAAACTGCATAGCCTCTACAATTTGACCAGTTTCTTTCCATGTAACCAAAATCTCACTAAGCAATCACCCAAAGAAGAATCCAGAAAGTATGTGGCATAAAATTTTTCACATCCTTTATTTTTCAAGTATGAAAGGAATAACTAACAAAGCTATATCTGCATTTACATTGTTTGAATTATTGATAAAACTATACAACAGTCATTCCAGAGGCCTAGTATCTGACATATAGAGTCTGTTGAATTCTATTAATCATTCTTAAATGCAAGGTTTAAAACTAATGTAAGAACAAGACTTTGATCACTTGATGTAAGATGATGATTGGAACCACATATGGACATTAAAACTCTTAAAATCCATCTTGGCACAATCAAGAGAAACTACGTATAAAATTTTATACAGATGGTATTTAACCCTGACAAAAATTATCATGAATCTCCAAAAATAGCTCTCCCCAGTGTTGGAGAGGATGTGGGTCTTATTTCCACATGTGGTAGACCTACTCAGTGGTTGCAGCTTTCTGGAGAGATGGTGTTCCAAGATATATGTGAGATAACAACCCCAAATGTACAGGAGCTCCTGGACCTTGTGTTGCTGAACAGTTTTTTCAGGCCTCAACATCCTTGTACAACATAAAGACCTCATTTTTTTTCCCTTGCTGCTGACTGGCAGGCAGAGAAGTAATAGCACAGCAGTGGAAAATCAGCAGCTTGCTAGATGCATCTGTACAGTGCAGAAAGGTATTAGACATAGCCCTATTTGAGAGACTAACACAGAGAGTTCAAAACTCAAAAAATGAATCAGACACAGACAATTCTACATAAACCTGGCTTATTTCCATTCATTACAGGAATCAAAATTAGGATCTTGGTAAACAAACTCCAGCTTCTTGTGGACAAATGTGAGATAGTGCCTTTGCCTAGTCCAGAAATGATCATCAAGTGAACTCCTCCATGATTCTACACGATTCCTCCCAGCAGAGGTATTCATTTTATATTACATGCTTATATGAGTTTTGTTCTGTATGCAGTGGTGTGGCTATGAGGGAGCAAAACAAGGCCGTTGCTTCTCCCAAATAACAATCTCCCCCCCACAACATTTTCTTTCAGTCCTCATATTTATTTATAACACTGCAGAAAGTGACACTGAAAACTGTTCACACCTATAACTTATATTTGGTATGTTTCCATTTCCTTTTCTTTGTGTGCTCAAACCGTATTTCTAAAGCTAAACTGAAGTTCTAACTGACTGCAATGCTAGAAGTTTGGGAGTTGAAGGAAAATTTCATGAGGGGGCAGAATTCTTATATGGAAGGGCAATGCTAGTAGCTATATAACAGGATCCCTTGGAAGTCTCCCATTCATAGGGTCGCCATAAGTTGAAGTTGACTTGACAGCACATAACAACAACATGGATGACACCTAGCTTTCAGAATCTTTTCCAGAGGCATGGCACATTCATGGTTGGACTAGCTGGAAGAAAACAAAGATATAGTTTGTGTTAATCTAGATCAGTATGCAAAGGGATCTTATGGCCCCTTTGAGACTAAGGGCCTTTCTGCACTATACTGTTACAGCGCTGCTATTCCACTTTCAACATCCTATGGAATCCTGGAGTTTGCAGTTTAAGGAGGGGCATTTAGAATACTCATCCAGAGAGCTCTTGGGCCTCAGTAAACTACAAACCCCAGAATTCCACAGGATGTTAGAAGTGGAAGAATAGCACTATCACAGTGTAGGACGGAAAGGCCCTAACTGAGAGAAAGAAGTTGGCAGCATAAGCTTTTGTAAACTAAGTTTATTCCATCAGATGCAACATCAGTTGTTTTGCCACTGTTCCTAATAGGGCTGGAAACATATTGCACGCAGGCTTTATGAACCTGGTTTTCTTTCCTTGCCCACCTATAACCCAGCAAGACATCACAGTGCAAAAAGCTGCTCAACCTAAATTGCTCCAGTATTTGCACTGACACCCGTAAATTTAATCATAAGGTTAATTTATCTAAGATTTCTGAACATAGCTTTAATGTTGTCATATGACAATAGAAAACTAAAAATTTGTAAGTCATCTGAAGTTGAGAATTGTAGTGCTCAACATGTTATTGTCAGAGGAAAATAAAGCACTGCAATAAATTAAAAAAGAAAAAAGTATACTGCTTCTGTTCCTACCCCTCAAACATTGGATCAGCAAACTAGGATGCAATGTTTAGGATATTTATTTGTGAGGATCCAATAAAAAGTAGGATTCTCTAGAACTTGTTTCAGAGTTAACATGCTTAAAGTTGTGCAGCATACCTAAATTTTAGTTTCACTACTGGGTTGGAGATTAATTCTGTATCATTCCCTGCATAAATGTTTGTGTTTTCTTTTCATTTTGAAGTAAACCGGGTTTTTTGAGTGTATGTTTTAACTTCCTCAGGAATTTCTTTTTTGGGAAAGATGGATTTTAAAAATGAAGGTGAACAGTTGTTTAGCTTTGGATCTAATAAATATTAATTTCCTGTCTTCAAAACCATCATTTATATGGCTGCTAAGGCAGATATTTATCTTTATGTGTATCCCCTTGGTAGACTTAGTCATTCATTTACTTCAAACCTCCTGTTTGCATGGTGCGATGCAACTGATGGACTTCCGTGCATGAGATCAGAAGTGCTGCCAGTAAACCATGCTCTACAATTTCAGATACTCACCAAGCAGCTCTAATAGCAGAAGATCTAGGGCCAATGGCCAAAGCGGTCGCATCCCAGAAAGTTACACTGACAGCAGTGTTTACAAAAAACTGAGGCATGATTTAGACAAAATAAAGTGACAGCAAGCTAAACAAATGGGATACTTAACTAAAATAGACAGCCATAGCAACTTAGGAGAGAGAATGTTGCACTATAATAGTTGCTGAGTTACCAGGAAGGAAGGATTTTTTCCCCTAACTAACAGGGGCCCTTTCTGTACCCTGCTCCCAACCCGCAATGGCCATGTAAGGCCTCACTTTGGGGAGCCCCGATTTTAGTATGGTTTGGATGGGCACCATACGTAATTGGCATCATATGTAATTGGCAACACATTTTATTGGCTCTGATTTCAAATTCAAGCCTGAGCGGTGACGGAGAGGTCAAACTGCGTGAGGGAAAGAATTTGACTGTAAATATGAGAAGGATGGGTCAACTTGAAGCTTCCTTCAGGTAACTTCAGCAGGAGGGGAGGGTAGAGTAGAAAGCAAAATCTGGCCCTTCCAACAGGTTTGGGTAGAAGCAAACTGCTGCAGCCTTTTCTAGCTTCCTACCTCTCATTCATAACTTTTGCCATCTTGACCACACACTGGTGTTGCTTAACTACACATGGCCCAGTTTTCATCTATGAAATATTGGAGGGTAAATATTCTAAAGGCACCAGATCCTTTCTGATCTTGGAAGCTAAGCCGGGTCAGCCCTGGTTAGTACTTGGATAAAAGACTGCAAATCACTAGCAAGTACTGCAGGTTATATTTCAGAGGAAGGAACGGGCAAAACCACCTCCATGAGATGGTGAGCTACTAAGCTAAGGGCCTTCCCGGCCTACACTCTTATAGTGCTATTATTCCACTGTAAGGCCCCGCTTTGGGGGTCCCCAGTATCAGTATGGTTCGAATGGGCACCATACCTCATTGGCATCATATGTAATTGGCAACACATTTTATTGGCTTTGATATCAAATTCAAGCCTGAGAGGTGACAGAGAGATCAAACCGAGTGACTGTAAATGTGAAAAGGACAGGTCAACTCAAAACTTCCTCCAGGTAAGACTGAGTCATTTGTCAGGCAAATACACACCATTCCTGTGGATAATAGGCTTAAACAGAAGCTGGAATTTTCCAGGGAATCCAACTGTGATGAGCCCACCAGGGCACTGATTGACCGATATCCATCCCTTGTACACCTGGATTCTTTCCTCTTTCCTCACAGCACCCACAATAGACAGCTATTACAACACCCATCATGTCCTTGTCAATTCCTGAACTGAGAACTGTCCTTGGGTCCAGTACCTGAGTCATTTCATCCCACTTCTCTGCCTCTCACCAGATCTGGTAAATATTGCCCGCACCCTTCACAGTCTCTCTGCTGTCCTCCCTTTCTTTCAGTTAGCTCTTGTGTGAATGTGTGATTGTGTGTATCTTGTGTGCATGCATGAGCAAATTCCCCCCAATAAAAACACATTTCTAGCTTACTTTTTAATCTTTGGCTGGTTCTTTTCCTGCGTGTATCCATAAATGCTGGTAGGAGAGATCTTGCTAAGTTGCCCCCCTCTCGCAAGCCTCCTCTTTGAGCTAATTAATTTCCCACTTTTGCAAGGAGGCACTGGCATCACAGGGTGGCCCTTGTGGCACCTACATTTTGGGGTAACAGCCATGGGATCACAACAGGATTGCAAGAACAGTTCTGCATGACATTGTTGTGATCCCGTTGTGATCCCATGGCCACCCATCGCAATCATGGAATGAATCATTAATGGGTTTCTCCCATCAATGAACCATGACTGCGCAGTCCTCCTGCCTCCGCCCCACACTTACCTGCAGTACAGAACATCAGGAAGTGCAATGGCTGCACTTCCTCCCCCATCACAGCCTGGGAAAGTGCTGTGCTGTGCTGTGGAAGGGAGGGGCAGAGCCATTGTGCTTCCTCCCATCCAGCAGGCAGCCCATGCAGAGAGGAGTGCTTCTGTCATACTCCCCTCCCAGGAGAGGCTTTCCCCAGATCCCTATGCAATGGATTCAACAAAAGGTAAGATACAGAAAGTGACGGGGTCACGGCATGTAAAATTGTTCACTGGTTTTGATATCGCAGGCTTAGTTTTCCAGAGCATGTTTGAAGAGAGTCCAAAAACTCAGATGATTACACTGTACAGGCCAGGATGGCTAAATTAATGGGTAGCCTTACTGCTTACCATGGTGAGCCTGGGCTGGTTTCCATTCCGTACCTTTGTATTTGACTATCTGCTCTGGGGATCACTGCTGAGTCGCAAGTGAACATGTTGAGACACAGCAGCAGTGGATTGTCCTGTGCCAATAAGTCTGCCCATAAATTTTGTCAGTGGTTTCTTCTTCTCACGTTTATGCTGGAGTTTCCCTCCATTGTCTGTCATCTTCACAGGCTTTTAGTCTTTTTTTAAAAAAATCACACAAAAATTACAGAACATTTTTTAAACTGATAAATCTTGGAGAACTATGCAATGGTAATCCCTCCTCTTTTTCCATTAACTCATTGTCTGGAACTGTGAAGCCCAGTAGACAAATGTTTGTTGTTGTTATTGTTTTTAAAGGTCTTAATTGAGTCTTAATTCAGCAAAGCATGTTTCTCCTAGAACAACAAGCCTAAACTGTTATGTAAGCTAGGGCTAAGGATGGTAATTTTACCTAGTCTAGAGAGTTGTTGTAAGAATGCTGACTTCCTTCCCTCTTAATAATAATAGTTAAAAAAAACCTAAATAGACAGATGGGATGGTACATAAGTGGTAAAAATAAATGATACCAGAGATTTTAAAAAAACATTTTTGGACTAAAGCTCCCAGGAACAACCCACCCAGACTGGCCACTGGCCATTCTGGCTGGGCAATTCTGGGAGTTGTAGTCCAAAAAGATAACATTCCCAAGTTCAAGTAACACTCAGAGAACTGAAATTACTTTTGACCTCGCGAGTCTCAATTCCTCATCTGTTGTGTCAGAGCCAACCATTAGGAAAAGCAGGCCAGTCACTTCAGATGACAGATACAGGAAGGAAGCAATGAGACCTTGGAAGAGACAGCTATGTTCATTATCACCTGCCCTGTACCTCCTATATTAGTCTCCTACTTTTAGGTACAGTGGTAAACACTGTCTCATCACCAGGGCTGAAGGAAGATTCATTTGCTAGTCTAGTCTTGAGATGAGCGGGTACACAATCTCATTGTTTTCCTCAGGCAACAAACTAATCTGGACCAAACTTGGGCAGAGCTATTGCTTCTGGCTCCTTCCTCACTGCTTTTCCACAGTCACAGTCCTGCACACACCTAAGTGGTAAGCAAAAAGAACCACTTCCAGTTCAGAAACTCATGTGATTCTTGTTCAAAGCCTTAAAATCACACCCAGGTTTTTGTTTGTTTCTTTTTTATGTATGTGTGCATGTATGTCTTTTTTTGCATGGCTGAAAGTGCACAGTGGGAACATAGTATGACCCAGGGATTGCCAAGGCGCTACACATCATTTCTTTTCCTCCTTCATTAAAGTAAGTAGTATATCTAATGGTACTAATCAGCTTAAACTGACTAGTTTTGCCAGCTACATAGACTCTTTAGCTCCAAAAACTGGGACTCATCAAAGCTATTACTTTAAATTTCAAACATATTAACAACTTCATAGTCAGGGACACAGGGAAGGAGGGAGGGGGTAAATTCATAGGCCTTTTTCGAAAGGGCCTCCAGAGCGTCGTGAGATTGCAAGGAGCGTTTCAGATGACGTCCTTGCAATCGCATGACGCTGCCAGGGCTGGCAGGCACCGATCGCGCACTATTTCATTTTGAATCAAAAATTATGCACCTATCACTAAAAGAAAAAAAATAACACTGGTAACCACATTTTTATTCTATTTATTTTATCTGTTCAATTTGTATCTCTGCTTTCTCCTTACACAGAACCCAAGGCAGCCTACAGCATTTTTGAAAACAAGATAATGTAAAAGCATTACTTATACAGAAGTTTTAATAGAATTAAATAACAGCACAATTAAAAATATTAGAACAATATAAAAACACCAAACATGATTTTAAAAATAAAAAAACAAGCCCACCGTAAACCTTTTCAGCATAAATATTTTCAGCCAAAAGCCTGCCTGAATAAAAACATCTTAGCTAGTGAAAGGAAAAGAGAGAAGAGGCCAGCCGAACTTCCTGTGGGATGGAATGGCATTGGGAGCGAGAGAAAGACTTCACCTGAAGATCTTAAAACTTGGGCAGGCTCATGGAGGGAAATATGGTTTTTCACACAGTGTGGACTCAAGCCATATAGAGTCCTGATTAAAGGTTGCAATCAGCACTTTGAATTCTGCGTGGAAACAGATTGGGAGCCAGTGAGGCTGTTTCAGTGGGGTATGTTCCCTGTAACCAGTCACAGACAACATCTTAGCTGCTGTATATTAAATCTGCTGAAGTTTCTGAACAGCCTCACATAGAGTGCATTACAGAAATCTAACTGGGATTTAATCAAGGCATGTCTTTTCGTGGCCAAATCTAACATCTCAAGGAATGGGCACAGCTGGTACACTAGTTTTAACTATGCAAACACACTCCTGGCCACTGTTGAGACCTGGGCACCCAGACTCAAATCAGAGTCCAAGAGTATGACCAAGCTGCAAACCTGAGATTTCAGGGGGACCTCAGAGGGCCACAATATGCTGAGCCTCTATTTCTTCCAACTGATTAGGAGAACCTCTTCTTGTCCAGATTCAGCTTCAATTTGTTTGACCTCATCCAGTCCATTACTGACAATAGACATTGGTTTAGCATCCAGTTTCCTTGGACTTAGATGGAAAAGAAAGATACAGGTTTGTGTCATCAGCATACGGGTGACATTTAACTCCAGATTCCAAATGACATCTCCCAGAGGTTTCATGTAGATGTTAAATAGCCTGGGGGACAAAACCAAACCCTGAAGATCCCCACAAGCCAAGAACCAGGGGGTAGAGTAGGAATCTCCCAGGGCTACCTTCTGAGTTCTCTCCTCCAAGAAGGACCGGAACCACTTTAGAACAGTTCCTCCCAAATCCCACCTCAGATAGGTGTTCCAGAAGGATACCACACTCAATGGTGTCAAAAATTACTGAGAACTTCTGTCTAGCAGAACCCATAGAGACACGCTCCTCCTGTCTGATTCCCTGCATAGGTCATCCTCCAGGACAACCAAAGCTATCTCAGTTCTACAGCCAGTCCTGAAGCCAGACTCAAATGAACCTAGATAATTCATTTCATTCAGGAACCCCTGAAGCTGCGAGATCACTACAAGTTCTAGAGCCTTGTCCAAAAAAAGAGATTTTGGAGACTTGCCAGCAATTATCTAGTGTAGTCAGGTTCAGGGATAGCTTTTTCAGTAAAGGCCTCACCATAGCCTCTTTTAGACAGGATGGAATTCTGCCTTGCTGAAGTGAAGCACATTCACTACTCCCTTTACCCATTAGCCAGTCCCCCTCTCGCTGCTTTAATAAGCCATGAAGGGCACCTCATTGCCCCCACTCTCAAGTGTGTGTGTGTGTGTGTGTGTGTGTGTGTGTTAATTTTAAAACGTTGTTTATTCAACATGCTGTGCTTTACCCCAGCCAGAATTGCCCCCTGGGATGTTTTAGGCCTCAGAAAAGGCTTTTGTCAAAGACAGGATGTCAACTGAAGAAACTGATGGTTTTGAAGAAGCTCCCAAGGCTTAAAATGGCCTGAGGGGAGAAAGGAATGCCAAAATCTATCCTCACCCAGTTGTGCAGGGACATAGGGGTGGGGTGGGAGATTTGCCCTGGGCAGCAATGTTTCTGGGGCGTCCCAGCCCATAGCCACACCCCAATGTGCCCTGGCCATGCCCCCACACACCACAGCTGTGCCCCTCGCACAGTGGTCATGCCCCCTCCCGCATCCCCTCCACACACTCCAAGCTCCGCCATTGTCCTCACTTCTGCCCACACAAAAATAGTTATTGGACATGGGTACGTTTTGAGTTTTAAAAAATAGTTGATTTTTTTTTTAAAATGGAAGGCTGTTAGAGGACCAAAAATGGCCTTGGAGCTCCATATGGTCCACATTTTCCCCAGGCCTAGTATAATCCATACCATCCAACATTTCAGAGATAAACACTGGGACCTGTGTGGCCAAGCAAGATCAGAATGTAGTCACAATGGCAAAAGTTATTAATGAGGAAGGACACACAAGCTAAGAGAGGCTGCAGCTGTTTGCTTTTGTCTACTAGAAAGGGCAACATTCTGACCCTTACGCTCCTCCTCCCTCCAACACTGAGCTAATTGAGTGCAAACTCCGTTTGTGCATTCAATTCAGCTTGCAGCAATTGAAGTACACTGAGGACAAAGGGAGAAAGGGGTGGTGGTGGGAGAAAATACTAGGACATTTTTAAAGCAGCTGAAAAATTGGAGCACATAAGATTGTAGGGACATATGGGACTATCCTGCCAAACAGAGCCAGACTGGAGGATATGTGGCCGTGGTAACCTTTTGTAGGCAGCTACAGTGCTCCAGGCAGCACTGAGGCCATTTCTGCGCGGGCTTAAAGAAACGGTGCAGAGCGTCCTCCGGGGGGACGCCTGCACCTGGGAGCGGACTGGGTCGGACCTACTTAGTGTAGTTCCTCACCTCAGCCCGCTCCAGAACGACCCGAAGTGGTCATCCAGCGTGCTTTTGAAAGACCGCTTGAAACAGGTCTTTCAAAAGCGCGAAGCATGCCATCCGTGCCCGCACTCCGGTGCAGATTTGCAGGCTCACACCAGTGCAAGCCTGCGATCTGCTGGGGGCGGGCTTTAGGCTGGCGAGCTTCAACGGTTGGTGGAGAGCCTCGACCAACCAGAAGCCGCCATTTTCTTCCCTGGAGCAGTGCTGAGTGGCGGCCACGCACTGCTCTGGGCCAGCCTGGGCCCAAGTGTGGAGCCAAGAAGTCCGGTAAGTACCGGCATGGGGTGATTCCCTCACCCTGTGAGGAAACGGCCTGAATGCTAGGTTTTAGCCACCTAGGAGGAAGGAGGAGGAAGAGGAGGAGGGAGAAACTGAGACATTTTGAATGCAGCTGAAGAAGTGGGAAAACAGAGGATTAATCATGACTGGCCCTGCCACACTGGGACAGTCGGAGGGTATGTTAATATTGCCCAATTGCAGTAAGCAATTTAACAAGCCTGTTTTGAACTAGCTGAAGTTCTTGGACTATAACACATCACAGGAATCCAAGACTCTTTAACACAGTTTCCGTGCAATGATCCTACTTTAACTTCCACAGATCTACACTATGAACTACTGAGATCAGCCATTTAGGGAAGGGCCTTTAGAACTGTCAGCCAAGGAACAGAGACTGGCTGAGTCTGGGAAAATACTGTTTGAACTATAACTCCCAGTGGACCATGCTGGTTGGGTTTTTTTGTTTGTTTGGGGTTGTTGTTGTTTTTTTTTTGAGGACTTGTAGTTCACCACAGTAATGCTTCCAAGTTCTGACTGAAACAATACATTGAATCATGCAGCTTCTTTACACTGAGAAAACAGAACTTAAGAAACATTGCAAGGGTAGCTGTACATTTTATCTTACCATTCTTTTTTATTTTCACACTGATTCTATTGACATGAAAACATGCCTCATTCATCAGTCCCTGTTCTGCAGAGTTTAATGATAAAACGTGAAATTGATATATACAGACAAGTTTTTTGTTTTTTAAATTTGTAAATATCACAGGAGAGTTATGAGTAGTTTACCCATGATAAAAATGAGCTGAAACCACCAAGACAGAATCTTAGGGAAAAAATATACATATTGCAACACAATGACTATGATGCAGTTCTACATGTCATAA
Source organism: Iguana delicatissima (assembly GCA_948472985.1). Taxonomy (NCBI): domain Eukaryota; kingdom Metazoa; phylum Chordata; class Lepidosauria; order Squamata; family Iguanidae; genus Iguana; species Iguana delicatissima. Next base: position 186,673 of record CAOKZL010000836.1, on the reverse strand, counting down.
TAGAGGCCTAGCCTCACCGTGGGAGATATCTTTGCCTGCAAAGCAATCCTGGGCTTTGTTTCTAAGAACAAGAAATGTTACTGGTTCCTATTTTCTAAGCATTGTCAAGTCTTGTTTCCTTCCTTCCAATGTTGCTTGCTATAAAGGGAGTTCAGTGATATTATGTTTCCATCCAACTTTCTCGTGTCAAACTTCTGCTGGAAATTTAACATTATGCAGACTTTTTACTGTTGCATTCCTTACCATTGTGATGGCTCATTGCCCTTTATGGCTTCTCTATATTTTATGTCTGCCTATAGAGCTATTCATCTTCCCAACCAAGAATGCATTTTGGTTGTATTTATGTCCCTCTTTGTGTGTGTGTGTGTGTGTGTGTGTGTGTGTGTGTGTGTCTTCAAATTGCCTGTCGACTTCTGGCAACCTCATGAATTGCATAGAGTTTTCTTACGCAAGGAATACCTTGAGGTGGTTTTGCCCATTCCTTCCTCTGAAATATAGCGTACAGCACCTGGTATTCATTGGCAGTCTCCCATCTAAGTACTAAACAGGGCTGACACTTCTTAGCTTCCAAGATCAGATGGGAATCTGGTGCCTTAAGAGTATTTAGACATGTTCAACACAAATATTGCCTGCAGTGACCACAAAAGCAATTTGGTGTATGAATGGAAGCACTTTTCACATGTAACATGGTAGACAACCTGATACCCTCCAGATGTTTGAGACTACAACTCCCATAATTCCTGACCACATCCCATTCTGATTGAGGCTTATAGTAGTCACAGTCCAAAGCATCTGGAGAGCACCAGTTTGCCTATCTCACTTTAATGAAGCAGTAGGATTAAATACTGCAGGAGGCTTGACTCAAGCTCACCCCCTTTCCTGGTCCAAAATGGTTGGATGGAGTAGCATTTTCAGAAATTTAGCATCCTCCAGGTTGTCCTGTTCCTTCAGTACAAGAGAGTACATTCTCTTCTGCATGAAGCTGGCATTTAGTGCAAAACTGGGCTGCTTAAACACTAGCAGAATCATGTATGCTTGATGGAATCAAGGTGTTCAACAGGCAAGTTGCTATAGTAGAAGAACTGGTGTTTGCAAATGGAGCGCCTTTCTTTGAGTTTGTACTTAGAAGAAACAAGAACTTTAAAAGGTGCACCCAGCATGCTATCAGCTGCACTTGTGTTTTAATTTAATATTAAACCTGATGACTCACTCAAAGGTATTTACTAAGTAAGGCACTGGGGGTGGATGGAGGGTGGTAGTGCCATGGTACGTGGCCTATTAAATAATGCCCCATTGAGAGAAGGAGAGATTAAAGGATTCCTGAATGCATTTCAAAGGCGAGACTACAATCTGAAAACAGCCATCAGTGCATCAGGAATATGGGAAGTTCCTTCCCAAGGTACCTGTTGCACAGAATGTAATTAACTTCTAATTAAGTGGAGAAATTGGATGCTGATGGAATATGTTTACGGATTGTCTAACAGAAGAGTGTGGGCTGAGGCTCTGAAATATTGCTTATTAAAAATATTTGTACCTATTTATATATGTCTGAGATAATTAAGTTATCCTGGCCATCTCATACCACCATGTGACATATGATCTCATGTTGGCAAACGGACTGGGAATATTACTGATTTCTGTCTCTCCTGCCCATCAGATATGATTTCTTGTTTATTTTATTAAAATAAAAATATTCCATCCTATGTCTGAATATATGCAGTACCCATGGATAATAGCTGAGAGCCAGCATAGTATAGTAGTTGGACTGTGACTCTGGAGACCAGGGTTTGATTTCTCACTCAGCCATGAAAATCGACTGGGAGATCTTGGGTACATCACACACTCTCAGCCCCAGACAACTCTGTGACAGGCTTGTTTTAGGGTCACCATAAGTCAGAAATTATTTGAAGGCACACAATAACAACCACCACCACCACAATAGTCAACGACAATAGCCAAACAGTAACCCACTGCACACCCTTCCCTGGAAATAATCACCATCAATTTATGGAAAGGACTTTCTCTACTGGCACGCTTCCAGGGTTTCTGCGGGGGGGGGGAGTTATGATAGGCTGCTGCCATTCAGACTGAAACTAGTTTTGAAAAGTTCTAGGCTAAGACTGGGGAACACTTGCCCTCCAGAAGTTATTGTATTGCACCTCCCATCAGACAGAGTCAGCATAGACAATGGTAAGAGATGATGGGGTGTTTTTAGTATGACAACATCTGAAGTACCACTATCCTGCCCTAGATCGCCTGGCTCTTTGGATGTTTCTTCTCTCTAACCCAATTCTAGAAAAAAATTTATATGGAAAGAATGTTCAAACCCAGAGGATATAGAGCAGTGGTTCTCAACCTGTGGGTCCCCAGATGTTTGTGGACTTCAGCTCCCAGAAGCCCTGAGCATTGACCATAGTGGCTGGGGCTTCTAGGAGCTGAAGTCCACAAACATCTGGGGACCCGCAGGTTGAGAACCACTGATATAGAGTTTAAGAGAACCTTGTGAAATACCCTTAAAATGTACATGCCAGTGTACCACCCATGCAGGATAGCAAATGGGGAAGATTTTAGCAAGGAATATGCTTTTCAAACCAATGTCATCATCTGCTTTGCAGAAGAGTAAATTTTATTTGGTGGAGACGTGGTGCTGAATGACCAGAGGGGAAAAAGGAAGGTAAGACGAGGCACTAAACACAGGCTTTCAAGAAACAAAAAGTCAGTCTGATGGTGGAACAAAGCTATAGCACAGCTATTTATATTTTTAATTTGCATTTCTCCAAACGCTTGCTATCTGTTTTTCTGTCTAAAGCATTTCTGCAAGCTCTATAGTTGCTCTCCCCACAAAAGAGGGAAAAGAAAAAGAAAGGCCCAGATTTATATTTGAAATGAAAACCACCAAAAAAATCAGTGGCCCATTCACACTATGCAGTTCTAGTGCCATTATTCCATTTTAACTACCATGGCAACATCCTATGAGATCCTGGGATTTGCAGCGAGGAACATTTAAAATTCTCAAGTAGAGAGAGCTTTTGGTGCCTCTGATCAAACTACAAACCCTAGAGGGATTCCATTGGATGTAGCCATCACAGTTAAAGTGGGATAATAGTGCTATAATTGTTTAGTGGGAATGGGTTCTAGGTGATGTAAGCTATATTTTAGAGAAACGGAATGGCAAACCATCTCTGAGTATTTCTTGCCTAAGAATATCCCATAAAAATCATGGAGTTGCCATAACAGGCAACTTGAAGACACACAAACACACAGCAACCTACCATAATAAGATAATCCCTGTCCTCAGGCTTACAGTCTCAAGGAATGCTGAGATACCTTGGTTTTACTTAAAAAAGAAAGAAAGACAGAAAATTCCTCACTGCTGAGGTTGCCCCTTCATCCACTCTACCTTGTAGTCACTGTCCTTTCCACTATTCTGTGTCTTTGGCCCTTTTCACACGGCATTTTCCATGCAAAAGAGGGCCTGGAGCATCGTACGATTGTGAGGAGCGATCCACACGACACATTCACAATCGCGAGACGCTCCAGAGACTAGCAGGTGCCAATTGCACACCTTTTCATTTTCAGCTAGAAGCCGAAAATGGTGCACAATCACGCATTGCTCCTGGGCTCTGTGTGCACTTACCTGGCGTGCAGAGCCGCTGGAGCCGCGCCGGTCATGCTTCCTTCCCCAGCGCAGCCTGGGAAGGTCCCAGGCTGCACTACGGAAGGAAGAAGCGGGGCTCTCGTGTGAGCAGGCAGCTTGTGCGGAGTCGAAGGACCCTGGACGCAAGAGCCTCTTGCTGGAGGCAGCTCGCGCAATCCAGCACCGGAAGACAGTAAGGTGCGGAAAGGGCCTTTGTCCCCTTAGCGTGAGCCCTGGCAGTAAACAGGTATCTACTCAGCTCCTTTCTCTCTCAGGAACCAACCATTAACGCCATTGCAGGTCCTCATTTTTCTGAACAATGACAACAACAACAACAGAGCATGTCATACACACACTCCTCCCAAATGAGCTTGCACATTGATTCTGAGCTGACATCTTCTCACATTTGAAGGTGGAGACAAGGCAACTAAAAGGCTAGGGTTTCTGGGACTGTTTTTTCTGTTTTTCTGTTATTCAGTCATTTTGATACTAAACGAACCGCGTTGGAAAAATTCATTCTGAAAAATTTTTTTAGAAATCACTATCTGGTTTGCACCTGTATGAACTTTAGGAAGGCACAAAGAGTGATGGAAAGTAGGGATGAGCCTGCATTAAAGAGGGGGAAGTGGCTACCCCAGTGCAGCAGATGGTGGGGATCATAACATATAAATATATTTCCTTCAGTCACAGTCCAGATGAGGAGAGGTCCCTGTGGACTTTTCTGCCTCAGGGGGAAAAATCAATTTTGTTGGCTTTAGGTGCTTTCCTTTGGCAGCATCATTTCCAGCTTCCTCTCAGCTGCTCCATCTTGGGCTGGCCCTGATGCAAAGAATAATAGGGCTCATTTATTCTCATACAAGAATATCCTGAGACAAAGCAACACCAAACAAATATTGCAGATAACATGGCTTAGTGGAGTTTGAGAGTCATAGAATCACAGAGATGAGGAGCTGGAATCTAGCCCAGAGGTCATCTTGAGCAGGAAACTATAACTAAAGCATCCCTGAGAAGTGGCCATCCAACCTCTGCTTAAAAATCTACAATTAAGGAGAGTCCACCACTTTCTAAGCCGGTCTGTTCCACTGCTACATCAAAGAATTCTCCTTAAAGTTCAGCTGGAATCTCCTTTCACAATTCAAATGTTGTGGAAGTTTGTTTACTTTATAAACCTCTTGTTCTGTTTGTTGTGATTGTTGATTTACAAACTTTAAAATGTTGATTTAAAAAAACTAAAAAAGAAGACTCAGATGAAAGGACTGAACAGGAGATTAAGCCATGGGAATGATCTGGAAAAGGTAGAAAGTTGTGACAAATGTGGGTATGCTTTGTAAAGAGGTTGCACCAATATGAGTTTTACACAGGAAAGTATTATGGAATGTTTCTCACTCACTTCTCCTGCTTTCAATATTACAAAATCACTCTCAAGCCAGGGGAGAAAGGTATTCTCTGGGCTAACTCTATGCATGTGAAAGTAGCTGTCTGTCATTAAATATAGGCCAGCAAGGCAGCTAGATGAAGATAACTGCTCTTATTCCAGTCTGTTATCATGGATTGTTCAATGTGCATCAAAAGATAACAGATATCATGTATCAGATATTCAGTCAAGATGCATGCTCCTGTGCTTGCTCGTGGCAATCACACTTTGCTGTGAAGGTTTTTGATTTATCAAGCAGAGGTCTATCAAGACTCCAGATAGAAGATGTAAACACAACCGTAATGTATGAACTACGGTCCTTCCTCCACATTCATGAATTTGACCTTTGCAAATTTGATTATTCGAGAGGTGAGCATGCGTCTTCTCTCCCCCATTCCCCTCCTCCCATTCTCTTGCATCTTGCCAGGTGCGGAGAAGGAAGGCAAGTGCCCAGACAAAAGGCAAGGAAACGCGGGGCGAGGCACATGCACACCTTCCTTCTCCCCTCTGGAGTTCCCCCTCCCATTCCTTTGTCTCTGGCCCCAGCACTGAGAACATGCATTGAGGCAAAAAGGAAGGGAATGGGGTGTGTGGGGGAGGCTTGTGTCAGCCTTCCTTCTCCCCTCTGGAACTCCTTCTCTTCATTTCCTTGCCTCTGGCCTGGGCGCTAAGAATTCACTCCAAGGCAATAGACAAAGGAATCGGCGGGGGGGGGGGCTCACAGAAGCATTTCTTCTCCCCTCCAGAGCTCTTCCCCTTCATTTCCTTGCCTCTGGCTCCAGCACACAAAAGGCAAGGGAATGGGAAAGGGATTGCAGGGGAAGTTATTCATGGTTTTTCCACTTTCGCGAGGGTTCTGCACCCCCACCTTTGTGTCAGTGGAGGGGCCACTGTAATTATGAAAGCTACAACTAGCACTAATTTCCTTGTGTGCAGTGACTGATCACCACGATCACAGAAGTGCCACCACAACCTCTGAAATGGCTTGCGTCCTTAGCCGTGGTAATTTAACATTGTACTCACGAGCATACATCTCAAGAACACTGGGAATATTCTGTTATGAACTGATCGGTCACCAGAATGTTAAACTAATCTCACAAGGTTTTTATTTTTATGGTTGGATCTTGAAATGTCCCATTCCAAATGCCAATTATAAAACATTGCCTTTGGCTACATATTGTACCAAATCCCACATTTCTAGGTAGTTTTGTAATAATCTGACTCCTATGAAGTACACTTTATGTTCTGCTTTTGATATACCAAATGTCTGGGTGTAACTACTTTACTCTGGACTATATGTGTACAAATGCTTAGCCTTCTAAGCTACGTAGAATTACCTCAACAATTGGAACTTCATTTAGCAGCAGAAATGTACAAATCTCCAGTTTCTGCAGCCTGGCTAATAATCTGTGTCAGTTTGTCAAATTTAAATTTCCTAAATCATGTGATGGTACTAGCTGGACGATTCAGATACTCCACGAATGACTGAATCAATTCTTGGGTAAGGCTCAAGTATTTTCTCTTCCCCTTTGAGATTTATTTCTGATCCCTTCCTAGCTCTGTGGTATTTCACACCTACCTCCCACATTTCTCAGCATCTCCACACTTTGATTCATTCTCTATGATATCCTGAACTTGCTCTGTTGACTATGGCTTGCTCATTCATTGCTTGTTGGCTCAGCTGGGCATTAGAAAAATGAGCCTTTGTTATCCCTTCTGACCATCTGAAATCATAATATTGAAGCAGCACAAGCTCGACTTCCTCTGCTACTATCCTCCTTCTACACGATTCCTTCCTCCTTCTGCAGTGCCTGAATAAAGGAAATAGTTATATGAGGAGCCTTAAAAAAATGCCATGTCTCTTAAGAACATTCTGCTTACATACAGTTGTCTTCACAGCACTGTTTTTCTTCCTACTGAACCAGAGAACTTCAACAATGTAAAATTTAGGTTGCCAAGAATGTTGCTTTTATGTTTTTTCAACTGCTCCATCAAGGGAAATAACATGCTTATGTTGCACAAATTATGAGCTCAGGTTCTGGTTAGTAAAGCCTGGCATTGTGGCTGGAGATGTTTAGTTAGGTCATACTTGCCCTTAGATCTCATTCATTCATTCATTTGCTTTAAACACTGGAAACATTAACATTTTAGAGCCAGCAACTGAGAGCACTGCTTGGGAAGTTACTTTTTAAAGGTAATTCATTCCCCTTCATGCTTACAGTATGTCATATTGTGTTAAAACAATAACTTGTTAGGTTGTTTGTTTTCTATTACTTTCCCATGACTTTCTGTTCCTTTTTAAAGGAAAAAGCCCCCTTTGGATAGATAAGAGAATGGCATAAAATGAAAAGAAATCCCAACAAATGACCTTATAAATGCCCTGAAGAAAGAAAATGCCTTGAGAAGGGAAAAATGCCTCAAAGAAAAATGCCCTGAAAAAATAACAGTTAAAAGGAAACAGGAGATGTTACTTTTTGCAGCAATAAAATAAGTTCATTCTTCTCTATTTGCTACTTTTGAAGTGTAACTCTGTCAACACTCTGATTTATTTATTTGGTCATTTTATTTAAATATTTTATTCTACCCTTTTGTATCTTATGGAGGTGGCAAACAGATACAACAATAAAAGCAACTTAAACAATTCCACATTAAAATCAATGAATAATTTAAACAAGATGAAAATATATTAAACAACTCAGCAAATCAAAATTCAAAAATTCAACAAATCAAAAATTCTTATGATGAGTTGCTTCTGGTGTTATTGTCTTATTGCTCTAGTTAAAAGTATCTACCTTGCTTGTAAGCTATTGCTTCTGTACACTGAGAGAGAGAATATCCAGCAGTGGATAAAACACAAGAATATTTATATCAGTCTTTAGCAAGCCAAAAAAACTACAGTTTTTGACTTGTGCTCTGATTTTTGTAAACAGACTTCTTAAGTTTGTTCTGCATTTTCTGTACTAAAAAAAAAGCCTAAACTTATTTGGATCTATGTTTTTTTTTTTAATGCTCTTTTGCTTCCTATAGTGTATCAACAAAATTAAGAAGTGACATACCTTGTTCGGACAAAAAGATAAACTTAGTATTGCCTTTTGGTCTTTGAGCACCAAATCATACTGTTAAAACATACAGAGTTCTACTGAAGAGAAGGGAAGATGAATGTTCAGGAAGTCGCTCACTTGTTGGCTCAGCATTTCTGGGCATAAAAATTATAAATCACATAATATCGAATACTTAACCAGAATGCGGAAGGCTGGATTTACAAATGTTAACAGAGTTAGCTACTAAAAAACTGGACACCTAAACATGAGCAAAGTAGGTGGGTGGAAAGCCACAGAGAAATCCACAAGCAACCAGATTTCTGTGGTGTTTTAAGATCACTGCTTGGTTTGGACACAGTTGCCAGTTCCTTTTGAGACAATGAGTACTTGAAGTTTTTGAAAAGATGCTTTTGACACCTCTTCTGATATTTTCTTTACTGAATAAGAGACAAGACTGTAAAGTTTAATGGAATTCCTGGAGCACAGCTGGGCCTGATCCATATCATGTGCTCTGCTCCTTAAGTGGGGGCGGGGCAGGACACCTTTTCAGCTGGCAGACAGTGCTGGGCTTCATGACTTTGTTCCTATGGTGAAGGAAATTATGGTGGAGAGTCTGAAGTTAGTGGGCATTGGGTTCTTCTAGTCAGCACTATGGGTCTTCCCTCAAGGGAAATTAATGCATCAAGGCCATACAGTCTGAACGAGGGCCCAAAATAAAATCCTTCTTCTCTTTCTGTGTGGACAAGGTGTCATTTAGTTTGGAGTCTAGACATGATTGAGTCCTGACACCATATTTCTACTGCTGAAAAACAGTCCATCTTTAAAAGAAGTTGATGTTTGCCTGAATATTTATCAATATGAATTATATGATATTAAATTCCAAAGAATCATAGTTATAAAGAACTAGAGTAGCTGGTCTACTTTCCATCCTAAGCAGAGTTTCTTCACAAGAGAGCAAAGCAGGTGACTGCATGGTTGACAGGCACCGCACGCCACCATCTTGAGATGCTTAAAAAGTTCTACCCATATTTGAGGTTCAAAATCACCCGATCTAATTTCTAGAGCAGAGCAGTTCAACTTCTCAGTTTTCAGTGGTTCTGAGTTTGTCTCTTTCTGATGCATGACTGTGTTTATATGTTATTAATGCATACCAAGAGATACGCAGATTAACTCAAACCATGAAAAGAAATCCTACTGCAGTAGGACTGTCATACTGACATTCTTGTTGCTGTTGTTGGATTTTAGCTGATACTCACATTGCAGTAACATATTTTGTGTGTGTGTTTGTGTGTGTGTGTGTGTGTGTGTGTGTGTGTGTGTGTGTGAGAGAGAGAGAGAGAGAGAGAGAGAGAGAGAGAGAGAGAGAGAGAGAGAGCGAGCCTTCAGGCTGCCTGTCAATTTATGGTGACCACATGAATTTCACAGGGTTTTCTTAGGCAAGGAATACTCAGAGGTGATTTTGCCAGTTTCTTCCTCTGAAATACAGTCTACAGCCCCTGGTATTCCTTGGCTGTCCCCCATCCAAATACTAATCAGGCCCGGCCCAGCTTAGCTTCTAAGATCAGACAGGATCTGGTGCTTTTAGTGTATTTAGTGACATGGTACTGTGCCTTCTTTTGTATGGCTCTTTTCTTGTGTTTATTTCATTATTGTTAGGTGTTCTATGGAAAAGCAAGGCATAAATGTAATAAATAAATGCTTAGTATAGAAAAAAAAAGACAAAATTGAAATTTATGTGAATAGAACAGGGGCAAAGTAAATGTCTTAATGCCAACACAGTAGAATGTGGGTGAGAAATCTACTGGCCTGTGACTAAGTCACTATCTGCAAGGAAACTTTTTCTCATCATTTGGAATAAAGGAGTCTCCCCACAGAGGTCACTGAACTCCCACTCTCATCAGTTCTGTTGGATGGTCAATGATGATGTCCCATACTTTAGTCAGCAAGCATCCCAGGAAGCAGGTGGTTACAATGCAGGAACTATTAAACCAGCCCAGGTCAGTTACAGCTTATTCAGCAGAATGAAGGGAGAAGCAAAAGAGTGTTTCTCAGCCGGTCCAGCTCTCATAGTAAGTCAGTAGTCCAAATAAACAAAGCCAGCAAAGGAGTGAAATAGAGTTGTAAATAGTCCAAGATCCAGAGAACACGAAATGTCAAAGGGTACTGCCAATCACCAAGGTAGATGGTTGTAAGCAACAAAGCCTTCAGAAAACTGCTGGAGATTTATAGCCAGGTACCTCAAGGCCTCAGGTACTTAATTAGTCAGCATCTCTTACTTAAGAGTCTCTGGAACCAACATAACTTCTCCTTATCCCTCCTAATTTGGGAAATGGTTGCATTATATCTTCAACCTCCTGTTGGGCAGTAGGACCCCTTCCTTAGTCCCCAAGCACTTCTGACTCAAAGAGACAATCGACAGCAGGAGTTGTTAATTCTTAGCCTTCCCAGCATTCTGACTTTGTATCGAAATCTTCTGACTCCAGAAGGTGGGTGACAAATGAAGGGAGTGGAAGTCCAGCACCTAGAGGATCAGAGGTTCCCTCTCTTGGACTATGAGGTAACAGAAAACTGCATTTCAATGTACTTGTTGACTGATAGGCTTTCTCTCTCATTTTTAATCACGCAGAATAATTTGGCCCATAAGATTGAATTTGGTTTGCACTTATTCAACAAATTAATGGGAATATTGAGTAAAATTTTTGTCTTTACCTAATTATTATTTTGAAATACAAAGGATTGGTTTTGAGATCATAGGCTGCCTTTTTTGTACCAATAGTTAAAATCAGGTGCATGAACGAAAGACACACTGCATGAGAACCAACAACGTTTTACTGAATTGTGCAGGCAGAAGTTACTTTCCATATTTTCAGCAAATTAGTATATGGATTATTTTGTTTTAGGCAAAGATAGATCAGATGTTACTGACTCATTTATATCCTAATCCTTGTAGCAGTTAATTAGTGCTACAAGCCCAAGGAGATTATCTATTTTAAGGTCTGATCCTTTGAAATCCCTTCATAATTTATTTTCCTTCCTGACTGTATAATATATAAAGATGTGAGTGCAATATATCTTGTGGATTTCTATGGTAGATTTTTTCCAGTTGTGTGTACATTCCTTTGTCAGATTATGATTTATTTCTGTAAGCACTTTCCCATTTTAAGTTGTCAGATGTTTCCTGTACTTATGCATGAAAATGTTTAACCTTTCAGAAGCAAAATTCTAAAGCTGGAGTATTGAGCTCATTTGCACACAGTTGCCCTGCTAAAATAAATGATTACTGTATCTTCACCACTGGATATAGGATCTATTGGACAGTCTTAGAAGACTGCACAATACTGGTTTTTGGAAGGCATGAAAGACATTCCAACTACTTACCAATGTTTTCTGAGTAACTTTGCATTGGAGGTGGTACAAGGATCAAAGCAGCCACGTGCCCACAAGGAAAGAAAGAAAAGCAACAGATTTATTCTGTTACAGCTTTGATTCCCCCCCCCCCCGTGGTTACAGGATACTGTCAAAAGCAGGGAAACAAGATTAAAGGTTAATTCAGCTGCTTGCATCAGCTTAAGCAATTACCCTTTGTGTCATCAATCCTGATTTTCTAAAGATCTCTTGTTATATAGGAAACAAGAGAAATTACATTTCTATTGTAGAGTATTCAAACCTGATGATATGAGGCCCAGTCATATTTACTTAGAAATACATCCCACTGAGTTCAGTTGGACATATTCCCACATATGTGTGCAGTCTCCAAAACAAACTATTTATTTAATTTAGATGAAATATGTAATGTTAACTATTTCATCTATATCTTGCCCTTCAAATATTATTATTTCGAGGATAGCTAACAGTCCTACTAAATAATTAATAAGTAAATAATGCTCAAATCTGCAAAATTATCATTGTAGTAATAAAATAGCAAAAAGAGTGCCTCTGCCTTGACATGAGAAGAGACACCCCAACTTGGGAACCAGGGAGCAAAACTCATGACTGCCCTGGAAAAAAACAGAGATCTGGCACCCCTTCTCCTTATTCACTGCACCTCACCTGGCCTCATTTTCCCTCTGCTTGTCCCCAAGGATGTCTGCGTGTCTACCAGTCCTCTGTTTTAAGGCAGTATCAGTCACCCTGTGCCACTGATTCTACGTAACAGACAGTAAGCAATGCTGCCAGGTTAAACAAGTGGAAGGAAGAGAGGAAGGAAGGAAGAGTAGAGGCTTGGAATGGGTTGTGAAACAGAAGGCATAAGGTTAGGAAAGGGAGACACAGTGACAAGGTGCAAAAGAGGAAGGTAAGATGAGGCAAGGTGGGGAAAGGAAGGGAAAGTGGGATAAGGCAGCAGTGCCATGGTGAGGAAGAAGGAAGGCAAGTCCTCCAGTAGTGGGGAGAGAGGCAGTTCATTGCTCTGGCTCCTCTGGGCAGCTACTTCATTCTGCTTAACGGAGAGGGCAGCTATGAATAGAGCTCCCACTCACAAGAAAGCATCTGACTGTACCTCTGCCCAGCCTAATGTCCATATCTGACCAGTCCCTGGACTTAGGTTGCTATATGTGTTTTCTACCTAATGGAAGAAAAGTGTTTTGTATAATCAAAGTTACTTAAAAACATCTTAAAAGTCACTTTAAAATGTTGCTTTCTTACTGTGCTGCCAAAACAAGGACAGATAAAGTTTGGTTTTCTTTTTAAGAGTGCATGGGTTCTTGGATTTATACACCAACCTGGCTTTATCCTATGCCCTGCAGAATTGCCACATATGACCAGAGTTAATCTATCCTTCCATGCTTTCTGGCCTGAAGTTGCCTTTGCTGCTTTATGAATGTAGGTTCTAGTGGGCATTTTCCCCCCCAGAAGAGCCCAGTTTCATTGCAGGGGGACATTTGATTTGGATGGTAGCCTTTCTATCATCAACTATTATCAACTTCTTGAATTACTCTGACAATATGGCAGCAGCTGCTTCATTGCCAGACACAGCATTGCCACTCAGTTTTAGGTTTTTAAATCCAACCCTGTTCCTAAATCTGTGCAGTACTTACAGTTAAGGTCTTGGTGACACTCATTTGAGGGGATGCCCTGCTTATGTTAAGCGTCAATATGGCCTCAATGCCTTGTGGCACAATACATTGATGTTAGTGGGAATGTGTTTTCTGTTCATGTCCTCCTACCATTAATTTAATGCCTTCTCCATTTTAATTAAGCACCTACCCGGTATCATGCACTGTGGATGCAGTTTTTACAGTCTGAGGTGCAACAACAAAACTAGCATGGATTTCTTTTTCCTTCTGCATAATTTCACAGATGGAAGATTAATTCTTGCCATACGTCTTACCATCCTCAGTGCACATTTTGTTTTCTCTCCTGATTATGTCAAGAACTTTCACCTTTTCACTTAAAGGAAGAACTTTACAGGTTCTCTTAGGCTTATCAGGATTGCCAACATCATCTCTCTTTCACTTTGGGGCCATTACAAGAAACACAAGGACTCAAACAAAAGGACTTTATGAGGGATTGTACTGGACAAGGGCAAGGAGTTTACTGAGCAACTACAAAAATTTTGCAGTGGGACACTATTGCGATTAGATCACAAAGAGTAACCGAGAGCCCTGCTAAGAGACTGGGTAGTGTTAGAGCATGCATAATACTTTATACAGCAAGGAAATGTGAGACAGCATGAAACAGTGCAACACTGAGCGAATGGGGCATCATTTGCTTGAATTCTACATTCCCTGCCATGTAATACTATATGTACTGTACTGCAGTTAGCCTTATGTTGCTTTATTACTTTGATTTCTATTCTGTTACTATTAGATTTTTAAAGGACATATACTGGGGTAACTGAAATTGCATTTACTGGTCACACAGTTATGGGAGAGCTACTGAAGCCTCAGATCTGAAACTTCTTTGCAATTTAAAGCATGACTCTTCTATAACAAGTGTAGGAGTGTATGAGGAGTGGCTTTGTTGACAAGACCAAGGTTACTGGCCACACAACACTTTCAAAGACTTGGGTCACCTTTTTCTTTCCCACTGCCACCTGAATCTGATGCAAATTGTGTGCAGTACTGGATTTATGCACAGGGGTAATCAACTACACTTTAGTGCTTCAGAAAACAATTTTTTATAATTTTATATTTTCCCCCCTTTGGTAATGCTATGAGACCTCTTAAACCTGATACAGCTTAGAGTCTCAGCATGCCTTACTTTAACCCCAATATGTGGCAAGGACAATATAAAACTCCAACTTCCTCTAACAAGTATACAGTTAGTGTAACAAAAGATAGTAACAACCAGAAAACAACCACAGTTCCCTGTCTCTAAAGTGTTACGATTGCTCTGTACAGCTCAGTAAACACCAAGATGATTACTTCTATTATTTTCAGAGGCAATGTTTAACATCAATATTTCTTCTGTTATCAGCCATGCTGCAATCTAATCCATGGTGACCTTAAGAGTGGAAGAACTAGGACTGAAACTATTTGTATGCATGTGATATAATTCATCATAATCGGTAACTGTGACATAAACATCAAGGACAAACTCTGAAACAATATAAAATCCAAAGACTGATAAGACATTTTGACACATTTAAAATGTCAGAAATTCAGTATAACTTAATAGTGACCTTGTTTTGTTTTTCCCATATTCCTTCGTTCAAATTCTGAAAACACAGTTTACAGGGAAGAGATGATTACCCTCTTTTTCCTATCTCTGTCTCTTCATCTATGCTAGCAGTATTCCAAAGAGCAGTGTGTGTTAAATTTGATACTGACTGATGGGTGTATTTTTATTTGAATAGATGTATATTAAAATGATAAATACAGTGATAGACCTGGATCATTTTATGAAGGGTGGAATGTAATTTTTGAAAAGTAAATGAGTTTAATAAAATCATGTTATTACCTGCATGTTTTCTGCTGCCAAACATATAACCAACCTGTTATACATACAATCAAATACATATGTGAAATATATAAGAAATATACTATTGCTCTTCAGTGGTTTCTATCTGCCAAGTAGGATAAACATGAATAAATAGATTTTAGAAATGAGAATATATGGGAACCAGTGTGGAAAATTAGACACTCTGATCTTAGAAGTTTTGTATTCTTTTTTTAAAGTACATAATGATGATGGCAGAAATAAAAAAACATTATATTTAACTGTTTACCTTTAAAAATGCCTCAACAAATAAAATTTGAAAGAATATTCAAAGGAAAGTTGAAGAAAACAGGGGAAACAAATATGGGTCCAACGTTAGAACTATCTAAAGAAGAGCCACTGAAATGAATGAGAGTTGTTAGTGTCACAATAACTTACTCAATTGTTTCCTCAAAGTCAGCTTTGACAGGACGTTAGATAAGACTAATGTTGGATATATGCTATGGATTTTTCCATAATATGTGAAGAAACTTTTGGGCCTACTTTACAGATGGCACTTTCCCTAAACAGGTATAGGAATTTCCTTTACTTCCAATACATCTGAAGGTTCCATGGGTGAACGATCTGCAGTCAGTAAGGCCTCAAATGTAGTCTCAGCCCTTGCTTCCACCTTACCCTTGTCCTATTCCCTATTGCCCTTTCCTTGCTGCTGCTAGCTTTTAGTTTCCCTCTCCTAGACATGCTGGTCTTTCATCTGGGGGAAAAAGATGAACAAAATAAATTGCTGCTATGCCAATGCTCAGCCTTCAAGTTACTGTAGTATGGGACTCTTCTTACCCGAATGACTGTGTGTCTTTGATGATTATAAATCAAATGAAGAATCATTACATATGTCTATTTTAATCACATCTTTCTGTTGTTAGAAGCTACTACAAATTGCAGCTTGTCAATATGTATGTACAGGTACTTAGTGAAACTAATATATGTGTTATATTCACAGAATATTCACTTCCTTTCCCATATATATAGATAGGACAATAGAGACACAATAGACAGGTGGGACAATAGATACGCTGTTGAATGCCAGCACCCTAGATGCAAAGAGCAGCATGTCAGAAAAACCACCACTGATCTTCACACTAGATTCAGGAACCACAGACCAGCAGTCATAATCAAAACAGCGCAACAACCTGTTGTAAATACATTTTAATTCTGAGTGACATAGCTTTTCCAACATGGTCATATTTCCTGTTTAAAAAACTGTGTTTCAACCACACTAGAGAAAAGAGAAAACCTCTCAGGCTTGAAACTTTGGTGCCAAATAGCCTTAATTTAAAAGACAATGTCACTTTAAAAAAGGAGGAAGAGAAGGGGAGGGAGAAAATAGAAATGTGGCAGCACGTTAAAAACTAACTGGTTTTTATTTTAGCATAATTGTTCATGGATATAAACCCACCTCTTCAGATGAAGTGCTGACTGGTATTAAGGCCTCAGGTAGAAAGCATATTAGTACAGTTGTGGGAGCATACTAGAATTGGATAGGATCCAGAAAGGTGAAAATCGTGTCCCTTGTCCTAAATTTTCAAAGGGCTGTTATCACCTCACCCAACTGTTTAGAAATTTAGAGCAGCAGACACGATTTGCATTTGTCTAGATCCTACTACATTCTATCCCACTCCCACAATGGTATAAATATGTTTTAACCTAAGGTTTTACTACCACTCTGTACTGCATCTGAAGAAATGGGTTCATATCCATGAAAGCTTGTACTATAATAAAAACCACTTTATCTTAAAGGTACTGCCACATTTTCCCCCTCTCCCTCCCATCCTTCTTATTATGCTGCAAGAGACTAACACAGCTACTTCTTTGAAAAATTCCAGTCTTATTTCTAGCACTATCCCCTGAATTCCATCCCTAGACTTTGGGAATTTTATCATTGTCACTGGATGCTGTTCATGAATCACATCCCAATAGACATCACAGAGGAAGGCAGAAACTTAAAACTTCTGATGCTTCCTTAATATACCTGTTTACAGTCATTTTATTCTGTAAAGTAATCCCCATGTTTCCCAATTGTCAAATCAACAGGCAGACCTTAAGAACTTACAGTCATACTTTGGGTAGCTTGAGATGGGGTTAAAGGAAATACACATACCATGTTCAGTTTTAACTGCACAAGTGATACTCCATTGTACCATGCCACACTTAGATATACTGTTTATGGCTCACTATGTCAATCTACTTTGTACTTCTTATAGAGCAGAATGTCGTCTACAAAGCCTCATGCTGCCACATTAAAGTGACTATAAAGTTTCCTGGTTCACATCCTGAGAACCACTGAGCCTCAAAACAAGCCATTTGTGCTAGGCTAATGGAATTTTAGGCTTTTTAACTCTGTACTTTGAACAGCCAGCCCCTATGCTGTATTATAACATACCCTCCAATTTGGCAGGGACGATCCCAGTTAATCCTTCACTATCCAACTTTTTCAGCTGTTTTTAAAACTCTTTCTTCCACTTTCCCTCTCTGTCCTCAGCTTACTTCCATCACATTCAACTGACTTCAAAGTGCAAAAGTAATTTCAACAAAGTTAATTTGGGAAGGTAGAGGAGGGGCAGAATCTTACCTTTCCCAGTAGACTCAGAGAACAGCAAACTGCTGCAGCCTTGCCTAGCTTGTGTGTTCTTCCTCATTTATAACATCTGTCATCTTGACTCTTCACGCTGTGATGTTGCTTGGCTATGTGGCCCAGCTCTCATCTCTGAAATGATGAAAGCCATACTACAAAGCCTCAAGCTGCAGCATTAAAGCAACTTTAAAGCATCTTGGCTGGTATCCTGAGAACTGCTGAGACTCAAAGGAAGCCACTTGTGCTAGGCCACTGGAATTCTGAGCTTTTTATCCGCGTGCTTTGAACAGTCAGCCCCCATGCTGTATCACAAAATGATTCTGAACACTTCCCAGAACAGTTTTATACATAGGTTGCCATGCTGTGTGACAAAAGGGGTGCGTATGTGAGTATGTTTCAGTCCAAGGCCTCCTTGGGCTCATGGAACTACTTTTAGGCCTTTTGAAATCTGGACAGTGTGTGTGTGTTTTACAGTTAAAGCAATTATCACACACAAATCCAGCAACTTCAGAGTGAAGGAGAAACAACTGTGATGCTGAAATAGATTTACTTTGGGGGTGTTTCTTTCTGTTGAAAGTCATAGGATTATGAATAATGTGTAAGATTACAGCCACATCATTATAGTTTCCTACACTGAAAGCTGAAAGTCATAAAAACAAACATCAGTGTTACTCTCTGATAACCAGTGTGAGAAATACATATGTGCGCACACAAATTATGACAGGGTACAAATACACTTAACTGAATTCTTAACAAAAAGAAGAAGTGGAAAAGCAATTAGGCAGATAAAGTTACTAGGCATAGAGTGCAGTACCCAACATTATGTGCATGCCAGTGAATATTTGAAGATAACTTTAATCCAAGTGCCAGGGGGAAAAAACTAAACTATATTTGTTATGAATTTGGGCACACAATGCTGTGTGTATATGTGCAAGCCTTTAGACTGGAAATACAAATGGCTGCAAAGACTGTTACTTAAATCCATGGGTAAGCACCACTAGAAAATACATGTATGTTTGCACTTTGGAGAATTATGTATATGTATGGTACATATTTAAAAAGTTATTTCAAAATATCTACATTCCAAAGTATGATGTTTTTGCTATTAGGTAACCAGATATGATGCAAAACTGTAGCAGAATAAAGCCACAATCCAGAGAACCCATTCTGCATGCAGAAAAATAATAGATAATCTGCAAATATGTAAGGAGTATTTACGCAATTTATGCAGACCTCCTAGTCATCATATACTTATGGCTGACAACGAATTTTCCTGACATTTCCCTATAAAAAGGAACAATGGATACTAATTTTAGTGTGGGTGGGGGGAGTAGCTACTACTCTTATTCACTTATTCTTGCTACTGAGTTTTGCCTCATAGTCCTGCCACCTTCTGAAAGCTTCAAGTCTCTACTTACAGTTTTTATCCCAGTAGGCCAGAGCTTTCCAAACTTTTCTTGTTGGTGACACACTTTTTAGACATGCATCATTTCGTGACACAGTAATTCAGTTTTACTAACAAACCAGAGGTTAAACTAACCCCTTATAAGATATACAGACATATACATAAATTGTAATAACAAAATGTATGGGGACACAACTTATCTCATGAAAACCTTTCATATATTTTTAAAAATATATGATTTTTAAAAATATATGATTCATATATAAAAATATATGATTTATAAATAATAACATACATTTCCAAGATTGTAGGTGACACATCTACACACTTCAGGCAACACACTAATGTGTTGCAGCACACCATTTGGGAAGTCCTGCAATAGGCAATGTGCAGTGGCAATTACGGGGAAAAAATTGTGGGATTCTTAATCTCATACTTCAGTTAGGAGCAGCTACAGTGGAGCACTTATCTTGAAAAAAGTTTCCCAAGAAACAACTTTAACCAGCATACCAGTACCCTATAGGGATCTCATTCATGAGTAACATCCTGTAGTATCCAAGACCTGATTTTTTTTTTAACAGACACTCCTAACCGGCAATAGCAACTCCATCTCCACTCTGATTGGGTGTAGGAAAGAAGATTTGCTATAAAGAAATATAACTGTAATGGTCACTAATGGGTGGGTGTATTGATGCTCGGATCTTTGACTAAAATTACTTTCATACTGCAAATTCTGCACAAGCTCACCTAGTTATTCATTTATTTATTTATTTTGCATGCTACTTTTCTTCTGGAGCTAGGAATCAATTAAAACCTGACAATAATTATTTTTTAAAAAATTAAAGCCATCATATTAAAACAGTTTTAATTGCTTAAAATGTATTGTTGTGTGCTTTCAGTGTATACAAAAGTGTTCTGAAGAAGCACGCCCTCAATGAGAAGCCTCCCGGCCAGTGGTTACATAAATGGCTGCTGGGTCTAGTCTTCCTAGGATAGTTTATTTTACTGCGCTTACCAGTAACTGAACAGCCTCTTGTTTTTCAACCCAGTGAAGGCAGGAAAACAAACCTATGGGGGGGAGCTTATAAAAGGGGGCAGTTCGGACGGGGTGGTACCAGGCTATTTTGAAGGCGTTGCTTTCTCTCGTACTGCGTGCCACTGAGCATGTACAAAACGCCAGCCCAGCGGACGAAGGGAAAAAAAGAGCTCAGTGCAAAGCGCTGCCTTTGTGCGCGTAGAGGACGGAAGGCGCTCCTGACGCGTAGCCTCCCTTTAAGGCCGTTTCCGCACCAGACTGTCATAGCGCTATTATCCCACTTTCAACATCCTATGGAATCCTGGGGTTTGCAGTTTAGGGAGGGGCCTCAAAGGCCCCAGGATTCCATAGGATGTTGAAAGTGGGATAATAGCGCTATGACAGTCTGGTGCGGAAAAGGCCACAAGTCAACACATTCCGCGACACCCCTCATAAGGCTTTCTAAAGTGCGGGGACTAAACGCAATTCGAACGGAAACAACGGGAAGGAGCAAGTCTCGCCACTCCCAGGCGCCAATACCCCCCCCGGTAGGCGCCTAATAATCCCCCCAGCCCTCCTCCCTCCAATCGCACTCCCCCCCGCCCCACAGCGCCGACTCGCCCTCCCTCGGAAAACCCTTCTCCGGCTTTCGGCGGCTGCGTCGGCGTCGCCCTTAGCACCGCCCCGTGACCGCTCTAGCCTACTGCCTCTACTCCTCCGCAAGGGGAAAGAAGCGGGGAGGGGGCGTGAGGAGAGGAGGACGGCCAGCGGCACGCGCAGCCTTTCGGTCCGGGCGCCTGCGGAACTGAGAAGGAGGGGGGGCAGAGAGCACGGGCCGGACTGTTCCATGCGTGCGGCGGGGGAGGACGAAAACTGGATGAAGCCCGTGCGTCCGCTGGCTCTGCCCGCCCACTGTTTCTCCCTGCTTGCCTGACCTCTTCCCTCCTGTTCCTTTTTCCTGCAGCCTCCGTTGTGTGCTTTGTTCCTCCGTCAGCATCCCACTTTGCCACAGATCCTCCAATTTATTGAGTCTCTCCCCCCGCCCTCGATCGGTGCCCCCCCCGCGCCTTTCCAGGTGTCCCAGCTTCTTCCTTCTATCCTGCGTCTTGATTTTCACCCCTCCGCGCCCTTTTTAATGTTTTTGTTTTTCAACTCTCTGCATAAGAAGTATGCAGCGCTGCCTGACACGCACTGCAGCGGGTGCACAGTAGGCCCCTTTAAAAGACTCCTTGAACCATTTCGTTCATGGCTTGACCGCTAATCTTCGTTTGTGAGCGGCCCCGCGCGGGTCTTGTGCGTCGCCACCTTCCCGGCTTTCCCCCGCCTCTCCTTGCGTAGCAGTCCATGATGGACGCCACAGAAAAGATCCCCGGAGGAAGGGGTAGTTTGCCAGCCTTTCCCCAGGAAGAGGTACCTGCCGGTGGTCCTCCTGCACCCACCGAGGGCAAGTGTCCCACCCCTCTGTCGCCTCCCTTTTGGCCGAGACCTCAGTTGCAATCCATTGCACCGTTGAGTAGGCAAGGCAAAGGAAGCAGTAGCACGCAGGTGGTAGGTCTCGTAATATTTTGTTGCCCGTCCTGGTTGTTTTTATACTCTCGCGAAGTTTGTGAAGGGCAAGCGAACTCGGGTGCAGCTGGCCCGAGGGATGCTCGGGGCTGGGCTCTGCTGGAGAGCGACCGGGAGCCGAGTCCTCAGCACCCAGGCGGGACTGGTGGGAGGCGGGGCAGGGGCGGCGCAAGTGCTGTAACAGCCCTTATGCCTTCCCACAACACTGTTTCTAGGCTTGTAATCGAACTGTCAGTGTTCATAATGATTCTCAAGCCATTTCCGCACTAGACGGTTATAGCGCTACTGTTCCACTTTCAACATCCTATGGAATCCTGGGGTTTGCAGTTTCGGGAGGGGCCACATGGCCATCCATAGGATGTTGAAAGTGGAATAGTACGCTATAACCGTCTAGTGCGGAAATGGCATCAGATTGTTGTCGCTGTGTGCCTTCAAGTCATTTCCAACTTATGGCAACCCCAAGGCAAACCTATCCTGAGGTTTTCTGGGATAGAAAGTGTGTGACCCAACCGGGGTCACCCAGTGGGTTTCCATGGCCTGGCAGGGAATCGAACGCTGGTCTCCAGGGTTGTAGTCCAATGCTCAAGCCACTATACCATGCTGGCACTAATAATTCTCAGCCATGTGTATTTCTTCGTTTTTACAGTAAAGTTGTTTCTGAAGCTCTGGAGTGGAGAAGAGGGTGCTCAGGCCTTTCTCTGCATGTCAGTACTCTACATTAAACCACACCCCAAAGCATCTTGCCCTTTTTTCCAAAAGAAATAAAAAGAGGTGAGAGTTGTAGTTTGGATCAAATGCATGTAGTGTTTGTTAGGCCCTGATTTAATTTCCTGAGGTTAAATTTTGAAACTCACTTCTGTAACTGGGTGTTTTCTATATTTGTTAATATGATGAGGACTGTTTCCATTAATGGTATATACTTAAAACCATAACATAGAAAACATTTGTGTATTTCTGATGGAGGCCTGGTTATTCTAAAAGTCCAGAAGTTGCTCATCATAAACATATTCCCATCTTCACTTCTGAGATTTGTTTTAAGACAGCAGTTGTATAAATCTTTTCTGTCTGGTTGTTTTCAAAACATGGTAGGCTGCTTGGGAAGAAGTGTCTTCCTTAAGCTTGCTTGTAGAGCAGGCGTGGGAATCACATAGCATTTTAAATGTTATTGGATTGCAGGTCCCAGCAGCCCTAGGTGGTACAGAAATGATGAGAGTTGTAATCTGACAGTCTCTGGAAGGCCATGTGATACCCACTTTTGTTTCAGAGTTCTGCTAAATATGCTGCTTCTCTGGAAAAGAGGCAAGTACTCAAACCCAAAAATTCTGGCCTTGGTAACCAGCAAAAATTTGTGGTTGTACCATGATTCTTCTTTTGTGATGGCTAGAGTGAAGGGTTGTCTTTTGATGACGTGTTTAGCTTCAGAATCCCTGGAGGCACTTCTAACGTACAGCATGAAGTCAGCGCGTTCTTCTGCCCACTCCCAGCACCAACCCAAGGAGTGAGGTGGCAGCTGGTCTCTTACACATCAACCAGAGTATTCCCAAAGTGCAGAGCCACTCCAGGAGTTATTCCCTGTCCTTGGCTTCATATTTGAGAGAAAGCGGCAGCCTATCACACCTTCCAGATGATGGGCTTTCCACCGTGATGCCCTGTGGTGAATGTAGTAAGGAGAAGAGTAGGCACTTGTACATAAATTACATTTCCTGTTGCACAGATGCTTGTATTTTAGGATATGGACATTTCATGAAATGTACAGTGACTTCTGTGTAAGAGATCTGCACTAACAGGAGTGTTAAACTAGAACATAAACATTGGCTTTATGTGAAACTACAATTCATTATTGTCTTGCTAGCATATCACACACACTTTGCTTTATAGCTCTCTCTTTTTTAAAGACACAGTGTGATAGCTATATGTACTGGGTTGCTAATGCTGATACTAAAAGGAAATAATCTAAATATAATGATGCAGGTGGTTTTGAACATAAGAAATCTGAATCAAGTGAGAGGATTATGAAGTTCGGTATTGGCTTGCTATTCAAATTGTGTAATTGACAGTTTGGGAGAACGATCTTAGGTTTTGGTTGAGATAATTTGAAGGCATTAATATGAAACAGAACCTTCCTTCTCTGTCTTTATATTAAGTAGCTCCAGAATTCTAATTCCGATGTATCAGGGTGCAAAGCAGCCTCCTAAAAAGAAATGGAGAGGGCAAAGGACTAATTCTTGAGTGGCATGGTCTAAGGCTGGCAGAATGGACCTTCCACCGCTTTGAAGAGCATGTCCCTTTTTCTTTTAGGGAAGACTGGAGGAGAAGGTGAGACTTCACATATTTCACAGTACTGAGCTGTCAAGAGAGGTTAAAGTCCTTGCAGCGCATGAGGGTGTAGGTTCATATTAGGCTTCTGTTGGTTGATCCCAAATGAGTGAGCTTGTTACCAAGTCTACTGGTAGTAAGGATGCAGCTGTGATGAACTGAGTAAGGCCTGGCAGAAAATGGGGCTAGCGGATAGGAAGCAAAATCTGGGAGAGGGGAAATCATAATTTTCCTACAGAATTAAGGATAGATACTATTATTGATAGAGCCACTATACTGTAGGGGCTTAAGTATTGGACTATGACTCTGGAGACCAGAGTTCAAATCCCTGCTCAGCCGTGGAAACCCACTGGGTGACCCTAGACAAGTCATACTCTCTCAGCCTCAGAGGGAGGCAAAGGCAAACCCCCCTCTGAACAAGTTTTGCCAGGAAAACCTCATGATAGTTTTGCCTGAGTGTTGCCATGAGTCAGAAATTACTTGAAGACACACAAAAGCATTTATTGTTGATAGTATTGGCTTTAAAAAAAAAACTGTGGAGGAAAGGACTGTATCTTATCTTTCCCCCCAGAAGTTATAGGGTGTCTTTGGTGATATGGACAGAAGGAAAATACCTTGTGTTATTGTTTAATGATTGGTATTAATGAATCACAGAATAAACAATTATGATAGATTTTGCCTGATTCTGTGTTGTTTTTTTCATTCATTTTAGTCTGTAATTCTGCCAGTTTACAATGCTGAATGCTGGCTAGATGAATGTTTGAAGTCTGTTCTGGAGCAAGACTTCCAAGGATCCATTGAACTCTCTGTCTTTAATGATGCTAGTACGGTATGTACACTTATGTTAAACTCTTTTTAGAGCTAACGTACTGTTAAGCACCCAAGCACTAACTCCGTTAATGTACTGTCAGATCTAATTTTCCAATGTCAAACATTAAACTCAATTCTTCAATGTTATCTCCACTTACCAGGATAATTCAAAAAATATAATAGAACAATGGAAGATTCTTTTGGAAGATATGGGCATTCGTGTACTGCTTAGAGAAAATTCTTCATCTAAGCCCTGTGGAGGTTGGTACTCTTAAAGAATGTTGCTATGATATTACTTTGTTTTTAGCATGACAACTTTCCATGTAGTCAGATAATGAGTTCAAGAATATTATGGAGACTTGTGCATTGGGGCACACTTGGCTCCTCCTTGCTACCCTGACTCTTAACATACTGAAAGGGATTTGTTTTGTGTGTTTTCTGAACTCCTTGTTTGTAGCTTCCTTGACAAGCCAGACTGTCAAGGTGACAAATACTATATGCAATAATTTGGCTGTAGTGATCTACGTAGTGACATATATATTTATGTAGAGAAAGCCGCTGCCTTTACTGTAGACTGAGAAAAGGCCAAGTCTGTTGTGTGCTAGACTGAAAAGCAAAAACAAGGTTAAATTTGTGATCCAAGCCAAAATAAATAGCTCTGAAATCATTGTAACAGTCTTGGAAGTAATGGGTTCAAGTCAAATTGCCAAGTATGACCACTCTAGAGTAAAGATCAGCTTAGTGGCATGTGAACTGCAAACGTTTGTATTGAGTTTTAAAGCTTGCTATCTTTTTTCTGTGAGAGCCCAAAAAAGGCTGGTTTTATCAGTAAGAAAAAAAAAGAAATATCTAAGAAGAAAGAGAATAAAAAGTATTCTGGTATTTTCTCATGTGTTTCCAGCACAAATTTCCCATGCATTTTTATTTAGAAAGCTTTGTTTCTTCCTTTTTAATTCCACGAAGTGTATCCTTATGTAATGTATACCAGTACTGGTTTTCCTCATTGCCCTCTGAAGATTATTTATTTGTACTTATTTGGAGGTTGTGAGTAAAGGAAAAGGCAGGAAATGTTTGAGATAGTTAGACTGTAGAAATCATTTTAACCCACTTTTTAGAAGAGTGAACTAAATATTACATACGAATACAAATAACAAGACTTTGGTTGCCCGTTTGCAGGTTTGGAGCCTTGCAAGGGCATGAATAGGAGATGCCTGCCCCCTTCGCTGCTTGGTGCTTTCCCTCTGCTCCTCCTGGCAGTTAGCTGCACTTTTCCCTATAGTTCTGAACACATGATTTGGACCTCACAAACACTGTTTTTTTCTTTCTGTTTCTTCTGCATTCTGAGATGCTCCCTTTCAAAACTGCTTTTATTTCTTTATTCTGAATCCTTATGTCCTTCTCTTTGACCAAAAAGTCTTCTAAGTCTTAATTTGAAAGTCTCTTCCCTCAGGCTTACAATCTAAATAAGTCACAACAGACAAGGGAAGAGTGATGGGGAGGGAAGAGGAGAGTCAGGACTCAGTATAGTGGAGCTGTGTTTCATTGCTGCCCTTGCCACTCTTGTCTGCTAAACAGTGAAAACTGGAAGCTTGAAGAAGTTGCTCTCAGCACCAGCTGGTCCCAGGCATGGTGGAGGTGTGCCTAGCTGTTCATCTTTTCCCTCTGCTGTGCCTTATGAGAACTGGGGTATTGGTACATGTGTATATTTGCGACTTGTAACACCTGATCTAGTGAAATAACAGTGGTTCTTTCATACTGGCAGTACTGCTGCTGATTGCATTTTGTAACCATTTATAATAAAATTAACAATTTAATTTCCTTTTTTTTTTTTGGTTAGAAAACCGAGTGGCATAATAGCCCAGAGATGGGGAATGGATTACATGTCCCATTTCTCTTGACTGCAGGTTATGCTGGCTGGGGCTGATAGGAATTGCTGGACAGATACATCTGGAGGGCCACAAGTTTCCTACCCCCATAAGACCCAGTTCCCATTCTAATGTGACCAAAAATCTGAATTTAACAGAAAGACTTGCTTGGTTCTCTCTGAGGATGCGTGCTGGTGTCTGTCATTGGGTCGTGTGGAACACAGTAAATGATACACAGCTGAGAAGCCAAAAAGCTGATTTCTCAATGCAGATACTAAAATTGCTAACCTTCATTTCAGTCTTCCAGCACATAGGCTTTTTCTTTTTCTTTTTATTTATATGAAAGAAAATAAAGTACCTTATTGGCAGCTATAACTTTTTGTATGCAAGGCTGCTATTAGTGGTTTAGAAACTTCAAAGGGTACAAAATGCTGTTGCCATGTTGTTAGTTGCCATTAGTTAAATGGAGCATTTCTCTCTGAGTTTGTATCATGTTTGCTGGCTGTCCGTTTTGGTCTCCATCCAAGGTGCCTTTAAACAGAAAAATGACTTTGGACTCCAGTGTGTTAGACGCCATCTTCTCTGATATGTACTCAGTTGTCTTGATCTTTATTAACTTGTGCC
The DNA here is from genome assembly GCA_948472985.1 of Iguana delicatissima. Lineage (NCBI taxonomy): Eukaryota > Metazoa > Chordata > Lepidosauria > Squamata > Iguanidae > Iguana > Iguana delicatissima. Next base: position 159,469 of record CAOKZL010000836.1, on the reverse strand, counting down.
GTGGTGTGTGTGTTTGTAAGTTCACACACACACAGAGATTCGCATGATAAAATGCTAAATAAAACTATAGAATGGAGCTCATGGCTTCTCTATATTTACATTGCTCTGAACATTTCTAATGATAGGCAAGCAGGTTAAGGAAAAGTGTATTATGCTAAACTATACTCATTTTAAAGGAGGTAACTATGCAGTAATCACTTTCCAGTGCACAAAGAATAGTTCAGTTGTCCTTATATTTGGGGAGCCAGTTTAGTTTCAAATCTTTGCGGCCTTTTTTGTGTCTTAGTGATTTACTTTGCTGTCATTAGAAGTAGTTAAAACTTGTAGGGAGTACTTTCTTTGTTTCATTATTGGGGCTGCTTACTACAATGTGATAGTCTTCACGTCTTGGACTGTTTACACTGGATTAAGATTCATTTCTGATTCTTCTCTGTCATGGAAAAGGAAAAAGAAAAACAAAAGGGAAAACTCACCACAAAAGAAAGGGTCAGTGGCTTTAAAGCAACTACCACAAAACTACTTCTTTCCAAGAATGAGGAATGTTAATATCTCACGGGGTCTTTGGTTTTTACTCCTGTGACCATGGTAACAGCCTCTTTTCACTAAGTAAGCAGACCTTCCAAATGCAAAGCCTTGGCACAAACATTTGAGGTTCATCAGTGTAGCAATATCACAGTGAATTTTTTGCTTATGTGGAACACAGGATTCATTGCGAGAGAACTTTAAAAAAAAACACAGTTCTGCTAGAAAATAAAATCTCCTTGGAAACATAGAATTTAGTGATGATGATGATAATAATAAAATGATACTTCTGTTACAAGCTATCATATTTTTGATTGCTTTGTTTTCAGTTTAAATAACTTATTTTATAACTGACTGCATGTGAACAATAAGGTTCCCCTCCCCTAGTCCACTTAATTTAATACTGTGACCAAGACCTAGCCTTTAAATATTAGTAGTAATATTTTAACTCTCAGAAGTATTTTAAAAACATATTCTTAGACCTTCAGCCTTGATTGTCCTGTGACTAACATTATTTTCTCTGACAATCGTATATTATGCAATCAAAAAGACTATAGGGTGGCTGTTTATGATTTTTCATGATGTGCCAAAGAAATAAAAGAGTAGTTACTGGCTGTCAAGAAGATGATCTTAAATGAGAGTGAATTTGCATTTCTGGCCATTTTTTGTTCCATTTTGTCACAATGCTGACTCCATTTTGCTTTGCAGGAACAATCCATGACTGATCTTATGATCTATCAGCTTTATTGAGGGATGTACGCATTACTTTGATAAATACAAACCATCAAGCAAAGCTAGAGCTAGATTCATAGGCCATAATCCTGTTGGAGCACTGTGCAGTCCTAAAAATAGTTGTGCTAGTAGTAGTACTTTCTCAGAGGTTGTATAATTACAGTCCTTTTCCAGCTAATTATTCTGCTAGTACACAAACAACCTCTCTTATACTTTTGATTTGGTAGATAGGGATCAGCTTTGATGAACCAAAGGTCATCTTGTCCATTGTATAGTTGGCTGGGCAACTGTGAGATTGAGTGGAACTAAACTGATAAATATTTTGTTGTGTTTCCAGCTTATGACAACCCTAAGGCTAACCTATCACAGGATTTTCTTGGCAAGATTTGTTCAGAGGGCTTTGCCTTTGCCTTTCCCTGAGGTTGAGAGAATGTAACTTGCCTGAAGTCACCCAGAGGGTTTCCATGACTGAAGGGGGATTTGAACCCTAGTCTCCAGTCGTAGTCAGTTTTCAAACCATTACGCCATGCTGGCTCTATGCTAAAAGTATATAGAATCTTGTCCATTATATTTATGCTGTTGGCATGAAGTCATGGCATCATTCAAGCATTCAGTTGCCAGGCGCAGGATCTACCAGTCAGATTTGTGGGGGATGATAGCTTCTCCACAGCGGGGGGGGGGTGTAATTCTGTATCTTTATCTTTTTGTCCTGTTGGCCCCAGCTTCAAACACTTTCAGCTGCAGACTTATACACTGGTTAGTGAACAGACACATGGAAACATATAAGTTAATTAAAATACGTTTATTAGTTTTAAATATAAAATAACCCCTAGGGTCTTTAGTATTCCCACCAAGTTTCAGGTACTTAACATCATGTCTTGGAACTATGCCTCTCCCAATCAGTGTTTTTGCACCAATATGCCCCAAGCTAGGAAGCACTGAGGGCATCTTTGCTGTGTTTGGGCACCCCCTGGCAATTTTAGGAGAGATCTTTCTTTAAAAAAGGACAGGTCTTTTTTCAAGCAGGAAATTGAGCAGGAGGTGGCCTTGGGTCTAAAATGGCCCAGGGGGGTCCAAAAATGAACATGCGTCCGATGCGCTCTAGAGGCTGCTGTGAGTGTATTGAGTCAAAAAATCTGATGTGGGGAGCAGGGGGTGCTGTATTCCAAGGGTTCCCAAGGGTGTTATGTGGCCCCTAGTTTCCCACACTGGTTTCACTGATTCCAGGAGTCTCTTTGAATGAAGATTTTAAAACAGCTGAGCTCATAAGGAGATAGAGAGCTTGAGTCTGGTTCAACAAACTTTTAGTGTAGTCTATTATGTCTGAACTGGTCCTGCCTCATGGGTGCACAGATCAAACTTTTTAATTTTTTTTAAATCATGTTGACAATGAGGCTAGTTTGTGTGTAGATTTGGACTCAAGTTTCCCTTCATGCTTGTAACAAAGTACTGAAAATACAATTATACTCATATAGTATGTTGGCCTTTTATTTTATTGACAGTCGGCTTTGCTAAAAACCAAGCAATAGATCAGAGCTCGGGGACCTACCTCTGCTTTCTGGATTCTGTAAGTGAACTTCTTTTTGTCAGTTCATTTAAATTTGATAATGCATTTTTCAACAACCCTTTCTTATGTTTTTGATCATTCTTTTCTGGTGACAGGATAGTTGGAACAGTGGGATAGTTTTCTGTAGTTTGATGTTTGTTTCGTGCAGCTATGGTGATTAACAGACTTTTGTATTAAGACTTAAAATTCTGCAGTCTCTTAAAATATTGGAAGTTTTAGTGATGCACACTCTCATTTGAAATGGAGTGGAACATTTGTAAGGTACTTGGGGCATTGTTGCAGTAGTTAGACCACTTTTTTTTCTAGATACATTATTTTTTTCTCTCTCTAGAGAAATATATACATATTTTGAATCTCTGTGTATAGTTGTGAAAGTGGACAGTGAAGAAAACTAAACAGGAAGAGAATCACTTGTGCAGTCATTAGTGTGGTGTTGTAGGGGAGTTCTGCAGAGACCATGGACAGCCAAAATGACCAGTAAATAGGCACTAGAGCAAATGAAGTCAGAACTTCCTCTAGAAAACAAAATGACCAAACTGACCCCCTTATCAGTGGGTGGTGAACCTGCTTTGGGTATGAACGTTGAAGGAGATGTCAAGGTACTGAGCCTTTTTGGGGGCTAGGGTTCAGCACCTTGGATAGCAACTTTAAAGTCTTGGCCAAAACCTGTAGCAGATTCAGTGGCCATTTCCACCCTACACTATAATAATGCTATTATTTCACTATCAACATCCTGTGGAATTCTGGGGTTTGTAGTTTACTGAGGCCAAAGAGCTCTCTGGCTGAGAATTCTAAAGACCCCTCCCTAATCTGCAAGCCCCAGGATTCCGTAAGATGTTGAAAGCGGAATAACAGCACTGTAACAGTGTAGTGCAAAAATGGCCTCAGTATCCCACTAATGTAGGAGCCACCACCCCTCTCTGATAACTGGTCATTCATGAATCCATGTGGCATCAAGCCTTGCAATTATAACAGCTTTACCCATTTTTTTTTCTGTTTATAAGAAAGAGTTTTGTCTTTTGGGCAAGGGACTTACAAGAAGATGTCCTTCAAAGATGGTAATCATTTTAGTACATACAAACTGGCTAAAGCAGCCATTTGTATGACAAATATCTCCACACTACATATTCTTCTGTGTTATGAAAGCCAATGATACTGTTAGATAAAATTTGTGACTTAGTCAAGGTCAGAAACCTTATTCTTAGGATGTAAACAGTAAAGAATATCTATATCTATATACATACACACACAGATCTATCTATCTGTATACACATATGCATATATATGCACACACATGCACACACATATATATACACACACAAACCAACATTTAAAAAAGAAAGTACAAGTGTTGTCCTTTGCTCTGAACCAATTTCTGAAATTTTTATTACACGATGTAAAATTACATTATAAGACTCTCAGTTACATATCATGATGTTCTAACATTTGCTCTAAACTAATGAAATGCCACAAAGTCTGATTCCGTCATTTCCCCCTATCTTAAGCCATAGTCAAAACAAAAGAGATGTTAGAAACAGCAAATAATTCCAGAAAAAAATAGAAGAGCAGCACCAAACTCTGTCATTTCTGCATGGCCACTTGTCGGGAGTGCTTTGAGGGTTTTCCTGCATGGCAGGGGGTTGGACTGGATGGCCCTTGTGGTCTCTTCCAACTCTACATTTCTATGATTCTATGATTCTAGAATAACCCTGGAACAATTTGAGAAGCTGAACCCAATTGACGAACAACAGCTTTCCACCCAGCACCATAGTCTCTCATGAAATCACTTCTCCCTCTGGGAATTATTTTATACTTTGTTTTGTTTTTAATGCAGATGATCCTATTTGTCTGGGTTGTTTGTTGTCTGCTTAGTTTAGCCCTTAGTGATTTATAGTTGATGTCTGTTAAGACAAACTACAGTTTGTTGTCAAACTTCCTGGTTTCTTTCCTATCAAAATAATTCAAAGAAGAGCAGATTTAAAAAGAACATGACTTCCCTCATAGGAATTAATATTACATTGTTCCCATTAACTTGTTTTTACTAGATAGACTTCCACATTTTCCTTTTTATTAGCAGAAAGGTATAAACCTCTGCTTGGTGTAAGCAAGCAAGAGAATTATATTTATATTATGAGGAACTTGACTGGTTTCTCTATTTTATTTTGTGGATTCTCAGTAATACCTGTGATAATGCAAGTGGAAATGTTCTTTATCATTATAATTAGTAGAACTCCTACATTTCCTGTCTCCACTGAGAAGAGGCTGATAGTCTTGCAGTGTTCTATGAAAAGGTTAAATGAGGATTTATACATTCTCAGCTTGGTGACTGGAATGTCCCACATGGATGCTTCTGTCATGAGGAGTATAGGAATGCATGAACTAGTCAGCTTTGCTTCTGTTAATAGGAGTAATTTAGCAAGGATTACTTCAGAAAAGTTGATGCTCCTTAATGCAGATGTGATCATGAACAAGGCAGTTGAATAAATGGCTTAATTAAAGCATTTTGCTAGCAGGTATGCCCTGTTACCACTAAGCAAGCTCTGTATGCCTGTATGTGATGAAAACAGCTTCCATATTTAATAGGACGGTATGCTGAGTTCCATGTGAGCTCTACTGCCTCTTCTTTGTGGTCTCTGTGCATCATAAGTATGGGTTTTACACCTGCATGGGGCCCTGTTTGGGAATATCTAAGAGCAGAGTAATTTAGACAGGAAACTATTTCTTCCTACCCACTGCTTGTGGCTATGATTCACCTTCTGTATTTTTGTGCTTATGTCCTTTCTGAAGAAAGTTGCCTTCTAAGGAAAGTTCACTATCATCCCACTTTGAAAAGCTAAGTCAGCACTTCATTTTCTATCTAATTGTCTGAATTTTGTTCTTTCTTTTCAGTTTGGGAGAAGGCACACAGTGCATTGTATCTGAGTATGGATTTGAGTGCTCCTGTTTTTGGATTGAGAAAGAATGTGTGTAACTGTTTCCGTTTTTATGTAGCTGTTTTCATTCATGCGCCCAAACTGGCTGCCACTACTTAGCAGCATTTATATTTTCCTTTTTTATTTTGTCTCTTTCCTGGAAATGGAAATCCTGGAAATCCTTCCTTCCTTCCTTCCTTCCTTCCTTCCTTCCTTCCTTCCTTCCTTCCTTCCTTCCTTCCCTCCCTCCTTCTGTCCGTCCTTCCTTCCATCCATCCATCCATCCATCCATCCTTTCATCCATCCATCCTTTCATCCTTCCTTCTTGTCTTTTTTTAAAGAGCTAGAACTTGTTTTAAAGGTTCAAACCAGGCACAATCTCTTTTGGCCCAAATGCAAATGTTTTACTGTTCAGAGCCTTTGAAATTATTCTCATTAAAATGTTTATGATTTATTACAGCATTACTGAATCTGGAAAAATATTTATTAGAAGGTTTGTGACTCTCCCCTATGTTCCTCTTCCTCCCTGCAACATATTTGTGTAGTAGAAGTATTTATAATTACCAGAAAATTGCAAGAGTTAAGTAATATGAACATCTGATAAACAATTGTTTATCAATTGTTAATAAACATTTTCCTGTTCATTCTCCTCTCCTCCTGTTTTAATAGTAAAAGAGGGAGGAGAGAAGTTCATGAAATCGATATGCATCTAGGAATTGCTTGTTGTTCTTGCTGGAAGCAGTTTCTCAGTGCTTTGCAGTAATTGTTGAAAACAGATGTTACCAGCTGTGTGACTTAATATTGTCTGTGACTGTTTCCATTTACCTCTCCTGTTTCTTGGTTCTGTTCACCAACTCAGTATGGAATAATCCAGAATATAATCTTGGTATCAGTTATGTGGAATGTGCCTGAGTATTACCAAGCAATTGATTATAAGGAAATATTGGTGCACTTGCACATGCAAGTTTATTGTAGGCTGAAAAAGAAGTTGATCTAGTGTTTCCTTTGCCTGCATGTAAACATATGACATATATGCCATTCATTTGGCATTGTGGAAATTCTTTAAATAAATTAGACCTTTTCATGCTTTATTGCTTTGCCTGCCTGACAGGAGTTGAGAACAGTCCCAGGTCATGTTAGGTGAAGAAGCAATACTTTTTTGTGGGCATGTAGGCATTCACTAGCTTAAGATGTCTTCCCTCCCCTCAGGCCTAAGTAAAATGATGCTCCAGTGTAGCATGGATTTCTCATTGACTTCTCAGAAATTGGGTGCAGAAATAAATCTTGATTCCTGTTCCACTTGTGGAGCTGATTGCATTTGCTTTCTCTCATCACAAAGACTGGACATCTTCAGGAGATTATTGTAAGGAATCTATTTTAGCATTTCTGATATGAAAGAACAAAACAGAATGGTAGCTTCCTTATTTGCTAACAGTTCAAGCTGACTTTTTGAGTAGATATTTTATTGATATCCTTTCATTTCACTTGGTATTTCCTGATACTTACCATATTATATATGAAATTTACCAGGATCTCTATTACAATCTTAGCTGTAGTGAATGTTTAAATAGAGATTTCTTGAATGTGAACAGAATGTGAAAAAATCTTGGAAAATGATCACTAATACTTAGAATATTGTACTTTTAATACAGTTTCAAATACTTTTTGTCCTCCAGGTGTTGGGAATGTAGGGTTCTTTTTTTTTATCATTACTCATACTAAATAAGACTGATAGGAGCTGGAATTCAGCAACAGCTGAAGAGTTACCAATTCTCCACCCATGTCTAACAGAAAAGTTTGCAATTTTCCAATTTAATTTTGGTTTTCATTTTTGTTACATTGCATCCACTCAGTCTTGGTTCTTGATCAGCCATATTTCATATTCAGTGCCTTTTGAATATAACACTTCTTTCTGTATTGGAATCTATGACTTAGTAATTAGTAAGATTGATGGGGTGGCTTGTGAGTTTAAGTTTCAGAATGTGGTAGTTATCATGTGGCCTTCCAGACATTGTTGGACTGTAACCCCCAGCATGCCTTTCTCTTAGCTGTGCTATCTTGAGATGCTGGTAGTTGCAATCCAACAACATCTGGAGGGGCAGATGGCTCCCACTTCTGACCTGGAAGGAATACAACACCCTAAACACTTATCTACTTTTGTTGCTAGCTTTGTTGGTTTACCACTGTCTTTCCTATGCTGCCTCGGAGTGTGGTGGAGTCTCCTTCTCTGGAGGTTTTTAAGCAGAGGCTGGATGGCTGTCTGTTGAGAGTGCTTTGATGTGTGTTCCTGCGTAGCAGGGGGTTGGACTGGATGGCCCCGGTGGTCTCTTACAACTTTATGATTCTATGATTCCTCTTCCATCTGATAGCTGAAATTCACTCACTGTGGATACTGAAGACCAGTGGCTAGCCATTTACAGCTTTAAAGGCCCTGAATTATATGTGGACAAGATCATGGCCTAAATGCTGTTTATAGTCTTAAATAGAGTAGAGCCATTTAATCTGTAGAACTTAAAGCAGTCTTGATATGCGAAGTTCCCATTGATATGATAGGATTCAGGCCCATGCGTTGTTCCTCCAAATAGATTAAGCTCAGTGTTACCATCCCATCTAAGGAATGCAGGCAGTTCCCATCACGCATATAGTAATACATACAGTAATAAATGTCACACATACAGTAATGAGTGTCATGCAGTAAAGATTGGTTATTGTTGTTTTGTGCCTTCAAGTCAATTCTGATTTATGATGACTCTATCCTGGGGTTTTCTTGGTAAGGTTTATTTAGAGGAGGGTTGCTGTGAGCTTCCTCTTAGTCTTAGAGAGTGTGACTTGCTCAGGGTCACTCAGTGGGTTTCCATGATTAAGCCAGGGATTTGGACCCAGGGACTCCTAGAATCCCAGTCCAGCACTTAAACCACAACACCACAGTGGCTCTCAGGTAAACTTTCCAGTTGCCAAATAACTTTGACTTTCAAGTGCTTTGAGGTCATCTGAATTTGACCCTATGATGTTTCTTGCAGGAAATACCCTATTTTACTTTCTGTGATATGAGTTCCTAATTAATTGTCCTAGCATAACTAGGTGCGGTATTTATGTTCAAAGCACCCTGCTTTAATTGCAAAGATAAGATCATAGCTAATAGCTGTGATTTTTCCTAGCATCTGACAAGGCCAATCTCTTGTAGAAGTGACTAAAGCCAGTGGCAGAGCTTGCCGTGTGTGGAAGGGGGCAGGAGAGGGGCGAGACTATGGTGCAAGGGGCATCGCCACTGTGCATGGAGGCATGGCCAGGGTGCATGGAGGCTTGGCCAGGGCACACAGGGGCATGGCTATAGGCTGGGACACCCCAAAAACATTGCTGCCTAGGGTGAAGCACCCCTACCCCCCCATCCTTACACGACTGATTAAGCCCAGATCTTGGAGGCTGACCAGAAATTATGAATCATCTGGATCAGAAGCATGTCTTGGTTTGTTTAGAATTCCCTCTTGACCTATTATATTAAACAAAGATCTTTCTTACTTTCCTTCAATTTTCAGTAAATTGCTTATTTGCTCAGAGTGGACTTGAAAGAACAGGAACCGTTAGCCATCAAATGTTTTATGGGCTATTTTTGGATGATGTTGCAGAATGCTTTTTCTGATTTAGTGGCTGCTTTTAGTGATAATTTGATCATAGAATATGAGTTAAATTCTCTTTCCTCTGTTTTTATGCCATAATTTTGGTATCATGATTTCATTGACAAATATGTTTAGATGTGTTTTACTAATATAAGTTCCTTTCATGTGAGCCTTTGATTAACCTCTGGCTAAGATTGTTGTACGCAGAGTATTCTGCTTACTTTCTGGTGCTGTAATTTTCCCTTTTATCCCCACAGTTCAGAGTTGAAGGCAGAAGAATCAGACTGAAATCTTTGTTACAGAATATTTAAATTCTCTCACAGCAGTTTTATTGGAAAACTAAATAGTTGAGAAATTGAAATCTTTTCAGTTGGAGATGGAATGTTGAGAAAGTAATCTAGTGGTATATACTGATATATGAAAGAAAATTGGGAAGGCACAATAAAAATTAGGTTCAAAATGCTTCTTGAATTTCAGTGAGTCCCTTGACTTTGACTACCCTTTGAAACTTCACGTTTTTAAACCTGAATAGATGTTGTACGGTGCTCTATGAAGCACAGCTCCCAGTATTAATGAAGAATGGTAGTAAGATCCAAGGTAGTGCCTCTCTCCATATTACTGTTTAACTTTGAAATAGATTAATGAGATGGAACTATAGGAACAGATTTCTGATCCTGTTAGCATTTTACAAAAACAGTAGTTTTGGGTTAATTCTGACCCCACATAAAGAAGCAAGTGGTGGTTCAAGGTAGCCTCCAACAACTCCTTAACTTCTTTTTCAAATTACTGCTACTGGTTTTAGGAATCCTCTTTAAATGCATTTGGGTTGCTTTTTTTAAAAAAAAACTCTTTAAATCCCCTTCCCACATGAGACCAAGAGCAGGGGTTTGGGCAGAATTCTCCCCTCAGATTATTTCGCCTCAGAAGTTCATCCCCATGTGCAAGGTGAGGTAAGCAGAACAAGTAGTTCAGATCTATAAGAGGAGGCTGTGGTATAGTCCTCATTGGTGTGTCGTGATGGAGCAAGAGAGGATGATCATGAGCCTTTTGCCAGATGCATACCACAGTGGATTCCAGAGTTATACAGTAGACCAAAGTGGTAAGAGTTCTGGAATATACCACTTCCTAATATTTTAGTTCACCAGATGAAAGCTTTTTTTAAAAAAAAATGTGGGAGCACTGAGAAATATAACTTTGTTATAATAACAGATGGTCCACTAACCAGTATCCATCAAATGTGCAGCCCTACTTCTGGAAGCATTTAATAACTAGTAAAGACAGTGGTTGAAAACTGATCAGTTTGTGGTTGTACAGTGGAATGAAATGTACACAATGTGTGCACGTCTAAAGGCAAGAATTCTAAAATGTATATAGAACATGCCTTAAATGATGCAAAACAGACTACATTGTAGCTTGTGCTTAATTCTTCTTCTTCTTCTTTTTGTTTAGAAACATATTATTGTTGTTCTCTCTGACACACACACGCACACACACAAAAAGCGTATTGTAAACTTAAGTAGTATAATCAAGATTTTGATTCTCGCTGCCAATCTCAACATTTTTATAACTTGTAGAATCAGTTTCTCTCGTTTGACTGTTAGTGGTTGAGGCTCATAATAAGTTGACGGCTATATCAGTGCTGCTGCTGCTACTTCTTTTTTAAATAGAAGAGTGGAAAAAACAGCTCTTTTGAAATAGCCAATGCTGCTGCCTCAGCCTTGCTCAGTTCAGTACTAGCATTAATATCTTTAGGCCCATGGTTAGCAGCTAATGTTATCAAGACATGCTTTGTTTTCTCCATATGCACTGAACTGAGAGAGGCAAGCAGCTGCTGCTGGGTTCACATGGGTTCTGTGGTTGTGGTCAGTAAATTCAGAATTTGGTTTGCATCTCATCTTTTAGCCTTAACTCCCCAAGTGTCAAGAGGAATGTGCTTGACGCATTTCTTCTAACAGTTGCTGAGAAAAGATTTTTAATGTAACCTATATATTAATGGTTCTGTGATTAGTGTGATATAAATAGTGAATAATATTGCTGAACGTATGTAATTTGTCAAGAGCAGGAATCTTTGAAACTGAATAAATTTGTTATATGAAAAAACAGTACCAGACTGGCTGAATGTGTGTACCTAAAATAGACATACAGAACTCTTATGCTGTCTTTCTCTTTAGTAGGTAGATATTTTAAAATCATGACACAATGTGATAATGTCTGCTTCTAGTGTAGAATGTAATGTTGAAGTAGATGAAAATTATGGTTTGTTTTGTATCAATTATGTCTATTGCAAAAAGTCTGGATTTTGCTTTAGTCCATGTTAATTGTCTTTAGGGTTGTTGTTGTCGTTATTTTGTTCATTTATATCCTGCTTTGCTTTCAATAATGAGACTCAAGGCAACTAACAGCATATTTAAAAACAATACAGCTTATAAGTATGCAAAACCTTCGTTATACAAAACCTTCAGTAAAAGCATAAAAATTAAAAAATTAAACAACTGATAAAAAATTAGACATCGAAAATATTAACATTCATTGAAAGACAACCTACAATCCTTAAAAATAGCACCACACAGCATCAAAAGCCCATCCTAGCCTGATGGCATAAAAATATCTTAACTTGCTGGTGGAGGGACAGCAAGGATGGGGCTGTGTTGGCCTCCCTAGGGAGGGAGTTTCAGAGTCTAAGAGCAGCCAGCAAGAAGACCCTCTCCCTTGCTCCCAGCAAATGAGCCTGAGAAGGAAGGAACAGAGAAGGGTCTCTCCAGATGTTCATAGAACTCTAATGGGCTCATAAAGGGAGATACAGTTCTTCAAATAGCTGGACTCAAACCATATAGAACTTTATAGATCATCACCAACACTTTGGGTTGTGCCCGGAAATGGTACAGTTGGAGCTGTTGCAACAAGGGAGTTGTGCAGTCCCTGTTGCTAGCCCCAGTTAACAATCTGGTTGCAGCTGTTTGAGCAAACTGAAGTTGCTGAGCACTCTTCAAAGGCAGCTCTACATAGAGTGCATTAATGTAACCAAGGCATGCACTACCATGGCCAAATCCAGCTGGGCACAGTTGGTGCATTAGCTTTAACTGTGCAAGTACATTCCTGGTAACTGAGCCTCCAAGCTGAATCCAGGAGTATCCCCAAACTGGAAACCTGTGTTTTCAGGAGGAGTATAACCTCATCTAACACAGGGCCAAATGCTGTCCAGTAACCATTGAGCTAACATGATAGATGGAGTTCTTTTAGTATTTGTAACCTGTTGTTTATGGGTGATAGTTTGGTTTTCTGAATAGTACAATGACCAGTTAACCTGGCAACTATTTTTTAGTTTGAGAACAGTGCTGGGCTCTCTTTCTGTCATTCACTTTCCTTCCTTCACTAGCTGTGTACTCTTTATTACAGGATGATGTGATGATGCCCCAGCGAATAAGACTGCAGAGGGAAGCTGCTATGCAACATCCAAAAAGTGTGAGTGCTTGGTCCCTGTTTCTCCTCTTAAGAGCAAACCATGTAATTTATTTTTTTTAAAAAAAATCAGTGATTTTTAACACAATCTAATTTATAGTCAAAGTAATATGCAATTAAAGAAAGAAGAAGAAGAAAGAAAAAGAAAAAAAAAAAAGACATACAATTAATACACAGTAGGGCTCTGACTCTCACTCACATCCTAACTGTAATGAAAACAAAAAGAAGAAAAAAAAATACTATTCTATTGTTACAGATCTAACTAAATAATCCTGCTCAAATTACTGGTAAACGTAGTCACAGATTACTACATCATTAGATTTCTTATTGTTCATAAAAGCCATAAACTGTTTCCAGTCTTTCAAAAATCCTCTTCAGTTGGTTTGTCCTTTAGAACAGTGTTTCCCAACCTTTTTCACTTGCATATCCTTTGGGAGTCTATTTGCATAAATTGTACCCCTCTCCTCCACCACATCTTTTCATTGAGGTAAAAAGAAAAAGCCCCATCAGAAAGCTTCTGTGAACTCTGAGGAGATATCCTAGCACTCATGGAAGGAAAGGCAGGTTATAAGGCCAGCCACTCTGCCCAGGTGTCTCCATCATGCCCCATTACTTACCTAGACCTGCAGGTTTGCTTCCAGATGAAGGCATGGGGAGGAGTAACTGGTACTGCATATTCCTCCCTTAGACAGATTCAGGACAGAACTGGATGTCTCCACTGGGAGCGCGCTCTCCTTGTAGAGAGGGATACAAGGAAGAGGGAGAGAGCAGCATGTGTATGCACGGCTCAAGAAGCCACCTAGTGTGAATGGGACTAGAGTTGTGGCAACTCAAATAGAAGACTGTGTGTGCATATGTGTGTAGGAAAGACTTCTTTTTTAAGTTTGTGGGCCATTGGCCCAATGGCAGCCAGAAGTTCGGCTTATGTGTCACTTTTCTCTTTATTGTTTATGATTCCCTCCCATCCCGCTGTCTCTTAAGGTTCCAGGACAGGAACGCCAACACTGGGCAATCAAGATACACATTGTGTTCTGACATCCTCTGAGAATGGTTCATACTTTATACTTTTCTCACCATTATTCAGGTTTTTTTTTTCCTATTCCTAAATGTCCTTCTTCATACCCCTGGGGATATACGTACCCCAGGTTAGGAATCACTGCTTCAGGATTTACATTAATTTGTCCATTTGAGCCAACTCACCAATCTTAAAAATCCATTCTTCCATTGTCAGTGCTTTAGTCTTTTTAACATATAACTGCTTTTAACAGGAAGGCTTTGAGGATATTATAATAACATTGACTGTAATTGCCACATAGGTAATAGTCTTACTATTTCTTTAATTTATCTTTCTTGAAAGTTTTGTGATATAGACTTTATTTAAACACATGATTACGAAGTGGTAGTAAAGTAGATAAAAAGGAAATTACCACTATAGTTAATGAAAAATGAATCGCTACCTCATCAATTTAAAAACATAAATAGCAGAAACTTAGCATTCATGTAGTATTTTTATGTATGTGGTATTTATGTATGTAAGTATTTTCTGTATATGTTATATTAAAACAACCCAATAACAACTCTCAAAGGTAGGTTAGCATTAGCCTTATATTCAAAAAGGAAATTTAGACTGAGGATCATTAAAGACTGTCCAGTGAATTTATGGCTGAGCTCAGATGTGAACCAGGCTTTCACAGCAGACATATCTAAACATAGGAGAGCCCTGGTTTAGCAGCACTGAACCTGTTCACGTCTTTCAGGGAGATTTTGAACTCAGATGAAATTTAGAATTTCTATCGCTGCAGATTATTTTTTCCCAAGGGCAGTACAAAACAAACTATGGAAGGCTCAGTCTTGGTCTGATTAGTTGGAAGGAAGGAAAAGTAATTATCCCATAATGTTCAGCCGATCCATCTATATAAGTTGACTTTGATTTAAACAGTTCAGATTCAGTAGTAAGTTATACAAGAGAACTTAGAAAGAAAGTTACACATCTTATGATAGAGATAGAAAAGCTAACATTTTCACTGAAAAATAAGTCTATCCAGAACTTTGAAAGGGAATGGAGAGAAGTCTTAAATTGGATAAAGAGATAGTAATAAGAAAAGGAAAAGAATAAAGCAAGATTGTATATAATGCAAGGCAACAATGTAATAAGGCAATGTAACAAAGCAGCAGTGTAACAATGTAAGATGTAACAATGTAAGATTACCTTTTGAAGAGAAACTATGTATGAATGGAATGCAAATAAGCAGACTCAACTAGAAAAAAAAAAAGAAAAAAGCTTGGAAGTGGGGAAGGGGGGTTTATTTTCACTTTAAACTTTAATAAAAATATTTCTAAAAAAAAGAAAGTTACACATCTATGGTTTCGTCTTGGTGGTTAATGCTTTTCATTCTTTAGTAAGTGTACTTAGTATAAAAGCCCATGTGAACTGTGATTAATTTGGATTTGCTCAATTACATCTAAAAAAGTGTTGTGTGGTAAAAATGTTATGAACAAAAATGTGTTTTTGCTTTCCATTTATAAGCATATTATGCTTTATCACAGTGTCAGAATTCGTGTGTCATAGTAAATGGGATGTCCAAAGAATGCTGGCTTATTGTAAATAAGCCACAAGACATATGCTGTTTCATTGCTCCCACTTGACCCTTTGTGCAACAGCAAACCATGACTTACGACTTAATTTCTTTAAACTAATTTGATTTCTGAAAAATAAAGAAAAACCCACCAACTTTCAAAGAAACTTTACTACAACTCTGGTGGAAAATATTTAGGTAACTTTGGTTAATGACAAAACTGCTACGTTGCCAGTGAAATGTCAAGTCCATTATTTCGTCTTTTGGAAACTTGCAAACAAGTATTGCTGAAGAGGCAAATGAACTGTTCAGGTAATAACGTCAGAATTTTATGTTTTTCTTAATTCACCAGAGCTGTTGCCCACATGAAACCCATACTTTACTGCAGGTGTGCACTAACATTTCTGAGGAAGGAACCGGTAAAACCACCTCTGAGTATTCCTTGCTTAAGAAAACCCTATGAAATTCATAGGGTCGTTATAAGTCAGTAGGCAACTTGAAGGTACCCTCCTCCATGTACATGCACACACACACACTCTCTCTTCAAATTTTGTGTTTCACTTGCTTATATTCTAGGTATAATCCAGCTTGCCTCTCTGGATAGGCAAGTTGGATTCTTGCAAAACTCTGCAGCTCTCAGAGTGATTTATTTCTAGTGGATTGTTATTTGTAGGAGTCTGCACTCTAGTGGGGAGACAGTAGTGCAAAATCAGAGGTATAAGAAGCTCCATAGCTGGATTAGGAGTGGATAAAAGAGAAGCAACTGTCATACAAAGAAGATTGGCGCAAGTCACCTGCTAATGTTGGATATATCGGGTAGTATTATTGAGTATATTTTGGTTGGTGCCATTGTGAAGCCAGTAGCATGAAGCGATTTGAATGTTGAATTGGGACTCTGAGAGAATAATTGTTCAGGCACGGAAGCCCACTAGGTGACCTCGGGCAGGTCACATTCTCTCAGCCTAAGAAGAAGGCAAAGACAGAGCCCCTCTGAGTAAATCTTGCTAAGAAACCCCTAGGATTGGGTTGCCATGTATCAGTGTGAACTTGAAGGCACATAACAGGAAATTGAGTGTTGGATGAGAATTCTGGGAGTGCAGGGTTTAAATCCCTATTCAGCCGTAGAAACCCACTTGGTGACTTTGGGCAAATCGCACTTTTTTAGCCTAAAAAGAAGGCCTCTTTCTCAGCTTCAGACAAAGGCAATGCAAATGTCCTCTGAATAAATCTTGCCAAGAAAACTCTAGGAGAGGGCCACCAAAAGTTGGCGTAGACTTGAGGACAAAGCAACACCATTTAGTAGACGGTGATCTGATATACAGAAGCATCTAGCAAGGCAGGTGTGGAAATTGCATAGCCCTTCAGTTGTAGCTGGACTGCAAGTCCTAGCAGTCCTTCAGTAGTGACCATGGCAACTAGGGCTGCTAGGAGTTGCAGTTAACAAGCAGCTGAAGGGGCACGTGGTTCCCACTCCTGTACTCAGGGGACTGTATTGTACTTTTCATGTTCCACCACCTATAAATCACACAAAGTTTCAAGTAAGATTAGAAGGTGTTAGTCCAAAACTTAGCTGCCATGCTGATTTGATTCTGCTACAACTTTTCAATAGCTGTTTAGCTCTTAAAAGTATGAGAAGTTGTTTTGAAGTGAGTGGGATGAGGCAAGCTTTACTGTTGCAGAGCTATTCAACATGACCTGTGTGAAAGAATGCTATGTTGAGTTTAACTTCAATTTTCAGTTTCATACTTAAAAATAATTCTACCGAGTGAAAGTGGTTGACACTTTTTTTCTTGATGTAGTGCTCTTTTGAAGAAAAAATACAAAGGGAAATAAGTCTTTGTGAGGCACTGAAGGGACAGAGCCAGATGGATAATGGTAATTTTCTTTTTCTTTGAACTAAAATGAAAACAGCAGAAGCAAAATGGTTTGGGTTTAATTGTCAGACATTAATCCATACCACAGTATTGCCATGCATAACTTGGCAAGCATTGTTGTTACAGAGGTCCACAGATGACTAAGCTTTAAAAACAGTTTACTGTATACATTTGTTTTTCACTTGTAAAAGCTAGATCTTTGTTATAATGTGTGTGTGTGTGTGTGTGTGTGTGTGTGTGTATATATGCATATGTGAGCTCATACTCTACCAGTCTCATTTTACTTGTTTGGACAAGTCACATAATATTGAGATGTCAGTAAGGATAAGAATAGAACAAATACATGGTTCAGTCATGACACTGCAAGTATCCTCAACAGTAAGTGCAAGAGAATCTGCTTGGGTTGGGTGGCAGCCTACTGCTGACATATCCTTTTTTAAAAAAAATAAAAATACTGGGAGTGATATGTTCTTCCTTATCTTCATTGATTTCTTAGCCAGGTTTTACTGTTAGTATCTCTTCTATCAGCATGAAACAAAAGGTGGTACAGTTGTGAGTGCAATGAATATTCACTCCTTGTCTTGTTTGGGATGCAGAATAAATAAGAGAGGTGTAGTTCTGTTTGATGTTTGAGAAGTTGCAAGATATTATTACGTCATTGAAAAACAGGGTTACATAATACAACAGAAACTTGTGTGAAAGAATCTTCTTGCATTACTTGCAGTAGCGTTGTAATCCAAGTTAATTTTGCTTTTGGTGCTCCAATTATCTGCTCTGGCTGCTTGGTTCCAGGCAAGAACAGTTGATTCAGTTCCCCGATATGCAGACATTTTGATAACAATACTAGCCTGGAGCTGCAGATTCTACTGACAAACATTTATGTGACATTCAATTTAGTTTTCCTAAAGGTTAGCAAAAATGACTTGTTTAGTTTCATTTAGTGATTAAGCTTAGTGATTAATGTTGGAATAATCTTGGAAATTAAGCTTTCAAGCCATTTGAAAGTTATTTATTTTTCTGCTTTTTTTTGGTTGCTTGTCTCTCTGTAGATTCCTTACATCTCATTTGCATATATTTACTGAAACATTTGATCAAAGTAATTACTTTGTGCTATGGAATGACTTCGTAGTAGCAAGTCTTATTGAAATGAATTTGAGAGTTAAGAAATTGTTAATGCAGGCAGCCCTCTGTATTCACTAGGGTTAGGGGCGCAGGACCCCTGCAAAAGTGCAAAAATCGCAAATATAATTTGTGTATGTGTGTCTCTGGGAAGGGGGCCGAGGCACAGTGGGGAGAACAGGCACCCAGGGTCCAAACCAGATCAGAGAAAGGAGAGGGAAACAGGGTGGGTTGGCGTGGTGGCCCTATTCTTACTCTCTGTCACCCATCTCCTTTATTGGATGTTGAGGGGCATCAGAAGAGTGCTTGTGGTGCTGAGAAACTGAGCTATGAGCCATCTTTAGCTGGCTAGACAGCAGCTGATGGAGGAGGAACAGGATCAGAGGTGGTTTTTAAAGGGCTGTGCAGCCTGATCAGAGCTGCCAAGAGGGAAGGTTGCCCTGGAAAAGAAGTGCCAGAGGTTGGGGTGGGGGCAGGGATAGGAGAAACTTACAAATAATCACATTTGTGAAAGTTAAACCTGCAAATGTGGAAGGCTGACTGTAGTTAATGTCCATTTTAAAAAATAATCTAGCTAGAATCTATGTGGCAAGATAACCTTTCTGCTGTTCTGCATATAGTCCTGATCATGGTGATAGCAGTGCTCTTGGGGACTATATGAATGATGTATCCTAAAGCAGAAATGCTAAAAGTTCATACTTAACTCCTCTCATCTGTTAATCTTTACTTCTGTTGTACAGGTTGTTCAATAATTTCTGTATTTTTCTATGAGAGATTCAAAAAGAAAGAGAGGAAGGGAAAGATTTTTTTTCCCTTAGACATTTATTTTAAAAAAAACCTATCATTTTTTCCTCAAATATTACATTTTAAAATCTGTGCGATTTATATGAATTTCGATAGCTCTTGCAGTGGATTTGCCAAAAACATTTGGGGTTTTCTCCCAAATTTGTTTTGGATCTTCTCATAATAAAGAGGGTTTTGTCAAGAGGCCTCACCCATACAACTGAATTCTGATATAGAGACTTGAGAACTCTGATGGGAGAAGGTTTACTATTGATTTGAATTTCTTATCAGTTGCATCCACCTTAATCTTGCTGTTATTTGGAAAATGTGAATGTGATGGCAAACCATTGTTCTTTGTGGTATTTCTGACTCATACAAATGGAGTCTTTCTGTGCTTTCAGATAATGTTTGGAACAATCTAGAGATGAGCAGGTCTTTTGGTGGGAACCCTGCCCTACCTTGTAAATGTCCGTACTGTTTCTTTCCTGTTTACTCCCATTTCTTTTTTTGTCTACCTTACAGAGGCTGGTTTTCTTGAAATACTTCTGTTTCTCAATGAGCACTTTTCTTCTTACTTCCCAAACCTTTGAGGATTCTTTTGGTGTATAGTTAGAAGTAACTGAGTTATTTTTGTACAAATGGTTTGGGATCTGTCAGGACTTTTCTGTGTTTTCTCAGTGATATTGCTGCTGCTCCCAGCTTTCATGCCCAGAGCCTTTATTCAAAAAATGTTGTAAAAGCAGGACTTAAGATGTCTCCCGTTGATAGTCATCTGAAGTACCATCTGTGTCTCAGAGAATACCATAACATCGCTGCATATAAACATTGCTTGACATTTATTCCCCAGAGTAGAAAAAAGGGACAGCTAAGCTTCTTGCTCATTTTTGTCATAGCACAGTTTTGCCTCCTAAAGTTTTAGGAGTCAACAAAAAAAGAAAAGCCCTTGAAATATGTTGCAGTCTCTCCTCTAACTTTGTCCCAGCTGAAACCAGATCAGTGTAGTACTTCAGATTCTAATGACACACAATCCACCCAAATGTTGAAAAACTGGGCTTGATATCACTGCATCTCTTTTTCTGCTAACCATCTCAGAGTTTAGTTGTCTCAGTTTTGAGAAATAGCCTGCCTTTGCAGATGCTGAAGCCAAAGGACTGTGCTCAGTTGGTAATAACAGAACATAACTGGAATCAAGAGGAATTGCCAAAGGTACCAACTGATGTCATAATTAAAATGCAAACATCCTCTAAAATGCTCACTGAGGAACTGAAATGTAAAGATAAGCGTAAAGAAGAACAGAAGAAAGCAGCCAATGAGGTCCTTTCCAATTCTCCTTTGCAATAACTTCTTCATTTTAGTATGCAGTGTGCCCATTGAATTCAGCACATTGGTTGTACTGGCTTAGTTAGTCAAACTGGCCTTCAGCTCTCAAGCTGCTCAAATAGAAGTTTGTTTTCTTTCCATATATCTTTTGCCTGGTGAGCTATGCAGTAGGAAAGGGCAATTCCTCCATCCTTTCACTTTCAGAAGGAGAAAGTTATAATTTCTGCTGACTTTTCTACCTATGGTGATGTGAACATTCTGTGTTTCACAAAGCCGTCATATTGCCTGGGTTTTCTTTCAGCATGTTTCTCTTCTGGACAAGACATTATATATGGTTGATGGTTGCATTGTTGCCATCTTATATTGGTGGTCCAACATTATTCACAGTTCTCCTTGCCTGCTGTAGGAAGTCGGATGACTCAGTGATTTCTCAGTGGCTAGATGGGTTGTGTTCATCTTTCTTGCACTTGGCTAAACTGGCCTGTTAGCAAAGTGTGGAGAGGCATTCTACTAAGGTCAATGCTACCTCTATAGCATTTTTGAGTAGGGTACTATTCCAGACATTTTAAAAACCACTGTGTGGACAAAACCTTTAACATATATTAATCCATGCCATCTGCATATGAGATCTTGGCAGGATGCATCTTTTGGCAGATGGGACACTCGTTAGTCTGTCTAATATCTGTCCGATCTCTTGATGGGTGACTTCTGTCATCTTCCATTTGTGTGAGTCATAGAAACGGCAAAGAAGATAAATTGCTGATTTGCAACTGTGATTCTTCAAGTGGTCATCTGTGAACTCATGCATTCCCCCTCCTCTCCTTCAAGGAATGTCTGTGTTTGTACTGCTGTATTATTTATTATCTGTTGGAAGACGCTGAACTGAAATTATTGGAAGGAAATTGTGCTGACCTGCATAGTAGTGGCAGTGTGGCCCCCCAAAAGATGCTTGTTCAAGTCTAGAATGTTCTAAAGGTTCTGTTTTGAAAGGTCTCCATCATGAGAGCTTACAGAGACCCACTTGAAGCACCATCATTACTGGTAACCAGCCTGGTCTCACCCACTGTCAGAATGAGCTGTGGTAAACCTCTAGTCATGTGTTTCCTTCTATGTTCTCCTCTTTTTCTGCACCAAAGAAGGTGAGAGGTTTATGTTTCTAGTGTTAAACTACTCACAGTCCCTGTGATGTGTGAACTTGAAGCTGTGGTTTATTTATAACCATGCTCAGTCCTAGTAAGTCAGGATCTGCAACATTAAATTCAGATGTTATGAAGACAGCCTTGTTTAGTATAGAATGGGAAGCGGATGCTTCTGGTGTACTCCTGATGTGGAGGAGAGCAGAGGGGGATATCCATGAGCCACAAACCAACTGCTTCTTCTTTTTGTAGTGGGAAAACATATTTTACCATTTTGTCTGAATCTGGCCATTGATTATAAGCGTGGTTACTGGGATTTTTGATTTCTTAGTATGGCAGCACTTCACTGGAAGACAGACTATTTTAGTGCAGAAAGTCACAGAAAATTCTGCAGAACTGGGTATATTCTGTAGAAAAACAATTTTGTTTCTTAAAAACCCTGCTAAATGCTTTTTGCCTTAAAGGGATTACAAAACTCCAAAGTCACTAGCAGCATAACAAGCAACATAATCAAGCCTCTCTTCTTCTCTAAGACAAAGCAGCACAAAGAGTCTGTTTCCTATCTTAGTGGCTTTTTTCCCCTTGTCTCTTATTTCACATAAAGGTTCTGTAGGAATAACCTTCTCATCCTCTTTCTTTTGTGATTACAAGTCTGCACCAGCATTTGGGCAATGCTGCCGCCCCGTCAGAGAATATTAGCAGGTTTTCCTAAAGCAAACACATGTCAGTTGGGGGGGGCGCTTTTATTGTAGCAAGACAAAGCCTAAATGGTATTTTTCTTTGGAGTCAATAAGCATCAGATGCACTTTTGTTTTTGTCAGTGAGTTTTAGGGAGACTTGGACCTATAGATTAGGAATTGTTTGTCAGAGAAAACCCAAAGACATGATGAATAGCATGAACATGAAGACTTAAAATGATGATTTGTGTTAATCTGATCTGTTAATGTAAGATAGGGACAGGCAATTTCAGAGCTACCCAGTAAAACTTGGAATGTGGGTGGTGGGGTGGGGGTATGAAAGTGACTGAAAAAGTGACTAAAACAGGAAGAAGAAAAGCCACTGATGACCAATTCCCTCTTAAAACTACACCAATATTCTTTTTGAGTTTTTCATGCCTCTCAAATTATAGCATGCATACAGTAACCTTTGCTTTTGCAATAGAATCAAGGTTTTCAAAGGTACTAGACAGTCTTGTATTTGGCTCCTCACCTTGATCCGATGTACCACTAGAGATGTTTTCATGGGCCCTAAAATCCTGTTTTCACAGGCCCTAAAATTTTCATAGGCCCTGAGGACTGTGCCTAAGGAGCCTAATGGATAAGGCAGTCCTCATGGGAGCCTCAAGCCCTGGGACCAAATCCAGTCTGCCTGGGATCCCAGTCTGGCCCTCTGGGCTTTCCCAGAAGGCCATGCCCCTTCTTCATGGCAACATAAGGGTTTTGTTGGGTGTCTGCCATCTGAAGGGTTGATATGTCTCTCTCCAAGCTTGGTTCCTGACAGTAAAACATTTGAACTAAAATGTGGTGGTATCTGAGGTTCCACACTTTTCCTTTGGCCTTGCCTATAACTTCAGAGCAATGCATTTAAACCTTAAGCTGAAAGAGTCTCACCACTTTTTATAAAATATTGTAAAAAAATGTACAAATGTTAAAAAAAGGAGCAATTAATGTTCCTGCAGTTTGCTGCATAGCATAGGAGAGCAGTATGTATTCTAGCACAGAGGATTCACAAAGTGCTAACAAAGCCGAATGTGTACTCTAGCTAATGAAAACTTTGCTCTGCTTTTCAAGTCATTTTAAAATAAATGAAGATTAGCAAAGTTAATATATCATCAAAAATAATTTGTGAATTTGTATGAAGCAAGGATAATCAGTTTGGAATTGCTACGGGAGCTTAACGCCAGTTTGGAGAAGATACTTTTTGGATTACAGTTGTCAGGGTTTAAGGGCCTTTCTGCCTTACACTGTTTATAGTGTGATTATTCTACTAAGATTATGAGCTTATGGGTAGGAAGCTGAAGGACCTTGGTGTACAGGTTGTCATTTCGTCTCTCCTCCTTGTGGAAGGACATGGTCCACGAAGGAAGAGAAGAATAGTGGAGCTCAACAAATGGCTCCAAAGATGGTGCTGCCGCAAGTGATTTGGGTTTTTGGATCACGGTCTCCATTTGCATGAAGTTGGTCTTCTGGCAAGGGATGACCTGCAGCTCACAACTGTCGGCCAGAATGTTTTTGCTAACAGTCTCGCAAAACAGATCAGGAGATCTTTAAACTGAGTTCGACTGGGGAGGGAGACAGTATTATTCAGGACAAGGATTCAGTGAGTACTACAATAAATAGCCCAAATGATACAGATAGAGCAAGCCAAGTAGTACTAGACACCAACAGGGGAAGGAAAAGTAACTTTAGTACAGGACTTTTAGGAAGGGCACATGGTCTTAAGTGTCTCTACGTTAATGCACAGAGCATGGGAAATAAACAAGATGAACTTGAACTCTTAATACAACAAAATAAATACGATTTGATAGACATCACTGAAACCTGGTGGGATGAGTCTCATGATTGGAATGTAGGAATAGAGGGGTATAACGTGTTTTGCAGAAACAGACCAAACAAGAAAGGAGGAGGAGTAGCCTTATGTGTCAAGGATGTTTTCACCTGTGAAGAGATCTATGACTTAAATCTGGGAAGCCAAGTTGAAAGCATCTGAGTAAGAATTAAGGGAGCAAGAAACAATAGGGATGTGATTGTGTGGGTTTGCTACAGGCCTCTGGGCCAGTCTGAGGACTTGGATGAGGCCTTCCTGGAGCAGATGATCACACATTTGAAAAGGAGAGATGCAGTAGTAATGGGAGATTTCAACTATCCTGTTATTTGTTGTCAGTCAAACTCTGCCAAAACCGCAAGGTCCAATAGGTTTCTCACTTGCCTTGCAGACAGTTTCATGGTCCAGAAGGTAGAAGAGGTCACAAGAGGATCGACTGTTTTAGATCTGATCCTGACCAATAGGGATGACCTTGTTGATGAGATGGAGGTGGTGGGATCCTTAGCGGGGAGTGACCATGCTGTATTGGAATTTGTCATTCAGTGAAGGAGAAGCCAAGTGTAGCCAGACACGCATCCTAGACTTTAAGAAAGCTGATTTCTGTAAACTTAAGGAGTTACTTGCCAAAATCCCGTGGTCAAGAATACTGAAAGAGAAAGGGGTTCATGACGGATGGGAGTTTCTTAAAAGTGAGATACTGAAGGCACAGTTGAAAACTGTGCCAAAAGGAGGAAAAATGGCAGGTGTCCAAAGAAACCAGGATGGTTGACAAAAGAACTCTCAGCTGAGCTAAGTGTTGAAAGAAACATGTACAGGAAATGGAACATTGGTGAAACCACCGAAGAGGAATTCAAGCAAATAGCCAGGAGATGTAGAGAGAAGGTCAGAAAAGCTAAAGTGCAGAATGAACTCAGGCTTGCCAGAGACATTAAAAACAATAAAAAGGGCTTTTTTAGATATGTTCTCAGCAGAAAGAAAAGGAAATGATAGGGTTGCTGCGCTGAGAAGATGGCCAATTACTAACAGAGGAAAGAGAGAAGGGGTGAAGGGGTCTGGAAGCCATTCCCCCATGAGAAGTGGCTTAGGGATCTGGGTATGTTTAATCTGCAGAAGACAAAGTTGAGAGGGGACATGATAGCCATGTTTAAATATTTGTAGGGATGTCATGTCGAGGAGGGAGTGGGTTTGTTTTCTGCTGCTCCAGAGACTAGGGCAAGGAGCAATGGATTCGAGCTGCAGGAAATGAGATTCCACTTGAACCTCAGGAAGAACTTCCTGACAGGCAGAGCTATCCGGCAGTGGAATATGCTGTCTCGGAGTGTGGCAGAGTCTCCTTCTTTGGAGGTTTTTAAGCAGAGGCTGGATGGCCATCTATTTGGAATGCTTTGATGTGTGTTCCTTCATAGCAGGAGGTTGGACTGGATGGCGCTTGTGGCCTTTTCCAACTTTATGATTCTATGAGAGTAATATAGGCTTTAAATCAACAATGTAGTAAAATTTCATCAGAGTGTAAGGAAAATATGCTGTAACATAAACCACAATAATATTAAAATTAATCAATCTGAAAAAAAAATTAATTTCTGAGTGTGCATGAACATGATTGCCTTTCTGTGAATTAAGCTCCATTGAATTCAGTACAGTTTACTCATAGGCAAGTAGCTACAGTTGCAGCCTGTTGCCTTGGAAGAGAATACAACAGTATTGCTAGTGAGGCATGCTCCTTTAAGGAATACTGTCTTGTCTGTATCTATTGGTGGTGGTGTGTACATTGTAGTTTGCAGTGAATACTCACAGATGCCAGTACTCCAACATTGTCATCAGGATATGTTTTTAAAAAAGATGAAATCTGTTAGTTCCCCATTTCTTGCAAGATTCTGCCTTGACTGTTTCAACTGTATGGGTGTGTGCGGGGACATGCCAGCTGCCAATACAGTAAAAAAGCAGACACAGCTGAGATAGAGACACCCATAGTTTCTCTCTGACATTGTACATTACCTCTAGAGAAATCAGGGGAATCCTGCTAACCCCAATATCTTTATGGAATGTGGTTAAGATATATCAGTTTATTGAAATAAGTACCTTTGAGATGTGTTGAAAGAGGACAAGTTCTTTGCAAGAAAAGAAGTGTTAAGAGCAGGGCCAACCCATTCATATGGAAAGATTATTACAGAGTTGCACATGCAGAAAAGAACTGGATTTTGATCGGATTTTTCATATAAGCTCAAAAATGGCAAGAGATAAGAACTGGCCAAGGGACATTATTATTTGCTTTACAAGGACAAGGATGAAAGAAAAATTACTGCAGAAAAATTATGAAGATAAATTTATAGTGGAGGGAAATAAAGTAAAAGTCTTTAAAGATATCCCATACCAAATGCTAAAAAGAAGGCAGGATTATAAAAATCTAATGTCATTGCTACAAAGATAATATAAGATACAAGTGGGAGAGAATTGAAGGAGTCTCTTTTTCTGTGAATTCAAGAAGATA
Source organism: Iguana delicatissima (assembly GCA_948472985.1). Taxonomy (NCBI): domain Eukaryota; kingdom Metazoa; phylum Chordata; class Lepidosauria; order Squamata; family Iguanidae; genus Iguana; species Iguana delicatissima. The sequence continues at coordinate 132,820 of CAOKZL010000836.1, read as the reverse complement.
TAGATGTACTGCACCGGCCCAAGCCAATGAAGTCATGGAGAAAATAAAAGAGATATTTGAAAAGAAAAGAAAAGGAACCAGAGAGGAGACAAGAAGAAGGAAAATAGTCAAAGAGAAGGAAGATAAAGATAACATAGAAAAACAAGATAAATCTGAAGGAGAAATTGAAACTGGAGCAGAAGAACAGGAGGACGATTCAGAACAAGACCAACAGAATGTAGAATCAGAGGAGAAATTAATAGAGGAAGAAGAAGCTTAAGAAATGAGTATAAAATGTATATCCTGGAACATAAAAGGTCTTAATTCCAACTACAAATGTAGACAGGTCTTCCACTATTTAGAAAAAACAAAGGCGGATAGTATATGTCTACAAGAGACGAAGATCCAGGATAGTGATGTAAAATACTTGAAGAACCCCAAACTAGGAAAATGTTATATCTCTGCTTTTGAAAAAAAAGAAAAGAGGAGTTGTAATATATGTGAACTCAAAATACCCTACAGAAGAGATATTTTGAGATAAAGATGGATACTACATAGGTGTACAAGTTCAGTTTCCTAGAACATTGATATTACTGATAGGAATCTACTCCCCATTGGAAAATAAGAGCAAATTTTATGAGAAAATAGGAGAAGAGATACAGAAATATGTTACAGAAAAGAACCAAGATGACTTTTTGATAATGGGAGATATGAATGGGGTGCTGGATCCAGAAAAGGATAGAACAACAAACAAAAAGCATAAAAAGAAACAAGGGAAATTGCCTAGACCATTCTTCAAGATAATGGAAGACCTCTCTCTGATGGATATATGGAGATTTAAAAATGGAGATGAAAGAGGATTCACATATTATTCTGATAGTCATCAGACCATGTCCAAAAGCGACATGTCCTTAATCTCTAAAACATTACACTCAATGGTGAAGAATATGGAAATACTTCCCAGAATAATGTCAGATCATAACCCAATTCAAATTAAATTATGTATAAAGAAGAAAAGCAACTGTTTAAATTGGCGAATTAATGATTTGTTGCTGAGAAATCAAGAGTACTTGAAAAGAGCAAAAGAAGATCTAAGAAATTACTTTAAGGAAAATGAAATGGAAGGAATGGCAACAAAAATAATACAGGATGCTGGGAAAGTAGTCATGAGAGGGCAGTTCATAAAGTGGAACATAGAATGGAGGAGAAAAAGATTGGAGAAGATGCAGACATTAGAAACAGAAATTAAAAGAGAAGAGGAAGAATTAAGAAAAGATCCAGGAAATAAAAAAGTGAGAAGGGAGATTAAAAGATTACAGGAAGAGATCCAGGCAAAGAATGCAATTGAAATTGAAAAGAAATTAAGAATACTCAAAGAAAGACATTTTGAGAATGCGGATAAGCCCGGGAAGTGGCTTGCACATAGATTAAGGAAAAAAAGAGGAAGGAATTTGATATTACAAGTAAAGAAAGAAAATTCGGTGTCCACAGACATGATAATGAACGCCTTTCAAAAATATTATAAAGAGCTTTATAACAAAGAGATCAATACAAAATTGAAGGAAAAAATGGAGGAATATCTGGGAAAACAAGACATTATGGTATTGACAGATGACCAAAAAATAGCTTGAATGCTAATACAACAATAATGGAAATCACAGAGGCGATAAAGAAAATAAAGGTAGGAAAATCTCTGGGTCTGGACGGCTTCTCGGCATTAGATTACAAAGAACTACAGGAAGAATTAAGTATACTGATGCAGAGGATATTTAGTGAAATCGTGATAAATGGAAAACCAGTTCATGGAATGAAGCGAATATAACTTTGATATTAAAAGAAGGGAAAGATCTGAAGGAACCAAACAATTACAGACCGATTTCATTACTAAACATAGACTACAAAATATTTACAAGCATAATTGCAGAGAGAATGAAGAGAATACTTCAGAAAATAATCCATGAAGACCAGAGTGGCTTCTTGCCGAGAAGATATATTAGAGATAACATACGTACAGAGATCAACATGATTGAATACTACGAGAAACATAATGAGAAGAAATGCACGATAGTCTTTGTGGATGCTGAGAAGGTGTTTGACAACTTAGAACAGTGGTTCTCAACCTGTGGGTCCCCAGATGTTTTTGGACTTCAGCTCCCAGAAGCCCTGAACATTGACCATAGTGGCTGGGGCTTCTGGGAACGGAAGTCTACAAACATCTGGGGACCCACAGGTTGAGAACCACTGATTTAGAACATGAATGTATGATCAAAATACTGGAGAGAATGTGCTGTGGACACAAATTTGTAAGCTGGATGAGACAAATATATAAAAATTGCAAGGCACAACTAATAATAAATGGGGAAAGACGGCTCCTATAGAGGTAAAAAAGGGTACCCGTCAGGGTTGCCCACTATCACCCTTGCTTTTTATAACAACATTAGAAAGGAACAAAAATAAAAGAACAAGTGTACAAACTGAAAGCATACGCAGATGACTTAGTGATTTTCCTTGAAAAGCCTAATACAAGTGCAAAGAAAATGATGGAGGTATGTAGTGAATTTGGAGAATTGGCTGGCTTTAAAATTAATAAAGAAAAAACTGAGATATTGACTAAAAATATGAGAAAGGAGGAAATTGAAGAACTGACTCAGATGACTGGATTTAAAGAAGAGAAGAGGATGAACTATCTGGGGATAACAATAAGCAGAATAATGAATTATATGAAAATAATTATGCAACTAAATGGAAGGAGATTAAAAGAGATCTACAGAACTGGACAAAACAGAGCCTATCTTTAATGGAAAGAATAGCAACAATTAAGATGATGATACTACCAAAGATGAATTATTTATTTCAGAACTTAACGATAATCATCAACACTAGATGCTTTCAGGATTGGAAAAAGGACCTATCACACTTTATTTGGGGATGAAAAAAGCTGAGGATAAGATGGAAAATATTGACTGATAAGAAAGAGGAGGCTGTGGTCTACAAGACCTGAAACTGTACTTTTACGCAAATGGTATGATCTGGATAAAGGATTGGATTATGTTGAGAAATGATAGAATATTAAATTTAGAAGGTGCTGATCTTTGGTTTGGTTGGCACGGATACCTCTGGTATAATAAGGTAAAAGCAGATAAAGATTTCATAAATCATTATATCAGTCGACCTCTACTTGAAATCTGAAAGATATGGAAAAGGAAATTGTATTCCAGAATACCACTTTGGGTCTCACCCCATGAGGCCCTATATGGGAAATGGAAAGATTCAACAGAAAGATGGATAACTTACAGAGACTTAGTCGTAAATGAAGGAAAGGATGTTCAATGAATTAAAACAAGAGAAGAACTAATAAACGAGGGATGGAACTGTCAATGGTTTTTGTATATTAAGTTAAAAGTAAGACTAAAAATGGATCAAAAATTAGGAGGACTGGAAATAAATACTCAACTAAATGAATTTGAAAAAATAATATTTGAAAAAAAAGAACATCAAACATCTCAACTGTATAAGTTCATGTTAGATCGAGAATTAGAAACTGAGGTAATTAAAGATACAGTGATTGTTTGGGCTCGGAATATAGGACACGAAATTAAATTAGAACAATGGGAGAAGAGCTGGGAGAATACTCAAAAATTCACCTTGGCACAAAACCTGAAGGAGAACCATCTCAAAATGTTATATAGATGGTACCTAGACCCAGAGAAGCTGGGTAAGATGTACAAAACTAAAGAGAAGAAATGCTGGAAATGTGAGGAAGAAAATGGCACTTTTTACCACATGTGGTGGCAATGTATAAAAGCAAGAAGATACTGGAAAAAGATTCATAAAATAATAATGGAGATCTTACAAATAAACATACCTTTAACACTGGAAGTTTTCTTATTGAACATGCTGCACCAAGTGGACAAAGAGTACTATAAACATAAGAACATGGTTTTATACATGGTCACAGCAGCCAGAATAACATATTCGAAATACTGGAAAAGAAATGAAACACCAGAAATGGAAGAATGGCTGAATAAATTACAAGAATATGTCACTTTATATGACCTAACCCATGCCATGAAGGGAGAAAGACGAGGCAAGAAAGAAAGCGAAATGAAAGCAGTAAAGATATATATCGAGATTAATTGGGCAAGGTTATGTCAAGGAGATAATGAAATCTGAAAATTAGAAGTAATAAAAGAGCATCAATTAGCTAAATAGGACAATTTAAATATAAAGCATACTTATAAAAAGGCAAGTCAACAGTGATAGAACAGTTTTGAGGTAACAGATAAAAGAACAGAAAAATATCCAAACAAGAGAAAGTAGGAAGTTATAAGGGTACAGAAATATAGAAAAGGATCTGAATTAGAGTTTCTTGAGTGTTTGTGGATAGAGGAGAGAATAAGACTTGGATGGAATGAATTAAAATATCAAATATGGTGAAATTTCTTTTTTGATTAAAATGAATTTATCAAGATTATATAGAAGTATTTAGAAGATCCTGGATGAAATACAATGTGGAAACATATATAAAAGGAATGATTCTGTTATAAGTAAATACATGTTTTTCTTTTTTTATACAATCTGGAAAAATGAATAAGACATGAAGACTGTATAAGTGTAAATAGACAGAATTTTAATAAAAATAAATTAAAAATTAATTAATTAAATAAATAAATTAAAAAAAAGAAAGAAAAAGAAAAGAACTGGATTTTATTAGTTGTATAGAGCCTGTGTTATTGCCATTTTACTAGTTTGTAGAATAACCTTGATCCAGTGGTGGATCAAAGGCTTTAACACAGGTGGTTTTTTCCTATAGTCATGCTTAATTTTACTCTTCTCCATTTTGTTTTTCATGCTCTAAAATACAACTGTGAAACTCACCTGATGCTTCTTGTAAGGCATTGTTGGAAACTTTCCGTAGTTCAATAGAGAGCATATTCTGCCTGAGCTACAAATTTTGGAGAGTTTACTTGTTTATCTAAAGTACTTACATGCTGCCTTTTAAGGTAAAACTCTCCCAAAAGATACATAGGCCATTTCTGCACTAGACTGTTATAGTGCTATTATTCCATTTTCAACATCCTATGGAATCCTGGGGTTTGTAGTTTAGGGAGAGGCCCCTCCCTGAACTGCAAGCCCCAAGATTCAATAGGATGTTGAAAGTGGAATAATAGCACTATAGCAGTCTGGTGCGGAAGTGGCCATAGTGTCATATACACTGATTTTGATTATGATGTACCTTTTATTTAAAGGGCTGTGATCAAAATAAACTTATTTCATTCATTAGCTTCATACTATGGTACATTTGCTAATGCATGTTGACGATGATCTTAGAGTGAAGTATAACAATATAAAATAAATGTGTGATCTCTGACAACTCCTGAAGAGGACTAGCATAGAAGATTGCACCAAAATTCTTCATCCCGGATATGAAAAATACTCCTAGGCCTGAAAAGGAGTTCTGATGCTGTGTTTCCTTCACTTTATACAACCTTAGTTGTGATGCTAACCTTTTTTGTAATGGCTCTTGCATCTGCCCTGATCTACCAAAATATCTGCCTTATACTCTAATGAGACCCTGAGAAGTCTAATGAACACTCACTGATTTTAAAGGTGTTGCACTAGAACAGTAGGCAGGAAGAGAATTGTTGGTAGTGTGCATGAAGTGGGTACACAAGCGTTATTGGATTGCAGAAAGGTGAGTGGATGGATGATAAAGGTGCAGCACTTATGACAGGCTTCATTAATTTGTGTATTTCCACATAATCACTTGAAACATGCTCAAATTTAGCTGTGTGTTTGTTTTTCATTAAACTGGGCCCTTAGAAATCCTTTTAATTTGGTGATTCTGAAAAACCACAGTGGATTCAAAGCAAGTGTTAGTTCAAGTCTGTTCTACATTTTAATGAAACATCCCAAATGGAAACCATCCCTACTGATACAACTTTGTAATTAAATTTATTTCCAGTATGCCTTCCACATGCCAATAACCACATCTAACAATGGTTCTGTTAGTGCGGTATTATACTCCTGGAGTCATAGTGTAGTTGCTAAATATACGGTCATATTTTATGTTCCTATGTATAAGATTGGGTCTGGAGTTGCTAAATATTAAAAATCATTTTCTCTTCCTTATATGTCAGGCAGTTAGCCTCAGGCATTGCTTGACTTGTTCAGGTCCTTTATGGAAGCCATATGCATGCTCGCTGTCAGAGAATTTCTGTTAGAAAAGAAAAAAATCCTAACCTCAGCTTTGTAGTGAAATAGTCCCTCCCCCTCCTTTGTAGTGGTTATTTATGGACTGACTTTCTTGTTTCAGCAGCTTTGAGGATGTTCACCACTACGGGCTGAACTGGAATCATGCCAAAGGTCTGAGGACTGCACTTAGTTTGCACAAGTGGAAGTTTAATGTGCATTTGCATTAATCTGCTTCCTAGTTAGCTGTTTTCCTGCCTTGTGCCTCTGTATAGGCGACTAAAAATACTATTCCCATCCCCTCAAAAAACTGAATGGGAGATAGGTCTCCTGCATGAAATTTTCTTCTGGTAGAATGTAAGAAATAAAGGAAGATAATTGCTTATTGTATAATTAGAAGCTCAAACCTGGTTTCTATTCTCTGTAGTGTAGAGATGGGAAGTAAGAATTTAAAATAGCACAGCTACCAGGAGTAAGTTTTGGAAAGGGTGGGCAGTAAGGGCGTAATGGAACTGCATTTCAAAAGTAACAGTGTTAGGTTTCAGGTGTAAAAAGTAATGTATTCTAATTATTTTAGAGCTTTGTTTATATATTCATTTGTTTTATTAAAGTAGTAACATCCCACCCTATATCACAGTATCAGCACAGCGTACAGAAGGAATAAGTTTAAAACAATTTAGAACCATTTAAATCAGCAATATGCTTCTAAAAGCACACTGAACAACTTAACAATTAAAACAAAGCAGTTTAAAAAACATGTACAGATTCATGCAAAATTGTTAGATCCTGAAGCTTGATTAAAAGTCATGTTATAAGTTGGTGTTGGATTCAAGCTGCCAGTCCTCAAAAGAGAGGACATCTTGTAACTGGGGTGCCACAGCAAATAAGGCCTTCTCCCATGCCCTTGCACAATGATTTGGTTGTACTGGTGGAGCACGGAGGAGAGTTCCAGTTGTATCTCTACTGCCACCAAATGTGGAGACTTCCACCAATCTCACCCAATGCCACCAAGTGTGAGGGCTTTCCCTTATCCCCACCTCAACCACCAGTGTAAGGACCTCCTCCTGTTCCACCATCATGACCACCAACTTTGGGGACCTCTTGGATGTTCTTCTGGTTCATGTGTGAGATAATATTTATCTACTACCCCACAGGACACCACCCCCGTTTATTAGCTGCTGCTACCACAGACACAGTGTCTGAACCTAAGCATTCTAATATGTAGGATTCCCAGAGGCCAAAAGAATATAATACAAAAATAATACTTTATGAATAAAATTTGAACATAAGTTAATTATTTAATGCATTTAAAACACCTCACTCTCATCTCATAGCTGAATCAGATCTTCTCTAGCACCTTATCACTCAGACTCTTAAACCCCACTCACTAACTACCCAGTTTCACTAAGCCTACCAGACCACTCTCTTCATTCCTCCTCACCTCCTCAGACATTCCATCAGTTACCACTCCTAACATTCCAGTCTCTCACCTGTTCCTGACAGATCCTTACTTTATTACCTTTAATAAATGAAACACATCTCCCCTGAACACAGTTCCTCCAGCGCACCTCAGTCTTTAAGCAATTATTATATGGGCAGAAGCATTTCTTCAGGTTTGAGGTCCCCAGTTGCTTGGGCCTTTAAATGTCATCAGTGACACCATGAATGTGATACCAGAAGCATATTGGCACCTTGTGCAGTTTCTTTAAGATCAGTGTTACTTTATGACTGTATGGTGTTCCGGTCAGCAGTCTAGTTCCTGTATTTCACACTAGCTGCAGCTTCCAAGTCATCTTCAAGGGGAATCCTACCTAGAATGCGTTCCAGTAGTTTAGTGGGAAAGGTACTGATGCATGAACTGTGGTGACATCATTATTGCTGTCCAAGAAGGGATCTAGCTGGTAGATCAGTTAAAGCTGTACTCAGGTCATGAAAACTACCTGGACCTCCAGTGACAGAAATTGATTCAACAGCACTCTCAATCTATGTATTTCAGACTGGCTTCAGAGCAGGATATGGAGCTGAGACCATGTTGCTTTAGTGGATGCTCTTTGTCTGAGCACTGACAGGGAATGTGTCCTTGCTGGGGTTTTTGGACGTCTCAGTGGTGTACGATATCAGTGGTGTACATGGTATCCTGGAATGGCTGAGGGGCCTGGGAACTGGAGGCACTGTACTTAGTGGTCCTGGTCCTGTCTCTGAGGTAGTTCCCAGATGGTGGTGCTTTGGGAGAGCTGCTCCTTAAAAGATATGTAAATTTGTTAACAAACTCTCTCTCTCTCTATATGTGTGTGTGTGTGTGTTTATACTACACACGCGCGCGCGCACACACACACACACACACATATGTATAGTCCATATGTTTCTTCCATCTTGATCCATGGGGAGAGGTAGGTAAAAAATAACAACATTAGCAACAACAACAAAAACTATATATCTGCTCCTTCATGGAAGGGCAATTCCATGCAGGGCATATAACTTACCCAAGTCTTCCACCTGAGATCAACTAATCTCCAAAGCCACCATCTTATAAAGATTCAGCTTCAGTATATTGGCTCACAGCCAATCCATAACAGCAGGCACTGGTCCGTCACCTGCTCAGCCCCAGATGACTCCTGAGGTAAGCAGAAATAAAGCCAAGTATCATCAGCATACTGATGGCACCCAGTCCCAGAAACTCCACATGACCTTATCCAGTGGTTTCATATAAAATGTTAAACAGCATGGGGCATAAGATAGAACAGTGTGGCACTCCGCAGCTCCACAAACCCTCTTCTTTTTTATGCCTCTAAAGTTGTATGTCGTTCTTTTCCTTTTGAAAGGAGTGCCGGGGTGATGTGGGTAGTAAGAAAAGAAGAGGTCAAGCAAGTCTGTGACAAATCTTAAACTTATTAGATGCAATTTAAGGATAGGTATCCGCAACCTGATACCTTCAAGGAAGTGTTGGGCTATAAAACCCATCAGCTCCAGCCAGCAGTCAGAGTGAGATATGTACGCTTTTGTTAAATACCAAGTTGGAGGAGGTAATTTCTACTCCTTAAAAAGCCTTTTTGAAGGACTCAGCAACTCTTTTGAAGGACTGTGCCATTTGTGGGGCAACGGTGGCTAAAGAACTGTGTAATATTTTCTTTACCAATCCTACAGTTTCTAACTCTAATGGCATGTATTTATGTGCTTTCAAGTCACGTGTTGACTTATGGTGATCCTAGGAATTTCATAGGGTTTTCTTCGGCAGGGAGCACTCAAAAGTGGTTTACCATTACCTTCCTCTGAAATAGAGCTCTGAAACAGAGCACGTGGAATTCCTTTGTGTCTCTCATCCAAGTACTAACCAGGGAATCCATTAACATAATGGCAACTTACTGTAAAAATTTTCCAGTCCTGACAATAACACAAAAGGAATAGATTTTCAGTCTCAGTAACAGTAATCCAGGGGTAGCAACTGCAGAAATGCAGTTTTTACAGCTGCATCTTTTTCTCAATTCAAGAAGGATATCAACAAGCTGGAATGTGTCTAGAGGAGGGCGACCAAAATATTGAAGGGTCTGGAAGCCATGCCCTATGAAGAACAGCTTAGGGAGCTAGGTATGTTTAGTCTGCAGAAGAGAAAGTTAAGAGGGGACATGATAGCCATGTTTAAATATTTGAAAGGATGTCATGTTGAGGAGGGAGTGGGCTTGTTCTCTGCTGCTCCAGAGGCTAGGACAAGGAGCAATGGATTCAAGCTGCAGGAAATGAGATTCCACTTGAACCTCAGGAGGAACTTCCTGATGGTCAAAGCTGTCCGGCAGTGGAATTGCTGCCTCGGAGTGTGGTAGAGTCTCCTTCTTTGGAGGTTTTTAAGGAGAGGCTGGATAGCCACCTATTGGGAATGCTTTGATGGGTGTTCCTGCATGGCAGGGGGTTGGACTGGATGGCCCCTGGGGTCTCTTCCAACTCTATGATTTGATGATCTTCCTCCAGGGCCCTGTTGAAACTGAAAATGACATCACATCACTTCTTATTTTCTTTTTGGATGAGTGTGTTTTGTTTTGTTTGTTTTTGCATCTTTGCATTTTTATGCTACTTAGGGTCTTGGATATACTGGGGACAAAATCATTACAAAAGGTTTTGACCCGTTTTGGGAATGAAAACACTACATTTTGTTGGGGCCAGAAGGTTTTGGGGGCTAAAAAAAAAGCTTCTGTGACTCAATCAGCCCACATACCGCACCACCATGGTAAAACAACAACAATGCAGCCCCACATACTAAACACTTGGTTAGTACAAATCAGCTGAGATTTTGCTTAACTTCAAAATTTCAGTTTCAAAAATATCTTTGGGATGTTGTGAAACCTTAACGTGGTACAGGAGCACACTGATAGCTATCTTTTCAAATGGCAAAAAATTACCTGGTAAATAACTTCACTAGCAAAGCATTTTATCTCAGTAGCTGCAACACGTAAATATAAGTTAACTTTCTTTTGTTTTGGCAATGCAGAAGAAAAGTACTTTATTGCTGGGGTTTCAGAACTGTTGGAGTTTCAGAATGTAGCTATAAAAGTACCAAAAGATGTATTTAAATTTTGTAATAACTTTTTGCTAAGTACTACAAGAGAGTTTGACCTCAGCTTTTAATCTCTTAAACAGATTTTTTTACAACAATCAGGTACAAGATAAAATTTATTTATTTGAATTCATTGTACATCAAACAGAAATGTCCTGTGTATGGCTACGGGTGAATAATACTTTTCACTCATTTATGAAAGCAAGGGTTCCACTCCATATATTTGAGGTGAAATCCTTAGTGGTGGTAGCAGTGTTAAGTTTGTCATATTCTCCACATCAACCTGAGGCGTAGGAAATCATTTCAAAGCCAGGTCTCTCTTGGAGTTTTGGAGCTATTCGGATACATAGGTTTGGCTCAGGCCCATCTCTTCAGCAGTCATTAACTATAATCATGAACACATGAAAACATGACTTTTCTTCAAAGCAAAGTAAGAGAGGGCAGCTTGTTGGTGAAACCTTAGAACTTCCTTCTAATTTTCCTTTTGTTTTTTACCTGCGGCAGCACTCCTGAAAGTCATTTAATTTGCATTCCATCATAATCTAATACAGCTTTCTACTTTTCCATCCTACTGACTTTGGCATGTCTTGTACATATTACTTTATGCTGTTTCTTTGAAAATTTGTTGTTCCAGGTTTTTCTTGACTTCCATTGTAACATTTTTTTTTTGTTACACATGTGCATGTGTATTATATTGAACATGTGTATTAAGTTATGGAAGTGGAAAAATGCTACTTAGTTTCCTCCAACAACATTTGGTATCTCTATTTCTATAGTGAATTTATATGCCAAGGTTTATTGCAAGTTAAAGAAAATTTTGCAGAATTTGCTGTTAATGTATATTGAATTATTTCTTCCATGCTTATTTTTAAAGCAGTTGCTAATTTCTTAGAATGTATAACTCAAATACATTAATTATAAACCTGTTGCTAGCTGCTCATTTTGTTGCTTGAAGTCAATGTGAATTGCCTTCAGGTGAGAAAATGAAGGTCTTGTCTTCCAAGGTCATCTGGCCCTTTTGCCAGATTCAGTGTTTGAATGCATATACATAGAGTATTGAGCCAGAGGTGCTCCTGCTAGAAGCCTTCTGTTTGTTTTGGAAACTATTGTGTCCCAGGTTTTCTTCTCTCCTTCCAGCACAATTAGCTGCATCACTTAGAATTAATACCTCAGGATTTGCTACTGGAAAGGGCTTGTCTCCTTTTGTGCAGTTTTGTCCTACTTGCCCTGAAGCTTTTTAAGAGGTTAGCAGTTCACGGTTTAATGAAAATACATGTGCCTAGTGAAGTACTGGGAGAGGTATACGTGGTGTTAGAACAGACAGGGTAGTGGATATTGGCTAAGCCTTTTATCGTATGTTTGGGTCATTGAAGCCTCTGAGCTGGTGTGCTAGAGCTCTGTGTTTATCAGCTTTTTTCAGCTGCTTTGCAAATAAAGCTGCAGGAATGTTTGCTGCTATGAGGGGAAAAAATAAAGTTATCTGTTGAGATGGGATTAAAAAATCACATTGGACCTGGGGACAAGAGTAGGAGATAAGGGCCATGGGCAGTGGACAGCCAAAGCAAGTGCAAAGATTCCATTTTGGCCCTTTCTGTTCCTTAGAAGGATGATCTATGAATTAAATATTGTTGTTAGAAACCAGCAGTTCCTTTTCTTGAGAGCTGTATGAAAATAAGATCTGGCGATGTGTTAATTCTTAGTTTGTCATGTAGGCTTAGAAGTTAATGGCATCCTCTGCATGATTTCTCTCTGTTCATATGACTATCTTCTTGGAAAAGTCAGTTCAAGGATGGGTGTCTACTCAATATCCTCCATAGGGAAAATGAAGTTTCCTTATTCTGTTTTGCTGGACTGCAACACCCAGCACCCCAGCAGTATAGTTAGTGGTAAGGGTTAATGGGAGTTTAGTTTAAGAAAAGATGGAGAACTGTACATTATCTTTGCCTTACTGTCTGCTTGTATTTCTTTTCTTTTTCTTTCTATTGTTTTCTTGAACTTTGATTTTTAAAGTTTGTGCTGCTGCTTTTTTTCCCCATTTGGACAAAATTTCAATTTTCTGAAAGAACCTTTCTTACTTGTAAGGCCTTTCTTTACTCGTTAATTGTGCTGGTTCTTATGGTCTGACCTGGAGCTGCAATGAGTGAGGTATTTGGTGTAAAAGTCTGAGGTAGATTAGTGCCTGACTTTTACAGCTTTAGTTTGAAAGAAAAGAGATTTGTACAGGAGCTACCATCAACAGCAGGGAGATTCAGATCTTGTGTGCACAGCAAAGATTCTTTTGGAGGGTGATTCAAAAGACCCCTGTGCTTGTTTTCAATTAGTATTCTCCTCTGTCTGTGGCAAATGACCTGTATAAGTTGATTGTGGTTCTGTTTCTGCCAATCTGGCCTTAGATAAATGAGGTATGGTGCTGGGCAAGTTTGTTTTCCCTGCTGCTTCCTTTTAGACAGTGGTGGATGGACCCTCATATGTCCACATAAAAAAGGAAAATACAGAAAATTGAACCTTTGATGTAAAATTATATACATATGTTTGACCTATGCATGCTAGTTTCTATCCTGCATGCAATAACCATAAAGCAAGTTTTTAAGATAACTTGTTTTAAATGTTCATGAGTGTTTTAACTGACACATCACAAGAAATCTAATCATACGCTCTTGTAATTAGTATGTACAAATTTCCATTTGTATGTCTAATTTGATACTTAGTACACCCATTCTACTTTTTTCCCAGTGACTGTTAATTATTTTTCAAAGCTGGCATGGAGAAGATGAGAGTCTTTGTTCCTATGAAAAAAACTCTGCATTTTAATTTGTAGCTTCTATAAGTCAGGTTAGTATAACCACATTCTTTGTTCTTTCAAAATTAAAGGTAAAGACTGTGCCTTTCCTTTCATAAGGGCTGAGTTTTTAAAAATGTCACGAGTAGAAGAAAACAATCCTTTTCTTTAGGCAACATAATGTAAAGGTAAATGAATAAATAAACAAACCAGTACAAGCCCTTCAGAAAATAATAAAGAAGGAAAGCAGTCAACAGTGTAGCTAACCCTGGAATTAATATCCTTATGGGGATTTTCATATGGATATCAAAGTAGCAGAAAATGCATTTGCTGGAATTGTCCTTGTGCCCCAGAATGGCCAAGATAAAGATCAATTCCTGGGTTGTTGTTGTTGTCGTTTTTAATGATAGGTGGATTTTTTTCTTGCTTTGAAACCATTAGAACTGCAGCAACGCAGTAAATTTTTACTTTTATTATGTATCTTTTATATTTGATTGCCTCCCCCATTTTTCTTATGGGAAAAATGGAAATACATTTGATGGGTTTGCTTTATAAAACTAACATTTTATTTACCGCTTTAAGAACACAAAATTTATTACATATATTTGCTAAATAGATAAAATAGCACAGTTAGTCATGTTGATGAAATTAAAGGAGGAATGCTTTCATCATATGCAAACAGTAATTAGAAATGTATCCTATGTTAGGATACTCTTAAAAAACCTAACTATTGTAGATTTTACCAGGTAGCAAAATAGGAATAAAATCAGTTTTGAAGGTAGAAACCATCAACTATTTTTTAGGAAATTAAAAAAAACAAACCCTTGATGTCTCAGTAGCCCAAGGAGGCGTTAGTACAGATTTCAAATGCCACCTGCTTCCCATTCTCCTGAAATTCTTCAGCACTTGCTGTATATTAGATTTGAACTCTATAGAAAGTCCTCTTTAGTGTTTTCTATACTCTACTCCATCCCTAGAGGTTAAAAAATAAAATACCTTGAAGGTAATGGAGGAGAAGGTAGGTGTCACCATAGATTCCTAGAGTGTATGTGTTTAACCAGGGATTTAGGAATGGACTTGTAATCCCAGTTGGAATGGCCATGTTATCACCACTGACACCATCATCTACGCCACAGATTTTAGGGTCCAAAGAGTAGACATTCTCTATAAGTGACCTGCTACATTCTCCACTGACCTCTTTTGATACCAAAAGGAGCCATGAGCCAAAGACTGTCCAGCTTCCAGCGTGAGGAGATGCAAAGACTAAAATATCTGGTGTTATCTGCTTTGGTGTCCAGGTAGCACATTCCTGGGTTTTTAATTAGCTGTTCTTCCTTGCATTTCCACTGAACAGAGGTCTCCAGCCTTTTTGAGCAGAGTGGTGTGAAATTATGTGGCTTCATCTGCTAAGCAGTTGACATGCTAAGGTGGAAGATAGCCATTCACAAAATGGCTGGCATGATCAACATGGCCAGTCACAAAATACCCATTTCTCAGAAGGCATACTTGCTGATGATAAAAGAATGTAGAACCTAAGTAAAAGGTTGAGGTGGGGACTGAGCTCCAAAACACAGAATGGCTTTCTTGAACCTCAGCTTATTGCTCCAACAACAATTTCATATAAAGAAATCTGATATGATTCAGAGATATGTAGTTTTGCCAAGAAATTGGCTACAAGCAAAGGTGGCATCTGACCCCAAAATGCAAAATCGTGTTCTTGCTTCCACAAAGCAAAATCAGTGGCCAGCAAAGAATGTACAATGGAAAGAATGTACAATCTGGTAAAATTTCCACGCCAAAAAAAAAGAAAAAAAAAAGAAAAAGTCTAAGCAGAATATGCATACTGCATGACACAGAATGCAGAAAAAACACACATACACCAGGCAAATGCACAGGGACATGCCAACAAACTGGCTAACAAACACACCACACCACACCACACCAGAACAAACCAACCTGCAAAACTAGGTAAAACAGAGCACACAACATAGGCCAAGGCACATTCCTTGCTTCCCAATGTTGCCACTAGTTGCTTGGGCTGCTCTCTGCCTCATTCAGTTTGCATTTTTCTTTTAGCCTAGTTTCATGTTGTAAAAGACTTTATTGGTTATAACCAGCTCTTTGAACTGTGCTCGGAAACATAAAGGTAACCAGTAAAACTGTTGTAACAAAGGAATCACATGCTCCCTGTAATTGCTTTATTATCAAAAACATATGAATTCTTAATAGATACAATAGTCCTGATTTAATTAAATACAAATGGAAAGGAGAACTTTAGTACAACTCTGTGTGTGCATCTGTACACACTCTCAGGTGACTTGTCCACTTATGTGGCTTCATAAATTTAATAGGGTTTTCTTCAGGAAAATAGTGTTTGCCATTGTCTTCCTCTGAAATATGGTCTGCAGTACCTGGTATCCTTGGCAATAACTTGTCTATGTACTAA
Source organism: Iguana delicatissima (assembly GCA_948472985.1). Lineage (NCBI taxonomy): Eukaryota > Metazoa > Chordata > Lepidosauria > Squamata > Iguanidae > Iguana > Iguana delicatissima. Next base: position 116,878 of record CAOKZL010000836.1, on the reverse strand, counting down.
CCAGGCCTGATCCTGCTTAGCTTCCAAGATAAGATGAGATCTGGTGCCTTACGGGCATTTAGGCCTAATTAAAGTGTCCCTAATCACTGGTTTCCTTGACTCTGGTCTCCCAGAGTGCTAGTCCAACACTCAAACAACGAAACTACACTGGCTGCTAATAGAACTGTACCTGATTCAAAATGGGAAAAAAGGGACTTGGGTGACCTTGGAATAATGTGAGACGGTGAGCAGGACCTGAAAAGAACTCATTTATGAGTAAGGAATACAACTAACAATCTGGCCTTTATCTGTTTATTTAATTTAGTTATTCATTCTGAAAAAAGTTAATTCTGTCTCGAGGTGCTAGTTTGAAATTCTGTGAGAAACATAGGCTTAACAAGTGGGGGCACTGTCATTTTATCATTCTTAGATACCATATTTTTCTAAACGTTTCATGATTACATGCACCCTACAATGCAAATTGTGTGATTTACCTAGTTTGGGGTACTTTGTAGAGAGGAATGTTCTGAAGATTCTGATTTAGGAGGGTTTATTATAATTATTTCTTCACTGAATTGATACTGATTGGGAACTAGAGGTGGGGGGTGGGTGAGATATCTGAGTACTAAAATGTTGGCGTTTCCATCTCAAACCTATAACTGAAACAGGACTAGAATAGCTTTAGGTAGTCAGTGTCCCTTAAAACCACCACTCTCTCCAGAATTTTACCTAGAAAAGGAAAATTAGAGCCCAGACAGTTGTGGTGCTCTGTAAAGTTGTCTTTTTAAAAAAGAAAAGAAATAGAAGAAAAAAGTAAGAAAATACTGTATTACTTTACCTTTAAGGAGAGAATTTCAGTTCTTTCAATCTGACCTGGATATTTTAACTACCCTTGATGGGCAAGAATCCAAATAAAAGGTGGCAGATACCAAAATAGTTTGTCTGCATGCAGTCACTGAATTACTCTTAAGCAATAGTAGCACAAACCTTGAGTGCCTATTGTTTTAGATCAGTTAATTAGGCACATGCTAGAGATGAGTTTGTGTTGGTCGTGGGCCCAGTTTTTTTTTTCTTAATAGAACTATGGCTTACTGTAGTTCTATTAAGAAAAAAGTATCAAGGATACTGTTCAGCATTTGAGAGTCATCCAGACTGGTGCAAAGAAGAGCTCTTGAAACAGTATTTCTTGTTCGGTGCCTGTAATTGCCAGTTAATGGCCCCTCCACATCCATTTGCAGCCTCTCAGATTTTTTTCTTAGTCTCTGAAAAAGGTGGTGATGGAAGGAAGGAAGCTGTATGACATCATAGGCAACTTGACAAATCAACATTCAGATATTTTCAATGCTTTTGCTCAGTGCTGTGACTTTGCATATTGTAAAGCCCATTATGGTCATGCCTTCTTTTTAAAGGAACAATGGTCTAATAATCCTATTATTAAAAATCCTTTTATATTAAACGCAAGAGAATATTCTTGCTGCTAGTTGCCCCTGCTTCTCTCCTCCACGTTAACATTCAGGAGGAGGAGTGGCCCATTTATATACACAGCTATAGCACTATTATTACACTTTAGCTGCCATGGTTCCATCCTATGGAATCCTGAGGTTTGTAGTTTGGTGAGACAACTGGTCTCTGTGGTTGGGAATTCTAAATACCTCTCCCTTCCCTGCAAATCACAGGATTCTGTGGAATGGGACCTTGGCAGTTAAACTGGAATCACAATGCTATAACTGTGCAGTGTGAAGGGGCTCCCAATATGAACCACAGTTATGAACCGCCCATGTCCCTCCTACAGAAATATTCTGGATTAAAATAAAAACAAACCTGTAAGTAGGAATAAAATATTGCTGCTGGTACCAGAAATTGCCACTGAATAGTCTAGGAGTGGGTGGACAGCTATGAAAGACCAAGTGTCTGTGAGAGCCTTTCAGGAGACAGACCTTGGAGTGTTGCACATGTAGAAAATACTGGTTTTTTGACCTCAAGAAAGATTGACTAGTTATTTTTAAAAAACAAACCAGAACTATAATTACAAGCACTGCATCCTCCAGTAACGTGTGCCCTGTCTTGAGGAGCCTCAGGCAGACTTTGAAAACCTTCAGGGATGTCTGGATTGATACTATACCTTATGTCCATAGTATAGTTTCATAATTTAATTCTGGGATTCTAGTATGATAGCTTGTACCTTGGCTTTCACTACCTTATGTATGTCACTTTGAGAAGGTAAATCTCCACAGTCTGGTTTCAGAATGAATAAAATATGAGCAGTCATAGACTGGTAACCTGAAGCTCTAGGAAAGCACAATTGGGTCACCCTTGTCTGCAAGAGATATGTTCCAAGACTTAAGGCGTATAGCAAAAAATACAGGTCATACCAAACACTATATTTTGACTCCCCGGCTAGGCAAGGTGGTGAAGGAAGTCTCCATAGCTTGACTCCTCCTTCCTTCCTGCCTTCCTTCCTGGTGGAGTTTGGTAAATAGACCTCTCTTTGGAAGCCAAATTCGGTGGGAGGCCTGGCTGCTCAGAGCCCTGTGCCTCTCTCGGCCTAGGAAGGAGTGTCCATGCTCAGCTGAGAGAGATGCTGGGGAATCAGTGCCAGCCTTCCTGTGCCTATCTTGGTTGAGGAAGAAGTGTCTATCTCTTTCCTTGGCCAAGAAAGTCATGGGAAGCCTAGCTGAGCCTTACCATGTGCCTCTCTTGGCCCAGCTGTGCAGAGGAAGGATTCCAGCTAGTGACAGAAACCATGGCCCTGGCATGGATCACAAGTAAGTGAAACTGTGGATACCACACACAATGAATGGGGGACCTACTGTCTGTCTTGTCAATAACAGGTTGAATGTTGTGGACAGTAGTCTGTCTTTGAGACATGGTATCCCTAAAAATTTCAAGTTGGATGTTAGATTTTAAACACTGACTTGGAGAAAAGTGAAGGATGAGGAGGGAAATTGGGGAAATAATTGTAAGAAAATTTGTATCAGTTGCTTAGAAATAATCTGGTACATTTACAAGCATGTATTAAAATTTGTGAAATGTCTTTTTTAAAAGAGCATGGTTTTCTTGGATCCTCCATTCTTGCTGTGAAGTCCTCTGCCTTTGCAGATATAGAAGAAAAATTAGAAAGATTCTTAAAAGAGATGTGTGTGTTTTCAGTTTCAGTTTGCCTTTGCATATTATCTCTTGCAGGGCTGAGCATGAGTACTTCATACAATCTCCGAAATTCCTTTATTTGCTCCAGATTCTCCAGACTTGGGCTCATTTCCACTGCAGAATTGTAGTGTTATTATTCTATCTTGTGCCTTCCTGGGGTTTGCAGTTTAGGCATCAGCCAGATCACTAGTGCCTCACCAGGCAACTAGTCCAAGAATTCCATAAGATGGATGTTACCCTATTTACTGGGGGTCCCACGAGGGACACCAAAATGTGCTCAACTATAGTTGGGGAAAATTAGCTCAGAGCACTGCTTTAGCGTTACGAGAGGCAGGATAACTTAGCAGGATCTTGTAACCCAGTGTTTACAGGGTCAGGCCAAGTCAAGGAGCAGACCAGTTTGAAAATAATGAATGATCTTTATTAAATACAGGCACACAATGTAAGCAACACATGCACACAGGTAACTAAGGAAAATAAAGGTGTGAGTAAGACAGCGGGATTTTCAGAGAGATAGTTGATTCGGGTGATACAAAACCTGTTCCTGAAGCCCGGAAGAAGGTAGAGAGTGATGCTGGGGTTCGGTGTGGCTCAGCACATGGAGCTGAGGGGAAGCTCGCCAAGCAATGCGACAGCAAGGCGGTCTGGAACTCGGGAGCGATCTGAGGAGGGTCTCGGAATCAGGGGTTTTTATAGGGAGAAGTGTGACTGCAGGCTACGCCTTACTTGGGGACAACAATGAGTTTTGAGTACGAGACAATGTCTCCGAAAGATCACAATTTAGCATGATAGAATCAGAGCCGAATTAACAATGGTGTAGCCAGTATGCAAATACGCGACACTTGACAGTGGATGGTTCAGCCTTTGTCAAGTTGCCTGCTTGGGGAAGGGAGCCTTTTGTAGGTAGCGCATATATAATATGGTGTTTGCCAGGGAAGTCCCTGAAGCTGCGATCTGGCTACTTCTGGCTTGCCTGTATTGTTTGAGAATATTTCAGCAGTTAAGTGCCGAGCCTAGTTTCATGCTTGTCTGGAGCCTCACAAACACGTGGAGAAGGGTGGTAGATAATGCCGAATTATGATATCAAAGTGATATCGGGTGCTATCGCCAAATAGGTCTAAACTGCAGTAACATGGAATCATGGCAGTTAAAGTGGAATAACAGCACTATAACTGCGTATTGTGAATTTGTGACAGAATTTCATAGCACTGTCTCACTGTAGGATACTTGAGTTTCCTTGTTGGAAGTTATTCCTAGTGATTTGCTGTGGCTGATTGTAGAGTTTGTCCAAATCCTGACCTCTCTTAGGGGTGGGGATCTGAGTGGGGGACTCTTTATTGATGCTAGTAGCAATGTTGTAGCTTATGCTGCCTTTTGTAGGTGTGATTTTGTACCCTTGCAGAGACATTTACACTTCCTCTCAAGCTGTTTCTCTTCTACCATACCCTCTCTATATCTTCTTTTTCTTCTCTTTTGTGTTGACAGCATATCTTTGCATTACACAATTGCTGAACTAGGGACAAGTGCTAAGTTAGGGACAACCCTATCATCACTCAGCAGGTATAAATTGGGAATAGTGTTGCAGGAGCGATTTTACTATTAAATGGCAAAACAGAGACAGGGTGTATTGAAAGTTCTGTTTTCAGGACTCTTGCTTAACTGCCTCTTGAAATATTTTCTTAAACTCCTCCACAGTGTTTGTTTCATGTTTCTAACAGGAAGTTAAATATTGATTTTCTGCATACTTAAGCAGAAGGAAATTTATGCAGAAGATTTATTTTAGGAATAGTATTTCATTTAGTCAGGAACTTTTATGATGTAGCAATTTTTTAAAAAAGTGCTTCTTCAGATATTTGTTGACATTATATTTAAAGTAAGGGAAGAAGAGTAATCAAAATCACATTGGATTCACTTTTGTTTGTTTTTGTACAAGAATGTGTGAAAGACACATTTAAAAGAAACCATTTCAGTCACTGTTTTCACGAGGTGAGGGGTCTGAGATATCTGTGCCTACCTTTCCTTGTTGCAAACCATATTTTGTAGTTTAGGAAAGGCTTGTCCAACTTGAGAAGAGAGAAGGAGAGAATTCAGGTAGTTTGTGGAGTCTTGTGTTCTTTTCCTCCTAAGTTCTGACCCCAGCTCCCTGTGAAACACTTATTATCACTCCCCTGCCTTCATGGCTGTCATGCGCCCAACAGTTCCCAGAATAGCTGTCTGGTCCTCCCACGGTTAGGTGAGCATACAAAATATACTGGACCTGTGAAGGCTGACAGTGTGTATGTGAAAGAGAGTCCTCTCTCTGTTTTTTTTTATTTTGTTTCTGCTTTAAAAACAAAAGTCTCTGTTAATTCCATGCTTACACACCCTGTTCCTTTTGCAGCTGAAGGAGGCAAGAAAGGAAGAGGGATACTTACAGAGACTGCTGAACAGTGCAGTTGGGCATTGGATTCCTCTTTCTATCACATACACACAACCCTAGTGGAGACACAAGGAGTAATGACTCTTTCACAGTTAAAAATATTCGGTTCACATGGCCTTTAGCCACGTAGTTTATTGGTCAGCAAGGAAGGACCAATGGGAGTGAGATAGCAGTGAAGTCAATGGAATTCTCTGGTGAAGCGGCTTCAGTACTCAGGGTAGAGGACAATCATCCACCAACCAGAGTAAGAACTAATTTTAAAAGTGAACGTAAAGTTAGCATGAAATGAATTAAAATATCTAAGGGAATTATGTGTTCTATCTCTCTTAACTGAAAAAAGAACAGGTACAGCCCTTGGGTACTTCTAAACCTCTCAAAGAAGCTCCTAGCCTCACTCAAGTTACTCACCACAGTGTAGTACAAGAGTCTCCAACCTTCTTGGTCTCTTGATCATGAATGGTATTTAAAAAAAAATGTTGTGAGTTTGCAAAACATCTGCTAAGAAGTGCATGGCCAGTCACCAAATGTTCGGAGCACTTCTCATAGCCAAGGAGAGACCACAGAGAGAGGAAGGGGTGGGGAGAAGGAGGAGAGAGAGAGAAACTGACAGCATGGCATATATGTACAAACTGTTGAATACAAACTGAAGTAAAATAATAAGGATTAGTGAACTTGTAATTTGTAGAGTTTTGATGTGAAAATTCAAAATGTAAGCATGTCACTGCCTTCTGAGTTAAGTGGCAAACTTCTCTTTTTATGTTGGATGTGTTTCAGCTATGTTTACTGAGATCTCTATCTTCTTAGCAGCACATATCAAATTCACGTGCTGGGAACACTCAGAATGAATTTAATTATAGAAAGAATTAGCATGATGAATTGTTCCTTTTTGATGTGTCTTGTGTTGGTATCCGTGATGCTAATTTTTACTGCAAGAGTGAGTTGTTGTCGTGGCTTGGTCTTGATGTATCAGGAGAAGTGATGGAAATGCGGGGTTAGCATTTTTCATGTGCATGATATTTTGTTATAATGAAAGCAACCTAATTTGTTGCTCAGGTTAGCTGTTTTCACAAATGAGTGTTAACTTTTGATTTAGATTAATAGGCAGAGTTTGGATGATCAGATCCTAGCTTAATAAACCAGATATGCGCAAGGTTTGGTGAAGCAACGTATATGTCTATTTGACCCTTTAAATATGGCTTCTTGCTTTGGCTTGTTTGAAAGACAATAATAATAGTTTCCTGGCTCGGAAAGAATGGGAAGTTCTGTTAACCTGCTACTTCTTGGCCTGTTTCTCTCATCACACAAAGAACAAAACATTGCAAAAGTTTTCTTCCTGGTGGGTGAGATGATGAACATTTTTGCACCTTATCCAATTATTTGTTTTTGCATATTAGATTTTTTTATAGACATTTCACAATCTCTTTTTGGCAGAAGTAACTCTTTTTACAGAAGAACAATCTATTTTGTGCAAAATACAGTTTTTCACAAAATATTGTATTTTTGCACAAAAGAACTGGTGATCCTGTTTGGAAATGAAAAGAGGGTTGAAAGATCTGTGATTGTTGATTTTTTGGTAGGGTTTATTGATATGCATGAGAAGATAGGAGAATGTGTTTTATTTTCCCAGTGGACACAATACTGGAATAGATAGGTCTTTGATATAGTCCTGTATGGCTCTTATGTTCTTAATCAGGGCATTGTTCTCAAAATGTCAAGGATAAAATAGTTTAGTTTCTGGTGCAACATACAGGATGACAACTAGCCATATGTTTACACTGTAGGATTTTGAATAAAAACATTTTCAATTGTAAAGTATGTGTGGTTTGTATGGGGAAGAAACTGCCCATGAAAGCTTGGAATGGGTGTCATCTACGGTGGTTATGTTGGATTTAAGAAAAGAGAAGTGATATGATATTTTTTCTGAGAAGCCTGGCTCTTTAGTAAAGAGTCTTGAGATCTACACTAGCAGTAGTTTCACGGTTACTCCCTTTCCATAGCTAACCTGAGGAAATGGTGCTCTGTGAAGAAGACGGGGCATCACTAGTAACCTCTAACAGAATTTGCAACATCCTCACCAAACTAGAGCTTCTGGAGTTCTTTGTGGAAATTTCTGGGAATTAAAATGCTAACTATGTATGAAAATGATGCAGATTTGTAGTGTGAGTAGGCTCCTAGTTTAGGCTTAATGAATTTTGCTTTCTGAATATTAAGCAGTACTATATACTATCATTTGACCTCTGTGCCTAAGCTTATCTTTGAACTGGATGCTGTAAGAATTTTGCTTTGTTCTGAATTACTCTGCCATCTAAAACCATGCCAGCTGGAATGCTTGGACTGAATCAGTGCGATTAGCCTGTTTTAAATCCTCTTTGCTCTAATTTAACTGATTTACACAAGCATTGTATAAGAAATATGCTTAGCCTAGTTATCTTGTAGTTATGTAGTCTTTTAGCGATCTGGACATAGTTAAAACTGCCTACCTTGCATTTCTACATTTCACAGTTTGGAGTTGACCAGCTAACACATTCAACTCTAATTGGAAATCTGGTCATAAGGAAGCTAGTACTAAGACTAATCTGTCACCTCCTGGCAGCTGTTCATTACTTTATATTTGTGTAGCTTTGGCCGGGTCAGTCTGCTTTGTGTACAAGAACCTAAACTTTCTTATCTTTTTGTCATGGAATGGCTTTCAGACAGACAGAATTGTGTTCGCCTGGGACGTTGCATCTGTTTTCACCTTCTTCTCCAAATGTCCCCCCACAGAGTTTCTTGTTGTATATGTAAGACTTATTTTGTAATGGCATTGAAATGAATGAAAGTGAGAGAGAGTTTGTCTTATTAAATATACAAGCAAATCCCTGTGTAATGACCCCTTCTCAAGTGACTGTGCTTCAAAATACGCTTCTCTTAATTTTTGAATTACAAAAATTGATTATTAGGAAAACTGATGTACTGGTTATGAAAACATCTACCTCCACCTGTTCCCACTCCATCCCATGTTCTCTGACAGCAAAATTCTGTGTTCCAGAGCAAATACTATATAGTCATTAGAATCTTCTTGCATTACATTTTACAACCCATACTGTAACAAGCACTCACGGCCTTTCTGTTGTGGTACCCACTGGTTGGATCAGATGGGCTTCCAAGTAGGAATTTTCCTCCACTTTTGTCATTGCTAAACTACTCACTTACTCCTAGTAATTTTAGTGGTTTCAGTTAAATTTCATTGGAATTTAGTAGTGTCAAATAACAGAGTAATAAAAAGCAAGACATCATATTCCTTCATTGCTATTTTGTTGTCTTATTTCTTGATTTGAATGTATTTTCTAGTTTTGGGCTTTGTTATATTATTAAGTTTGTTTGGATTTTTAAACAATTGAAAACAGTGTAAAAAAATATAAGTAAATGAACACATGATCCAGCTGTTATTGTGGCCTGACTCTTGCTAACTCTTCTCTCTTTGTAGTTCTGGTAGTAAGGCAGCAAGAGAAGAGGTTTATCAAACCTTTTGACAAGATACAATTCATGACTGATACATGTTGTTCAGTTCTGATTTGTTTGCAGCTATCCTTTCTTTAGTTAAGATGCTCTGTGATGGGCAGAACCTTGTTTTTTAAAAATACGGTTTCATAAGGCAGTAACTTTAATGTTAATATTGGTTCAGATAATATCTGCCAACTGCTCCAAAGTCTGGAAGTGAAATGATGCAGCAGGTGTGAAATGTCAATAATACCACAATTAACATAGGATTGTTTCTGTTTTGTTTGGAAATATAGTTAGTGGGAAATTGAATGCTTGCTTGGATACCCTGCTGGTCTCACAGATAAGCAGTTTGAGGGAACTATATGTTATGTTTTTCAGCCTTTGTAATGTGATCAGCTTGTACAATTATCGCAGCTGCTTGAAAAAAATGTCTAAATCAAAGAGTCACACTCATTTGAAGGTTGTCCCGTTTTTAAACTATGCACTTGGCTGGATATGTCTTCTGGATGCATAGGTAACTTCTCCGTGTACCTGTAAAGTTGTTCCTGTAGCACATGCATCAGAAACTAGCACAACTATTATTATTATTATTATTATTATTATTATTATTATTATTATGGTGAAAAGAAAGTATTAATTTAAATGCATATTTGTTGGAACTGAACATGCCAAATTTATACTGATTTGACTCCAGTACCATTGTGGCTAGAAATACATTAGTGACCTACAGGCACATAAGTGTGGCTTACTCACATGTAGGTCTATTTTTGGATGGGTGCAAGATGCTGTTCTGAATCTTTTTGTGAAACACGTGGAACTCCCTTTTCCCTGCAGCTTTCAAGTCCTGGGATGGGGAGCTGCTGCTGCTGCTGCTTCAGCTTATGGGTGGGGAGCGGAGAGAGTGGGAAGGCAATTCAGCCAGTTCAACTTCAGAGGGAAGAAATGGGAGGATGCATTTTGTGAGTGCACTGCCGTTTCCTAAGCCCTCTGAGCCAAGATGAGCCAGCTCATTAACATCTGAATTGTTACCTTGTTCTTTCCCCTCGCCGACAGGGAACAGTAGCAATGGCCCTCCTGGGTCCTGATTGCTACATGGGGAATGGTTTTGGACATGATGTAAAGAGCTAGAGGCAATAGACTATATAGAGGGGAGTATGTAGTATCAAGAACAGTTCTAATTGTAAGGTCTGATTTAGGTCTAGCTTGAATAACAATACTTAAAATTGAGCTACTGTCACAGTAATATCAATATTCATCCCATCAAAACAGAAGGCAAGCCGCAATACATCTGATCCATTAGGAAGTTAACAATTCTTCCTTTAGTTTTGTCTTCTTTGCACTACTCAAAATTGATGTTTATATTTCTACTTTCAGATTATAGGCTGCCAAATTAAGAGAGAGCCAGTGGAGGCAACTGAGCGATACACAAGGTGGATCAATGATCTAACACATGAGCAACTCCTTACTCAGGTATCAGTTGTATCTCTTAATCTCATCCCTATTAGACATCTGCCTTGTGCGCTTGGAGACTAGAATCATGATTACACAAGCTGACTAGTAGCAGGATGTAGTAAAAATATGTTTTGTGTGCATACTGTTATCTCAATATAAGAAACTTGAGGGAAAGAGAAGTTTTCAAATGTGAACTAAAATACCTAGCCTTCTTACATCCCTTGTTTCAAACCGTAAATAGATACTGGGCTCCTTAGTCAATGATGGTTTCATGCTGTTAGCCTTGTGATGTGCAGTTATTTGTAACCATATATCTCCATTTAGATTCCTAAGCCTAATTACATAGAGTGGGTAATATATTGATATAAAAATATAGTAAATGCTAAATGCTGGAGAGATTTTTTGAGTAATGTAATTATAATACTAGATATCCTAAAGTGCAGTCAACCTAAGCAGGTTTGGAGAGTGATAGGATATAAATTGGAAAGATGGAGGAGGAGTAGTCGGGGGGGCAGCAACAATACTGACAATAGTCATGGCGAAGGAGAATTGGACAATTCAGTTCACTGGATAATGCTGAGCTAGTCATTCTGTTTTCATTCTATTTTGTTCATGGCCTTACCTGCCTTAAAATTTGTTGCAAGGATAAAATGGAGTAGCATACTTCTTTATACGCAACTCTGTGCTCATTGTGGATAAAGATAAAACGTTAGTAATTTAATATTGTTGTGATGTCTTAATATTTGCATAGAAGAGAAATGAATGCAATACAGAGTTCTGAAGAGTGAAATTAATACTATATATGAAACAAATAAGAAACAGAGGTAAAAATCAATTCAAGGAATCTACATAACAGGTCAGAATTAGTAACAAAACACCAGCAAAATGATATTTTTCCCCTCAAAGCTATGTTGTTGTACCTGAAATATTTGTCATCAAAGCACGAGGCAAAGAGAAACAGGAAAGCAACATTTGTAAATTAAAATAATAGTTATGCTCATCTGCGTCAACTGAATTATTGATTTGCTGTTTAGATTTATTAGATGCCTTATAGAACAGATTCTCTAGGCTTTAAACAGACTGCAAATCAAAACAAACACACAACATTTTTTAATTAAATTTGAATTTTCACAAAAAGTAAATTGTTCTCTTTTTCCATAAATAATCCAATAGTCCTGAGATGTTTCTGTTTAAAGCAAAGCATTGTCTCAAATAGTATGTTTATATATATATGTATAGATCCATCCATTCCAGTGACATGATTAGAACAGTATTGTAAATTATCAAGAGTAACTTCTAGAATGTTATGACTGGAAGGGGATGCTATGAGAGGCTCCTCACTCTAACTAGACTTGAGGAGAGGTTCCAGAACTGAGTGTATTTCTCCTTCTCTCTCTAAGGCAGTGGTTCTCAACCTGTGGGTCCCCAAATTTTTCTGGACTTCAGCTCCCAGAAGCCCTGAGCATTGACCACAGTGGCTGGGGCTTCTGGGAGCTGAAGTCCACAAACATCTGGGGACCCACAGGTTGAGAACCACTGCTCTAAGGAGATCAGGGCATTGTGCCACATATTGCAGTGAGAGTAATATTGCGGAGCAACAGTGTCGCTGTTTCTGTTGTCTTCTCATTTGGCCTCTATCTAATGTTTAAATCTATTCAAAATGAAGAAATATGCTCTTTTCTCCTCACCCCATTTACATTCATGAATTCCCTCAGTCTTGGATTTGGAACTTGGAAAGAGGACGTTCTTTCTTGAATATGATTTCTGTTTTTAATTTTTTTTCCTACACATCTTTTGATTTTCCCTTGTATATCTATCAACTCAGAGCCTTCAGATGTAAGAGCCAAGGTCACTAAGTCAATATAGCGTCTTTTTTTCATTCTGCTACTCATATCCCTTCTTTTTTTTATTTTTTCTTCATTTTTCTTCTTTTATTCTTGAAATAGAGGAATTATAAATCATCAAAGACCAAGCAGGTACCACAAGTAAAGTAAACAAATCAGCTTGGAATACAGACAGGATCATTAACCAGAAATTGTTCATTTCATTTCAAGTATGTGAAATAGTGAACAGAATGTACTGTTATATGGCTTGCTGCATTTGTTAAGCCATACTAAACCTACACATAAGATTCAGTTCTGTGGTGACCTGGAGGCTTTCATATGCCATCTGTGACTCAAGGAGAGGGACACCAGGGAGTGGTGACGCCATCCAGAACAATATACTGTGGAAGCTATTGCCCTGGCTGGTGCCACCACTCTTTGGTGTCGCACTCCTTGAGTCACAATAGGCGTTGCATGAACACACAAGAAAATATTTTGCAGCACTACGTAAAGAAGAACACTGCATGGACCCTTCCAGAAAGCTGGAATGTGGAATTGGATTTCTACATAAAATGCTTTTGACATCGTGCCCAAACTGAGACAATGAACAAGAGACACAATTTACCACACAGTCTCAGCCATGTGGCACAAAGTGCCATCCATAGAAACAATCCTAACATTATTATATGACAGGCTGAAAAAAGGAGAGCTGTAGTCATTATGAACAAGTCAGACTACATACAGAAGACAAGTCAGACTATATACTACATACCTTCTAACAACTGCATTTTACAGAATCCTCTAAAGATCCCACTGATGAATATCTGAAGGAACTGCACAAACTACTCAGAGAATCCTGCAATAATGTACAGGACTGAGTCCTAAAAGACACATTCCAGGAGCCTAAATCATGCTTCTTCCATCTGCTACCCAAAATACACACACACACACACACACACACAAGAGAGAGAGAGAGAGCAATCTAGGAAGACCTCCAGGTCTCAAGTGTTAGAATTCTCACTGTTTGGGGTATCTGGGTATATGGAATCCATTCTTAGATCATATGCCATCAACACTTCAAGCTACTTGAAAGAGGAAGGTGACCAAAATGGTAAAAGGCCTGGAAACTATGCCCTATCTATAAAAAATGGTTAAGGAGCTGGATACATTTAGCCTAGAGAAGAGAAGGTTAAAAGGCAATATGATAGCCGTTCTTAAATGTTTGAAGGGATATCATATGGAAGATGGAGCAAACTTGTTTTCTGCTGTGCCAGAGACTAGGTCATGGAGCAATGGCTTTACAGGAAAAGAGAATCCACCTGAACATTAAAAAGAACTTTCTGATGGTAAGAGCACTTTGACAGTGGAATAGGCTGCCTGTGAGTGTGGGGGAGTCTCCTTCTTTGGAGGTTTTTAAACAGAGGTTGGATGGTCATCTGTCAGGAGTACTTTGATTGTGTATTTCTTCATGGCAGCAGGTTGGATTGGATGGCCCCCGGGGTCTCTTCCAGCTCTATGATTCTACAATTCTAGAATTGTAGGATTGTACAATTCCAGGATACATAGTATGGATGGTAATATAGGAACAACAAACTCAGAAGCCAAATCTGTCCTCACATCTACTCGGAGAGCAATATTACAGGAACCAATAACATTATCCACAGCATCAGATGTATATTTACTTGTTCTTCTCCCAGTGTGATATATGTCGCCCTATGCCAAGCAGTGTCCCTCTACACTCTATATTGGACAAACAAGACAGTTTCAGTTTCAGATAAATGGACACAAATCTGACACTAGAGGTGGCAATACCCAAAAACCAGTTGCAGAACATTTCAGCATTCCTGGACATACAGTATGGGATTTAAAGGCTGCACTCCTTGAACAAGGCAATTAACAAAAGGAGGCTAGAGAGAGAAACAGCTGAATTGAATTTTACTTACAAATTCTAATCCATTTGCAAAGGCATGAACAAAGACAATGGTGTCATGGCATACTAAATATATTAATACAGAGTTAGTGCTTTCGCACATCAACGCTAACTGGCCACTGTAAAGATCTGAAAGACCTGTGCCACTTTTTGCAGCAGCCCTTTGAAAATTTAAAGTGAGGGTCGTGATTTGCATCTTTCTGGATCCTGTTTCATTCCATCCTGCTCTCACAACTGTGTAAATACGCTTATATCATGAGGTATTAGTATCACTTTGTACTACATCTGAAGAAGTGGGTTTATATCCATGAAAGCTCATGCTAAAATAAGAATTCATTAGTCTTAAAGGTTTTGCTACACCCCCCTCCTTTTTATGTGTTTGATAAAACAGTCAAAGTGGAGGAGCCCTCAGATTTTTCTGCCTTTTGAGGGATGGCTAAATTGATTTGTTTCTTGACTTGTGTATATAATAAATGGATACAAATTGATGCCATTTTCTCTCTTTCTTTTTCTCCTTGATAGGCTAGCTTTTCTGCAAGTACTGTGTACCAAACTATTTAACCAAGTTTGAAAGGAGATTGTGGTTGTGAATTTCTGGTGTACTGTCATTTTGATTCACACTGCATCAGTAAGGAGAGAAATCTTTGTGACTGAGGTGCAAATTAGGTTCTCTAGACAGAGATAACAGCAGGAGAGCTCTATAGAAATGTATTTTCTTATTTAACATGTTGAATAAGAATAGAAGAATATCATTCTAAAATTGTTTACCCTTTCACACAGTAACTATGTTTGTGGCATTGTACCTCTACCTCCACACTTATGCCAACATAGGGTAGATCCTCATTTTGGATAACTTAACTGGCATAAGGTAACAGTTAAGAGGCAATGGCAAACCCTCTCTGAACAAATCGTGCCACAAATATCCCGGGATAGGTTCACCTTATGGTCATGATAAGTTGGAAGTGACTTGAAGGCACATAACAACAGCAAAGGTATCAAAAGGAAGACCTCTGCAATGTATCACACCCTTTGAAGAACTATGTGCAGCAGATGACCTATAGTCTGGAGGCCTAGTCTTTGAACCTTGTAGGTATCTCTTTAAAATATCATATGACTTCAAAGACATATGCTGGAAGAATGAACTGAATCTTAGTTTTACTGAAACACAGTGGTCAAAGATATGGAGCACTCCATCCCCTTCCAATCAATCCCTCCTCAATCAGGCAAAATGCTTACAAACAATACATAATCGATACCTTTGACCGTGAACCCTCCATATTTTTTAAATAGGAGTAAAATTGTTGTTCATCTGGAATTGATTGCTGAGGATTTGTTTAAAAAAGAGGGAATGGTGTTGTTTGTGTACAAGCTAATCAAGAGTATTTGAGAACTGATTTAATTCCATTTATCGGTTCATTTGTCTGAATCAATTTTGGGGAGGACTCAACAGCATGACTAAAATAGGAAATGGGGCTATCCCTGCTTTGTGCCATTTGACAGAGTAATTAACTGTGGTATAAAATTATTAGTATAGATGTTTGAGATTGGGAATAGAGGTGATTAATCAAAGAAATAAACTTGTGGCCAAATTGTTGGGTCTTTGAAAAATGCTAGTAGATATGGCTATTCAACCATACATAGGCCTTGAGTACATTGAAAAATAATAATATGGGGGCGAGGATCGGTTGGTTGCTTATTTTCCCCAGATAGGTGATGCACGGGGTTTTGGTTTTTTTTTTGTTTTGTTTTTTTAGTAGCATTGATAATGTTTCTTTTAGGGATAAATCCAGATTAGTTGGGAGCTCTATAACAGTTCAGGTGTGAGGTGCTATTACAAGTACAAGGAGGATGGTTGATGGCAAAGTGGCAGACAGCCTTGATTGAAACAAGATGGTGCATATACTTCTTCACAGAGGTGACAAGGACTTCTGCATTACTCGAAGGGCTCCAGATTATTCCCTTTGCCTAGAGGAACTGTGCTGTTCCTTGTGTTTTCATCTACACCTTTCTCCTCCAAGATTTCTTCCCTCTCTCTCTCTCTTTTTTAAATATTTTTTATTAAGTATTTAATTGCATTATTAAAGGAAAAAAGAGAGGTTGGTTATATAGCGCTCCCCTCTCTGGGGAACACCATTATACCAATCTTTCAGATAAAAAGACATAGATTAAACATCCTAATAAATACTCTTCATATTTAGATTACAATACTTGTTTTAATATTATTAATTTAACAACTTAATCTTATTTAAATATTCCATAATATTTATCTGACCTCTTCTTTTCCCCCTTACTTCCCTCCACCCCTTCTTCAAGAAGTGAGTGATAATTTATCTGTTCTTCGTTCTCTATGATATCCAATCTAAACAATTTGCATAGTAGTATAATTTTAAATTTGGTAAGCCCATACCTGCTCTTTCTTTTGTATCCATTAATATTTTTTGTTTAATCCTTGTTTTTTTCTTTTTCCATATAAAATTCATCAGTTCTTTATTCCATTTCTTAAAGGGATTATCATTTGTTAAAATTGGTAAATTTTGGAATAGAAAATTCATTGTGGGTAATATATTCATCTTTGTGGTGGCTATTCTACCTAATAATGATAATTCTAATTTCTCCCACCTCTCTATTTCTATCTTTATTTCTTTCCAAATTTCTTTGTAATTGTTATCAAAAAGTTCTGTATTATTTTTCAAGATGACTATTCCTAGATATTTAGCTTTCTTTGTTATATTGAACTTAGTTTTTTCTTTTAACTCTTGTTCTTTTAACCTTGACATGTTTTTAGTTATTTTATTTGTCCTCTCTTTATTAATTCTAAAACCTGAAAATTCTCCATGCTGTTGCAAAGTATTATTTAAAATATTTATATCTTATAGAGGATCTTCTAATGTTATTGCCAAATCATCTGCAAAAGCTGTAATCTTATACATTTGATTTTTAATTTTAGTCCTTCGAATTTGTGTCTCTTGTTGAATTTTTCTGTTTAGTATCTAATACAATAATAAATAATTAAGGAGATAATGGACACCCTTGTCTAGTTCCCTTTTGAATAGGTAGAACTTCTGTTCTCTCTCCATTTATTATTGTTTGGGCTTTTTGATTCTTATATATTAAATTAATCCAATTTGTAAAGTTATTTCCTATATTCTATCAAACGCTTCTTTCTTAAACGTCCAGTTGACTTTGTCAAACGCCTTTTCTGCGTCTAACAATATTAATGCTATTTTTTTTCATTATGTTTATGAAAGCATTCTAAAATATTTATTATAAACCTAATATTGTTTTTAAGTTGTCTCTTAGGAATAAATCCATTTTGGTCTTCATGTATCCAATATTGCAAGATTTTTTTTAATGGTTCAGCTAGAATCGATGCAAAGATTTTATAATCCACATTTAGTAGTGATATTGGTCTATAATTTTTCAAATCTAAATAATCTTTCCCTTCTTTTGGTAACAAAGTTATATTTGCTTCTTCTCACCACGTTTGAGGGATATCTTCATTTTCTAAATTTTGGATTAGTTTATATATAGGGTTCACTAATTGTTCCATAAATGTTTTATAGTACAGAGCGGTAAAACCATCTGGGCCCGGAGCCTTTTGAAGCTTTAATCTCTATATAGCTTCCGTAATCTCCTCCTTAGTTATTGGCCTATTCATCTCATTCCTTTGTGTTTCTGTAAATTCTAATGTGTCAGTTTCCTTTAAATACTGCTTCATTTCATCTATTCTGTCCTGAGTCATCTCATCATCAAAGTATATTTCTTTGTAATAGTTAACAAATGCTTTTTTAATTTTCTCTTGTTTGGTATATACTTCTTCCCCTACTTTTATTTCTTGAATTATTATTTTTTCCGTTTCTTTTTTCAACTTATATGCTAACCATTTGCTAGATTTATTTGCATTGAAAAAATAGTTCTGTTTTATGAATTTTAATTTATTTGCAATTTCCTCTGTAATTTTTATGTCCATTTGTTTTTGTAGTATTTTATTTTCTTTATACACTCATTTTTTGGATCTTTCTTTAATTCTTCTTCTAACCTTTTGAGTTCATTTGTAATCTTATTTTCTTTTTCTCTTTTCTCATTTTTCCATCGGGCTTTTTGTTGAATAAAGAAACCCCTCATGAAAGCTTTCCCTGCAAGATTTCTTCCCTCTCTTAGAGGAAGTTTCAGATCTGCTTATAGGAATGTCCAACATCTCACATAGGTTTTCTGCCTTTTGAGGTAGGTCAGCTTTGTAGGATTCACAGCTGTAGAACTTCGGCTTAAGTGGGAAACCAAGTTTGTAGTCCAGTATATACTTTCTGTTTTCAAGACATCTGTAATAGCTTTAAACCTTCATCTTTGTTGTTGTGTCTCTAGAGTAGTGGTGTGAGGGATAAAGATTTTAGCATGTTCATATTGCAGATTAAGATGTGCATTTAGAGCTTTGAAAATATGCATTTGAGAAGGGGAATTGGTGAAACTCTTATGTCATAGGCTCCTTTTTGGGGTCTAAAACCAGACAGTTTATGAGTTCTTTCAATGTCACGGGGTCCAGTGGGTGCCTGGGCAGACTTCTGATGTCTTTTTATTTAAGAATGAGTGGGCCTTCTTTATATGCAAGCTCTCCATTTGCAGGTTCAACCAACCAGGATCAAAAATAATAATACAAAAAATCAAATATTCGCCCCCCGCGCAAAGTGCAGTGTTGAAATATATATATATATATATATATGTGTGTGTGTGTGTGTGTGTGTGTGTATGTGTGTATATGTGTGTATATATATATATCAGTGCAACATGTCTCGTCTCTCCTCTGCCTTACCTGGTGGCCTCACAAGAGGACTGTGATAGAAGCTGTTCTACAGCTCTCTTCTGCTGAGTGTAAAGAAGCCACTGAGGCAGGGCAGGAGAGAGAGTGCAAAGAGAAAGACTGGTTGTCAGGGTGGGAAGGAAAAGCTGGGGGTTGGGAGTGGTAGTGGCAGCTGCTTTTGCAGGGTGCACAGGAGTGGAAGAGATTGGGTGGTGAGGGAGGGTGTAGGAGGAAGACTGGTTGTTGGGGTGAGGAGAGAAAGCTGGGGCTGCCTTTGTGTGTCACATGGGAAGTGGAAGAGATTGGGTGGTGAGAGGGAAGACTGGTTGTCGAGGTGGGGAGGGAAGGCTGGGGCTTGCGTGTGGCAGTGGCTGCCTTCACAAGGCAGACAGGATTGGGTGGAGTGGAGTGACAGAACTGCGTGGGGCTCAAATCTATGTGTTTTGATATCTGCAGGAGGTCCAGGAACCAATCCCTCACAGATACCAAGGGCTGTAGGCTTGTTAAGTTTGTCCTGTAAAGAAGGAGTGATTTTGTAGATTACTACTGTTCTTTGTCATGCATAATGTTCTGATCAAGGGCTTCATTAATGGAATCTGCTATGCTATCCATTTTTGATATGAAGGCAGTTAGCTCATTTTGCAGAAGAGAAAGAGCCTTTGCTACTGCCTGTTTAATTTCTGATTTCACTAGCCAAATAAGTTTGATGGTCAAGCAGGATGGAATTGAGAGTGCTACATTTGTGGTGTTGGCTTTACTCTTGGCAGTACTCACCACCTTGTTGTCATGGGCCATGTTGCATTCACCCATCAGGTCACTGCCAGCACCGTCCCCACTGGTCTCCTCATTCTTTACAGAGAATAATTTTGTTATATTTCACTCTTATGGACAGTCTTCTGGTTCCTTTGTTTCCATTTAGTTATCAGAAGGTTAGGACACCTGCATTTGCGTTGTTCCTTCACTTATTGAGTAACTTTGGCAGGAAACAGAGCTTGAGGGTTGGCCTTGCCCTGCCCACAGCATCTGTTTGAATGTATTTATGTTTGTTGCTGGGGGTCAGTGACTGAGATTACAGATCCTACACTATGATATAGAATATGCAGTGGTTTGTTTTCCAGCTGTTCTTTAAAAAGAGCTCAAAGAGAGAAAAGGGATCTTTTAACACCTTGGAGACTAACTGAAAGAAGTTGGTAGTATAACTTTTTGTAGAAGTTGGTAGCATAAGCTTATGCTGTCAACCTTTCTTTCAGTTACTCTCAAAGCTGCTACTAGATCCCTTTGCATACCGATCCAGACTAACACGAGTATGCCTTTGAATTCTCATGGAAATGAAGTTAAGTTTATGTGTATGTACAGCTATGTGTACATATATGCACACAGATGCACAGTCACACATGCACATAAAAATAAAAATGAAAATAATACATTTGCAACATCAGGTCTTTGTTGGGAAATGGGAAAGTACCACATTTTCATACATGTGAGGATTGAGTAATTCTGGCCTTTTCTGAATAGACTGAAGTAATTTTTATGTTACTTTTGGTTTCTCACCAGTCCCTCGCAAGGCACAAAAGTGTTACTGTATTGTGTTTGATTTTTGTTTCTTTCAGTTGTTTATCCCATCAAATCTACCATTTGTTCTATATTTGTAGATATTCTAATGTTTGAAATAAACCTTTGTCAGCTGCTGATGCTGTCCTGAGGAAACAGTTTTACATAAATCACTTTTTTACTTACCCACTAATGCATATCTTTTAAGTATTCAGGTTTTAAAATTCAAGACATTATGTTTGAATGTGATGAATCTGTCATATTTGGCATAACAACTGACTGTTTCATTAGGCATGTGGCCATCCTTGCACAAAATTATGTTTATGACTTTGGCAAAAACAAGTGCAAGTTACGGAAGAAATCTATCCTGTTTGTAGGAAAATGAGCACGATAAGAGCTCTGATGGTTTGTTAGTGACAAATCATCCCAGCATTTCTTAAGAAGTACATATTTGGGCTTAGATTTTGTGTTATTATGGCAGGCAGACATTTGTTTCTCATTTTACTGAGCTTAAGCTGTTGAGGAGAGGAATTTATCAGTGCTAGTTTTTATATTGTAGAAACCCAGTTTCATTTCCTTACTGCTCTGCTGTTGCTGGCAAATATGCGGCATGATAAATAAAATCAAGAAGAAACCATGTTACACTTTTAAAATATGTGGTGAATTTTTTTAAAGATGCACTTACAGCTGATTATTTGTCTGAAGTATGAAATGAAACAGAATATGTTGTATGTATACAATAATGCATACAAAAGGGAGAGGACTAACATTAGTCATCAGCTGGAATGAAAGAAGGACAAAAATGCCATTCTGGAATCAAAGTATATACCTGAGAGATGCTAAATTTACTCTGGTGTCAGATTATTAACTGAAGCTAAACAGAATTTGGGAAGTGATGATCTATGGAATATCCCCTACTGCCATTTGGGGAAATTGTGAAGTTTCTCTGGAAGAGTGTATTGGAAAACCAGCTTGCTAGAATTACTAAGAGCGTATCAATATTCTGATGAAATTGAGTATGTCAAGGAAAGTGCTACATTCTGGACACTCGCCTGATACATTCTATGGATTGATTACTTTAGTCAGGGGAATGAATTTGAGCGTGTATAGAATTGATAGGAATGAAGATTGCTGTAACGGAAATCAGACAACCCTGAATGAATCTCTCTCCAAGCTTACCTAGGTTTTCTTTAGCAGCTGCAGCATACGGGGCTGCTTTTATTAATTGTGGCTTGTATTCATTTGGCCAGAGCTAGACAGGGATGTTCCCCTGGTTACTATTAATTAACTTCGGTTTCCACTGTGTTTGGAGGCAAATAAAATGTAACTCTGTTAGCTATGCTATTGATGAACTGGTCTGTCTCTGGAATGGGAAGATGAATACTGATATGCCTGCCATCCCATCTTGGAACCATGTGATTTCTGTTTTGTTGAGGGAAGCAGGCATATTTAAGTGAGACTGTTTACATTGATCTTTCATTTACTATTTCTTCCATTTTAACAATAACTAATGTCAGATATGTAACTCCTAGTCATTTTATGATGTGATTTTATATGTAATAGATAATGGCCTTGCACACATCTGGCCTTAAGGAGGATTATACAAGAAGTTGGGGTAGTGATTAGAGTGTTGGATCAGGGTTTGGAAAATCGAACTCTTTTGGTCACATTGGGCCAGTCATTCCACCTGATTCTGACCTGTCCTGCAAGATTGTTGGGCAAAGTATTGGAGGAAAGGAGCCGTGTACTTTACTCATTGGAAGAAAGATGGATAGAAATGTAATCAATTAACATGTGGCTCAGAATTTCTGAAATTTCAGTTTTCTTTTAAAACATTAAATAACATTGCAGATTAACTGTCATTTGGTTGTTGTGGGCTTTTCCAGGCTTTGAGGCTGTGTTCTATTAGTATTTTCTCCTGACGTTTCGCCTGCTTCAGTGGCTGGCATCTTCAGAGGATCAGATCCTCTGAAGATGCCAGCTTCAGATGCAGGCGAAACTACTCATAGAACACAGCCTCAGAGCCCAGAAAACCCACAACAACCTATGGATTCCAGCCGTGAAAGCCTTCGACTTTATAACTGTCATTTGTTTAGTGAGGAATTAAAAATCCTAAAGAACAAAATTAACCTAAATTAAATATAGACCCATTGAACCAATGGAATGCACGTAAATGTTGGCTTACCAAGTTTCTCTTTATCTGATGGTTATACTTCAGTTGGAACTAGCAACCAGGTCTAGTCTATAGGTTCAGTAGGATGTTCTGTCCTAAATGGACTCAGAATGCTATCTGTGTCTTGAAAAACTTGAGGTACACACTGCAGCTGTTACTAGGTCTGAAGATCATCCTCTAAATTTGCAGAGCTCACTTCAAATGTCAGAATAATGTTTTCAATTTTGCAAATTACTTTAAATACATGGAACAAAATGTATATTCCGTCACGTTTTGAAAATCAGTATTGCAGGGGAAAGTCTTAAATACTGTATGATGAATATCGTATGGCCCATGGCACTTGATTCTTTTGTAAGGTGTGCCTTTTGTGATCGTTGTAACTGTGCTTATCAAACACTTTATCTGCAGGAGCTGCACTTTTAGAATACAGTGTATCACAATTTGAGAAGTAGCCTGAGCAGAAGGGAAGGGAGTAGGGCAAACGTGGGTTCTGCGGTTAGCAAAATGTTAGCCAGGCCCTAGCCCAAGAGGAAATGTGAGTGGTTGTGAGGCATTTGGTATGTGAAGGAAGGGGAAGTGGTCTGCTGGGGAGGTGTTGGGAGAGCTCTGCCCTCTCCATGGATGAGCTGGCTTCTGTGATGTGGGTAAGCTTAACCTTTTGTATCAGCTCTTGCAAAGGAAGGTTCAGCATGCACACTTCAAAATATCCTGTGACAGCTGAAATTGTTAAGTCCAACAGTGTGAAATGAAATACCGTGTATGACTTGCTTCTGTTTTTAAAAAAAACAAAAGCTAATTATTGAAATAGAAACTTTGCAAAATGGGGTACCGTTTTGTTATTTAAGGGGAATTTTCTACAATTTTCCATGCCAGCCCTCATTTAAATTACTTCACAGTTACAGCATGCACCTGTTATCGGAAGGAAAATATGCTTATAAAAACATTTTCAAAACCTCCTGATCACTTGAGTGAAAAAAACTGCTGTTTGTGTCAGTGGTACCTCAGTGCATTTATGTGAGATTGCTTTGAAATCTTGAGTTCAAGAATATTACAGTGCCACACGAGATAGTGTCTCTTCATGGCCGCTCTCACTGAGGATTATTTCTTTAGTTCTTTGCTTCTCTGAAAGGGTTGTGTGAGATCCTGTACTGAGGTATAAATATATGTAAAAAAAGAATGTACTCTCTCTTGGTCTTAAGTCATTTCTGCACTAGAGTGTTATGGCGCTATGATTCCACTTTCAACATCCTATGGAATCCTGGGGTTTGTAGTCTCGGGAGGGGCCATTTGGCCCCTCCCGAAACTGCAAACCCCAGGATTCCATAGGATGTTGAAAGTGGAATCATAGCGCTATAACACTCTAGTGCAGAAATGGCCTCTGTCTCCCTCTCTCATATACGTCCTCACTTTTCCTTATTTTTTTGTAATGTTTTCTGGAATATTAATGATTAAAATTGTTCTTTGATTGTTAGATATGCTGTATATTTTAGGGGTTATGTGACGAACCTGATGGGAGGGGGTCTTGACAGCAGAGCCACCTTGGCAACTGAGAGTGTTTAAGCTGATTGGCTGGTGAAATGGAACCTTGGATAGCCCAGGGGTGGGGCTGGTCGAAAGAGTAAAACAACAGATTTGAACTGCCTGGGGAGCGATTGAAGGGGAGTGTGATTTGTGGTGTGTTTGGGAGAGGTTGGAGATTTGAAGAGCTTTGTGGAAGACAGAACTGAGAAATTGGGTGTATGAGAGATAGTGAATGAATTGAGAGAGAGAGGGAAGAATAGCATGCTGTTTATAAACATTTAGATACAAAACAAATTTAAACCAACAGTGTTACAATAAATGTTTGAAGTTCTGTGTTCCTTAAAACAGTGTCATAGAGTCTTATTTTGAATCCTGGAATATACACACTACCAATAATATCATCTTGGCCTTAGTGCCAACAGTACCACAGTCTTGGAAAATATAAATCATTGCTGATTCTTACATCTGGGAGAAGGGCAGATTTAGGGAAGGCAGTAAAGGGGGAGAGTCCTGAAAGGAAGAAGTTAAGGGGGGATAAGAGTGAGGAAGGGACTGCGTTCTCAGAAGGGGAGAACTGAGGCAGACCCATTTGTCCTGGGCCTGGCTTGATTCAGAGATTTCCCTGGCTGTTCAGTTCTGATCACAAAGAGGTGTCAGGCTGGGCAGGCCTTAACATAATTGCTCAAACATGGAAGCAGGTCCTACTAGGTTCTTTGAAATTTGAACCAAAAGCACTGTATAATGGGGAGAAATTTCAGGCATTTCAAGTCAGGATGCAGAATCCATGGATGACAACTGTACTGAAACTGGAGTTCAAGTGATCAAGCAGAGACAGTCCTATATACTCCTATAGTGCTAAACTCTCTTGTTCGTTTTGTGGGAAGCCACTAGGTAAGGTATGCATTCTTCCCAGGCTGACTGCCATCTTTTGCCATCTGTAAACATTGTGTGGGGTCTAGATATCCTAAAGGCCCCAGATCTTATCTGATCTTGGAAGTTAAGCAGGGTCAGCCCTGGTTAGTATTTGGATGGGAGACTGCCAAGGAATACCAGGTGCTTTAGATTATATTTCCAAGGAATGAACTGACAAAACTACTTCTGAGTAGTTTGTCTAAGAAAAGCCTATGAAATTCATGAAGTCACCATAAGTCAACAGGTGATTTGAATGTGTGTGCGCACATGCACACACACTGTCCTGCTGTGTACTGGGTATGTGCAGATACACCTATTACATTTAATATTTTTCATGTTTCACCTATTTTTTTTACAGAGCCCTGATTTTTTCACTTTAATAAGCAGATATAAACTGTCGTTGGATGATATTTTTTCTGAAAATTAAAATCTATTTTTTTCCTGGAGCAAAATGAAGAGGTAATGGAGCTTTAAGAGAACATAGAAATAGAAGGAACATTCCCCAGGAAGTAGGAGCTTCCGTAGAACACCCACTCATTAACTGCTTCAGTTTCACCTATATGTCTCTTTTGAGTTCTCATCCTTGATTATGGAAGAATGTGCAAACTTTTCTTTGTAAGAAGAGCAGAACTTTAAATTAACTCCCAAATTAACATGCTATATTATTAATTTGCTGTGTTTAATTGAGACCCAATGTAATGTAGTGGAAAGCAGGATTCGATTCCCCTGCTCAGCTGTGGAAATTCATGGGTACATCATGTACTCTCAGCCCCAGAAAACCCTGTAATAGAGTCACCTTAGGATCACCACAAGTGAGAAATAACTTGAAGGCACACAACATCAGAGCCACCATGGTGTATGTAGTGGTTTGAACACTGGACTACAACCCTGAAGACCAGGGTTTGATTTTCTGCTCAGTTTTGGAAACCCACCGGGTTACCTTGGTCTCATCATGTACTTTCAGTCCCAAAAAACTCTCGATGGGTTTGCCTTAGAGTTGTCTTAAGTCAGAAAAAATGTGAAGGCACACAACAACGTATTTAACTAGCTTTAAATAGATTTGATTTGCTAGCAATTTCCCCTCTGTCACTAGATTCCCCAATTAATGCTGAGGTGGAAATGTGTTTTGGAGAGTCGAATTTCAGTAGATCTTTTATTTGGGGGAGGGAGTGGGGGTGGAGAGGTTACCTCACCCTTTGTCACCTTCAGTGAACAGGAAGGCCTAACACCTTAGGATAAGTGGTGTTAGGACTGAAGGAAGTGCATCATATGGCTTGAAAAAGAGAGAGAACTGAACCCTGTTCAGACCAGCAGAAGCAACAACAGTTAAAGAATGGAAAAGAAGAAAAAATGAGTCTTGGAATGGAAACCAAGGCCCCTAAGGATATAGGGCCCTTTAGGCCATCCAAGAAGATGTCTCCATTCCCCCAGGCCTGTATGGAGAGGAAGTCTTTGGAGTCTTTCTAGGGGCTCATGATACATTGTGACTCTCCTCAGTAATGTCTCCATTGATTGTATTGTAGACTGGTTTCTCTTGTTTATTATTGTATAAACAACAAACTTATGTAATATTAATCACTTTGTAATCTTGTTCACACAGTGCTATGCACTTGGATAATTATGTGCAAAGTTTTCCTCAATCCTTCCCTTCCCATTTCTTTCTCTGTTGACCTCTCCCTTTCTCCACACTTCATGTTCTGCTGTTTACCCTCCTCTTTCTCCTTTCTAGACAGCATGTTCTAATTATACAGTTAGCACAAGATGGGTGCAGAGAGAAGAGGGCTTGTTAGACACCTTATCATTAACACTGAATTATGCCGCAGGTTGAATTTGGTCTCCTTGGCTCCTGCATACGTACTTCTTGATTGAGAATGGGGAGGCAGAAAGGATGCAGTGCTTGAGTTGTGGAGAAAATTATTCTAGATATTCTCAGAGACCCCAAATTTCATATTAAGAATTCTCCACTCTTGTTTCACTGACCAGTCTTTTCAACTATCTACTTATTGCAGTATATGGGGTATATCAGCACTCTCTAACTGAAATAAATCACTTTTTAACCGTTGGAAGAGTGAATGAATACAAACATTCAAAGAATGAGTGAAATGTACATGCTCGTGGGGGTAGAGAGAAAAGAAAGGCACAGGTAGGTGACAAACTGAACTGAAGAGGTTCTAACATGGGATCCATGCTTTGGGACAGTCTTACCCAACCATATTCCCAGACATATTAGACTTCCAGCACTTATTAGGAGCTTTGTAGTCCATGTGGTAAAAAAATGAGGTTGGAGGAAGACGACATCTGAAAGAGCCAGAAACAGAGTGTGCTCCCCTTAGCTGAACAGTGACAACACGTATACCATTCTCAACAAATCTCATGGTCTGGCCCAACACTAACATTTCAAACAAAATGATAATTAGCAATAACTACAAGTTAAATAATACTCAGTAATTGGTGTTTATGGCATTGAATTATATCTCCATGTTTTAACACTATCAAATTAATTTTCAAAACTAATGTTCCAAGGTCAAAGCAAGAATGATGTGTTTTCTTTTAAAAGAAGACACAAGTACTTAGACTCCTTATACACTCACCAGAGATTTTGCAAGATTATCTCCAGTGTTTCAGAGCGTAACCTCAGATAAACAGGTTCTTTCTCCATACACTGACTTGATTAATGGGAACATCTTCTTAAGAAGCTTGAGGTGATAGGCTGGGACATGCAGAGAGACTTGCTCCATAGTTGCTTCCCAGGTACCCCTCAAGAGATCTGACCTTTTGGACTTCACTAAAACATGAGACTCAGCATCTTCCAGACTTTCCTTTTTAGGCAAGTTTTTGGTACCCAAAAGCGTATTTGTATTAGTAGATTGTGTGTGTATGGGTGCACATATTTAACCTTTTATGTTTGTAGTGTAATAATTTATGACTGTGGTTAGTTACTCTGTTTTACAGTTGTATAGATTGTTATCTCAGCTGAATCCTTGAGGAAACCATGGGTTATAACTTTATAAATAGATTCAACAAAATAACTTTTCTGTGCTTTATTAAGTCATTTTAAAGCTAATGTTTGAGCCTTCCTCTGTGTTGTCAGGAAAGCATGACATGCTTTATTCTATATGTTAAAAAAACCACAGGGCAGGTTTTTTGTTGCTCAGATACATTTCTGCCTAGTAATGGGAGGTGGAGATGCATAGAATGTTGTTTTTTCTGAACTTCTATTCTTTGTAGGGTTTGGTCCCTGGTGGTGAAATTTTGTGGGCATTTCTTAAGCCTATGACATGGGTTCTTCTGGCTTAAGTACAAATGAAGGTGGAGAACTTTTTCAGACTTCTGTATAATTTACATTTCTTTCCATGCAGCATTGTTGTCTGACCACAGGACAGCCACAGAGTCACCACAAATGCAACTAAAATATAGAATGTGCTCTTTCTTGTTGTACTAATAAGACACTCTCTGATTCATGAGGTGGTAATTCCAGCAGCTTTAAGGCCCATTTCTCACATAATGCTTTGCCATCTTTGGGACATAATTCAGGTATATTCCAGGAGCCTGTGGAGTATTCCCACAACCAGTAGAAAAAGCTCAATTGTACCAGGTTGAAAACAGTATGTTGGGATTTTCAGAGAGCTAGTTGCATTAATCTGTTGCACAAAAGCATCAGTCTTCAAGGTGCTGCAAGACTAGCCTTTTTTTAAAAAAAAAATGGCATAAGCTTTTGTAACTAGAGTCCATAATACTGATGAAGTAGATGCTATTCTACTGACACATACACATGAAAATGAATTAGTCCTTAAGGTGCCACAGGATTTTTTTTTTCATACTGAAAGTTCTTGTCTAGGAAAATGTTATAAGTGTGATTCTGTGAGCTGAAATCACAGAATCATGTTAAATGTGGGATCTCTCTGAACAAATCTTTTGGAAGGTTATATGTGATATAATATCCAGAGTATCTTAATGGCTGCAGGGAGTTGCACTGGGATTGGTATTTGCTCTCTCATTGAAAGAATTCTGTTTCTTAATTGACAAATTTTAGATATCACTTAGGCATATAGCATAGTCACATACTTAAAACTCTTAGTGAAGTATGCTAGTAATGAAGTGGTCCTCTAAAGACTCTATAATCTGTCATCACGCTGCTAATGGAATTCTGTTTTAAATGGGTTTTGGTTTTGTCTTACATGGTTTCTTTTAAAAAGGAAATCACATTATGAATATGTAATAAAAGACTGAATGCCATGTGGACCGTTTGTAAACACTAGCTGTACCTGTTTTCACATAATCTGAAGCCAGTATGCTTCAGGGCATCTTGTATAATAATGTCCCAAATCTCTGTAAGTGAAGGCAATGCCTTTTCTAACTTCCTTTGTAATGTTACACTGGCATAGGCAAAAGAGAGGCTGTCAGAAAACTGAGAAGGATGGGAAGGTAATAGTTTGGGACCGGGCAACCTGTAAACTTCCACATGGAATACAGTCCTGTAAATGTAACAGCCACCTGGGAACAGCAACATCTTTCTCTGCACAGCTAAGAGCCATTGTGATATCAGTTGCCAGTAAACCAGTCCTTCCCTACCGTCTCACATTTCATGTATGAAAATTCTCAGCTGAAAAGTTGAGCAATGTTTCAGGTTTCAAAAGTTTCCAACTGTGTGGTGAGCATTTCATTAC
Organism: Iguana delicatissima; assembly: GCA_948472985.1. Taxonomy (NCBI): domain Eukaryota; kingdom Metazoa; phylum Chordata; class Lepidosauria; order Squamata; family Iguanidae; genus Iguana; species Iguana delicatissima. The sequence continues at coordinate 87,026 of CAOKZL010000836.1, read as the reverse complement.
ACTGGAAATAGTGCATTATGGCCACTATCAAACTTACTTGGCTTCTCGAGCAAAGCTGGGTCTTTGGTTTGTTAGTCTGAACAAAATAGAACCCTAATTGATATCTGCCTTGGATTACATAGTCACTGCAAACACAAACACACATCGTTTGGAATGGGTAGGAAGAGCTTTTCATTATAAAATTATTCATAGATCTGCCCAGCAGATGTTGGCAATCGCAGAAGGGAATAGAGGCCATTCTGTGGTCAGCCAGCAGGCTCCGTTTCACGTGGGCAGATCAAGGACTCAAGGCAGCAACTATTTCCTTTTAGCACACTGGGTAACACTGTGTGCAGCCTGTGTGGGCAATAGCCCAGTTAACTAATACAAAGTCACTGTTGTAATTTCTTCCCCCCCCTTGTTAATAGATAAAAAGGGACTACAGTTAAAGGTCACTGTCCACTAGTTGTTGTTGTTGTTATTTTAATGATGATTCACATATAATTTGTGCATTTTGAAGATCCCTTTTTCTACATACTTATAGAGGATCATTTTTTAAGACAGTGTGATTGTTGGCCCTGTGGTCCCAGGTTTGAACAAAGTAAAGTTTAGATGACTAACATGCCATTCTGGATGTTTGCTAGGCAACATATAGTTTTGAAATGTAAAGGTGTACTTAAATGCTAAAGGTGATACAATGTAAGTGTAAAGATTGGAATTGTTCAGTGAACTTGAGCCTTCATTTGGCTGAAGAACTGAGAAGCAAACATTGTGCTGCTGTGTAGTTATATAAACAGAGGCATTTGTCACGAAACAAACATCCCACAACTTAACGTGTAGAGAGATATTTTTGGTATTTACTTGTGTCTTCTAAAGATTACCAGCCAAATACACACAAGCATTGGTTATCAGGACCCTGATTGTCAGAATGGTTGTGCTTTTGTATTCTGTAAGCCAAACTGCTGCCATTGTGCTGTCTTGACCTTTTGAGCTTCTCTGTGTTACATTAAGAAGTGCAAAATAAAGCAAAACTGGCCAAAATTCTTACTTGGTTTTTATTACTTCTGGCTTTGATCTTTGGGATGTGGCTATTATTTCAGCAGCACATTGTAATTTGATAAGTGGATACCTTCCCACTCATATTTGGCAGATTTTTGTGTTTATGAAATGGTGATACAGTGAGAGTAAACTTTTTGGCTAAGTACATAAAGAAATTAATAACTGGAGTGAGACTCAGATTTCGGCTCTGGCTACTCTTCTGTCAGTTGTGACATATACATGTCAATTGACAAGCTGAATTTAATGCATCCCACTGTCTTTCCATTTAGGCCTGTGCTTCATGAGTCATTTTCAAGAAACTGCAAGCAATATCACATGAAGCATCAAGGTTACAAAGTGAAACAAATGAACACTAGGAAATGCCAGAATGAAGGCTAAGAGGTTATTGTGGGGGCAGCAGCAAAAGCTCTTCTAGATTTTTACACTGCTCCAAATCCTGAAGACATTAATGATTCTTCTCATTATTTTTATTAATGATTCAGTCCCTTCGGTCCAGTTCAGGTGAACTGACAAGCCAGGGAACAGCGGAACCCTGTTTGTTTGTATGAGCCATATGCCTGGCTGCTCCCGTTTGCAGCAGGATTGGCACGGAGTTTTGCTCCCTAGTTTGTCAGTTTCCCAAAAGTGGGATCTTTTTTCTCTTTAGTTTCCTCTCTCAGTAAACCAAAAAGAAATCTTGTTGGGAGACAGATCAGAGAAGAGAATGTGGTCCCCCCCCCAGTTTACATGGTAAAGAAATCATGGCGAAAAGCTCTCTAATTTCTTTACACCCCCCCCACTGCCAGGGAGCCATCAGGCAGTGTGCAGCAGCACGCTACTCATAACGGGTAAGCCATTAAGCCATTTTCCCGATAGTTGCCTGATCTGTCATGTGATTTGCCCACAGCCAATGTTAAGGCATATTTTCTGTGGCATTTGAAAACCGCTGTTCCTGAAATGTGCTCCTGTGTTCCTGGAAACTCATGTATGCACAATGGGACTTTTCTGTCATATTTAGAAATGCAGTATCAGAAATTATTCCTGATATGTGCACTTTGATTTCAAAGCAGTGCACTGTAATATGTTGGAGTCTGCTATTTTGACACACTGATAAAAAAATTCTTTAACTATGTAAAGCAAAATGTATAACCTTCTCCCACCAATAGGTCTACCTTTCTGAAATGGGGGGATTGTGTCCTCCTGTGAGGCAATAGGCTCTGCTGACGGTAGCAGTGCTGCTGGTAGGATCTCCCATGTAAGACAGGCTTTTGCTGAGGAGCCAGATTAAGTGTGCCAAGCAGCTACTGGGCAGCATCAGTAGTGGGGGGATGGGTGACACAGGCGGGGGATCTCTCAGAGACAGTAGCAGTGGCAACATAGCTAACCCTTGGAAAGACGACCATCAGGACAGAATGTGGAGAACTGGAATGGTTTCCACTCGGCAAGAGGGTCAGGCAAGACTACCTATGTGTCTAACAAGATTAGACTTCGAGGAAGGAACCATGGAAATTGGAGAAAGCAACATCCACAGTTTAAGATATCAGATGACACCATACTGCTAGCAGAAAATAGCACAGGCTTGGAGTGATTGCCGAAGAAAGTAAAGGAAGAAAGTGCGAAGGCAAGTTTACAGTTGAACATCAAGAAAACAAAAATAATCACCACGGATGATTTACGTAATTTTCAAGTAGACAATGAACAATGAAGACATTGAAATAATTGAAGGTTTTTCATATCTTGGCTCAGTCATTAATCAGAATGGGGACGATGGTCGAGAAATCAGAAAAGTGCTAGGGTTGTGAAGGAGCTAGAGAAGATCCTGAAGTGTCAAGATACATAATTGAATACTAAAGTTAGGATTGTCCATGCCATTGTATTTGCAATTTCTGTGTATGGTTGTGAAATCTGGACAGTGAAGAAAGGTGATAGAAAGAAAATCAATTCATTTGAAATGTGTGGGAGGAGAGTTCTACAGATACTGTGGGCTGCGAAAAAGACGAGTAAATGGTTTCTAGAGCAAATCAACTCTGAACTCTCCTTAGAAGCCAAATGACTAAACTGACAGTGTCGAACTTTGTCATGAGAGGACTTGACTTTCTAGAAAATACAGTAATGCTGGGTGCAGTAGAAGGTAGTAGGAAAATAAGAAGACCGTCTTACAGATGGATAGACTCAAGGAAGGCACACTCTGAGTCTCCATCTGAGTGGGCTGTTAATGATAGGGTAACTTGGAAGTTTCTCCTTTGTAGAGTCACCATAAATCAAAACCAACTTGATGGCAGTTAACAACAGTGTAATTCTCTGGGCTGAGACTGTATTCAGACATTAGACTATAAACTGACATATTGTTTTGATTTCCTCAGACCACCATACTTCATTATCATATTTTTACTCAACAGTTTAGTGATTTTCTAGTTTTGTGTATAAGGATTTAAAAGAAGTGCAATAATTTACAAAATAACTATCTGTGCTTTGATAAGTTATCTTGTTTAGTGATATTATGCTTTATTTATAGTACTTTTCTATGTGCAAGTGACTAGGGATGGATGGAAATCACTTGGCTTATTGGAATTTTATTTGTAATTATGATTTCTCTCTGTAGTTGCTTATAGTGTTTCTATTTATTCTTTAAAAGTCTTACATTTTAATCTTTAAAATGGTGATCTCCTTATTTTTCAGCTGTATCTCTTCATGGCTTTGGCTGCTAGATTAAAGTTTTAGGATGTTCTGGAGAAAACACTGAATTATGTCCTTTTTGAGTGGAAGGCTCCTGAGCTGTTCGTACTATTGTGATTGGTCTTATTGCTGTTTTCCATTGAGAATGTCCAATAGAGTGATGACTGTGGTGGTGACCACATTTCTGTACATTGATGTAAAAAGCAGTGTATGTCAAAGTCACTAACACAGGGCCACAATTGTACATTCTTTATTTAAAAATGGCAGTTATTGGTTTTGTATGTTGACTACGAGTTCATTTCTCAGTCAAGACCAACATTAACATAATACAGAAGAAATCATTCAAGTGAGTTACTTGAAGAGGCTTTTTTTTTCTATTTTGTTTTTAGCAAAAGGAAGGAGGTTACCCTAGTATGTCTTTTAGTAGTTTAAAATAAGTTGTTAGAGGATTATTGTGTGACTAGTTTGGTTAGCCTAAGTTTTCAGTAGATACCAAGTATTGAAAGATCTCTTTTTCCATATGTTTTGGGAGTGATTTATTTGATTTGTTAATTTACCTATTAGAGCAAGGATCCGTTATGGCCAGATCCTTTATTTCTTGTTTTCCCCCCAAAATGCTATAATCTCCATGTGAGCTGCTTTTAATAATAATTAAAAAAGCAACTTTCCAGTATGAACCATGTGGAATGAAAGTAATCCGTGTTCAGGAGGGATTGTTTTCTTTTGAAAAAAAGGGCTTGGCACATAACTTCTGCTAATATGCTAACAATAGTTGTGTTTTGTTTTCTTTTATGAAAAAGACTGAACCATTAAGTATCAATGTTGCTACATCCCTTCCAACATTTAGGACTACAGCTCAGATAAATATAGCTGATTATACAGGGCAGTAACCTTTATATTCAGTTAAAGGTGGCTGTACCTTTGGAACCAATGCCAGTGCACAGGTTGTCTCTGAGGATCTGTTGTTTCTGTAAGAGTACTAACAGGTCTGTGGCAGCATAATAGTGTAACAGGACCTGTGGCTGCAGGTCTGTGGCAGCCATACATTCATGGGAGCATCTTGTTTTTGTTTACCTTCCAAGTTGCAATGCTGAGTCTGAAGTAAAAAATCCCAATGATGAGGCTTGCTAGAAACAAAAAGAGTGTCTACCATAACTCATTAGGACTAGAAAGCAAGACAGTACTCTCTGACACACCACTGCTAAAATTCCTGGGGTTAAAAATGATCAGGACAATGAAAGAGGGCCACCTGAGATATTGCTAATAAGATTCCTGAGGTTACAGAAAGATTCCTGGAGTTAAAAAAGATAAAATAAAAGTCCCATGGATTCCTTTTGGGCTGTCATGGAAACTTCATGTAGTATACAAAAAAACCCCAGACCTACAGTTGATGAAGGACCACCTGCACCCAAATGAACCTGCTGAATCTCTGAGATGAGACTTTTGATACTCTTTTCTCCTGTCCACCATTAAGTACTAGGTAATTGTAGGTTGAGAGCCAGCATGGTGTAGTGATTTGAGCATTGGAGTACAGCCGTGGAGACCTGGGTTCAGTTCCCCACTTGGCCGTGAAAACCCACTGGGCGACCTTGGGTGTGTCACACACTCTCAGCGCCAGAAAACCCACGATAATTTCCCCTTAGGGTCTCCATAAGTTGGAACAACTTGAAGGCACAAAACAACAACAAATTGTAGGTTGATTGTAGGTATTAGGGACCGAACCTTTTAAATATGATCTCTCTACCTCATGGCGTTTCAGATTTTCAGTAGATTTTCAAAACCTTTTAATCCACAATTTTTTGATGAAATTTCTGCCTGAAAAACAGACTATGAGTATCCTAAATAAATAAAGGAATATAAATTTTATTGATTGATTTATTTTGCTTCATATTTTAGTTCCTGCTGACCTCTAGTTAATTTGTTATTTTAAAATGTTTTATTGGTTTGATTTTTGTATTTATTAATTACTGTAAGATTACTTTGTGAAGGCTTTGCCATGAAGCTGGTATATAAGTACACTAAACAGTCAGGCAAGCAAACAAATGGGTATAGTTGGATTATAAAACACTGCAGAATACATGACTTTATTTCCTTCTCTTCTGTGACATGGCTATTGATAAAAAATCCGCAGTGCAGTTTTAAAATCATATTGTCATATACTCTCACTGTGTTAGAACTTTGTCACCTGCTCTGGCTGCCTGTCTATTTCTAGGACCAATTCAGAATGCTGGTTTTAACATTTAAAACCAGATTTTATCTAAAGGAGCATCTTCTTTTACTTCTAACCTCTTGGATCCTATGGACATCAAGGCAGACTGCTACAAGAGAGATGCTGTTGTCAGTGACAAAAACATATTGTTCAGAAAGGCTTGACTGGCATGTAGGTTGTGGTTCTTTCATAACAAAGGTGCACCAGTGTTTTTACTTCTTGCTTCTGGTTTTATCTTGATTTTCTCACATACTGTTGTCATTTGTTTGTATTTTATATTCATAGTAAGAAATTTATACAGTTTTCCCCAGGCTGGTATTATTTCAATGAAACAAAAGTTTGAATTATGGCATCTAAAATTCTTAAAATTTGTTTCATCCCAGGTTCCATGCAAAATGAACCAAAACCAATAGTCTTTCAAAGAAAGAAAGAAAGAAAGAAAGAAAGAAGGAATAGTTTCGTCGATGGAACTGAACTTGCACAGATGTTTGAGATATCAGCCTAAGTCTAATTATCAAGTTCAGTCAGAAGTGGTTCATAAGCGTGCATTCTATAGCACAAAATACAGAAATCCAAAAATTGTGTCTAGGAGTTACCCAAAGTTATTGACGAATCAGGAACAAAACTTTACTGTAGTCTTGATTTTGGTTCCATTAGATAACACACCAAATTTGGTGACTGTTTAACCAAACTTGTGCATTTTTGTGGCATGACAAACAGACAAACATTTTCTAGTAAGAATTTGTAAAGTATTGTACTCTGCCCAGAGAACTCTGCTTATTGTGTACTGTAAAGTACAATAACACGAATAAATAAAAAAGAGTGTCCATCCAGAGTAAGACCTATAGGGAAACTCGCCTTTTATGAGAGAAGGGGTTGAAGAGAAAGCAGGAAGAGAATATCTTTGCCATTGAACTCCAAAGATTACATATATTCAAGAAACTCTCTTTGAAGCGTATCAGTTGAAACCAGGCTAAAGGATGATAACTTGCTTTAAAATCTCAGTTCTTTTTCTACATTTCAAATCAATGTTTTGCTTTCCCTCATCCTGGAAACAACTTCACTGAGTCATAGGCTCATTATTACCAAACAAACAAAAAATTATCTGTATGAAGATTTAGAGTAGTTCTACATTGTTGCCTTTCTCTTAATGGTGAAGCATCTTGAAAAATATTATGTTGTAGAACGTTGTATTATTGTGCATGATGATAAAATGTAGAAATAACAGCAACAGAATTCCTAGAGCTTTGCTTACTATATATTCTAACTTTTTTCAGAACAGCTGTACTTAAAATGTTCAGCATTCTTTTCTTTGATTCCTGGCACTATTCAGTCATTCAGGGTCTAGGAGCAACTTAAATTATTATGCTTTTGTGACATAACTAATGGAATTTGAGGGAGTTGTCACTGTTTATCCAATAAGAATTAGGCTGTCTCAGAAATATCTTTGTGGGTTTCCATGTGAGAAGACTATTATTAGCATAAAAAGGAAAATTTCAGTAGATATTACTGTAGACTAGACCAGATTTCCTAGATATTCAGAACAAACCACCATTCATTGAGGACAGATTAGGCCATTGCATAACCCTCAAATAGCCTGAATATACCTTAAAATGATAGCCAAAAGTGACAAAATATATCTTCTAATCTGTAAAAATGGTAGCCATGACAGGGCAATGTGGCTTCTGGAGGAGCTCAAAATGGCAGTATGCCTGAGGGCTCTGGAGCATTTCAATCTTTCATTAAGAGAGTGATCAGAAGTGATAGATGAGATAAAGGGTCACACAGCTTCTGAGAAAGTTACTGTTTTAATAGACCACAGGTAATGAAGGATCAAGAGAGAGAATGGAAGAAAGTGGAGAGTGCAGAGATTTGAAAATAGCAAGGTGATGGCCATTGGTGTGAGGGAGGAATGCCACAGTGGGAAGAACAGTTTAGATTATAAAATAAAAATAGTAGTTGTGGAAGTGGGTGAGTGGATGGTTAGCAGCCATGAGCTGAACTGAGTGAAAGCTTGGTGCCGCTCCTGGATTTCTGATATGAGAAGCTTTTAGAAATTGAACCAAGATTTTTGAACTCTTAAAAAAATTGTCTGGAAATATGGTCATTGCTTCCCTTAGAACCAGAACATACAGAATAATCCCAATCTTGTAACTGTGTCTGTAAGACAGGCTACGGGATCCTGCACTCTTTTGCTCCAGCCCCACTGTTCTTAGCATGAATTTACCGTGCTCTCACTCTGCCAGCTACAAATAATTGTAGTTTATTGATCTTATCAGTAACATGGCTAACACTAGGACTTTTTAATTAAGATTAATGCCAACATACTCACTCTATTATAGCTGGCAGGGGGGAAGTGGAGTATTTTCCCTTAGGAACAGAGAATGTTACATGTGTAACATTGCATGCAACATACAATGCAACAATTGTCTGTTTATTATAACTTGTTCTGCCTTGATTTTCTGGGATTTTCCATGTGAGACTGCTGTAGTCACTTCCTTCCAGATTGCAAGAGACCCTAAGAATCTTCCCAATTTTGAAAATTTGTCTTGTTTTGACAGGCTTACAATTTCTTTCTCCTTTTTCCTCTTTAGTATTCAAAATTTTGTTTTTATGTGTCTGCCTTTCCTAATGCTCACCTCTTCTATGGCTTTTTATTTATCTCAGTTTTTGTTCTGAATAATTTGGCTGTTAATAAATAATTCATCATTTCTGCTTATTGTACAGTTAGTTGTTCCAAGAAGAAGTTATAAAGTGGATCAGAGATGGTACAGTTTGATTGTATTTTGTGTTCCTAATGTTATAATTATAACCGTAACCCAGATTCTGTGAATCAGCTAACTCTAGAAGTTGGGTTGCTGAAACAAAAACACTTATACTGCAGAATCCCATGTTCCTTCCCATTTTGCCCTTAATACTACAAGATTTTTGTCTTCAAATGTCGTTTATTAAGGTTCTCATAGACACACATATCATATTTAGACATTTGGATACTTTTAATGGAATCCCTAGAGCATACTGGACTTGAATAGAGGAATTCAGTATGGCCACCAGACAGCAAAGACTGCTTGACGCCACAATGAGATAAAATAAATTGTGAGGGCATCTGATGAAGATTTTGCAAGAATGAACAATTTCCACAACATATTTATAAGTGGTGGTGACTGTGGTCATAGAAAGTGCAAGTACTTACCTTACAGTCCAGAGATTTGTTCAGCCATTTTGAAGACTTCTATATATTCTGTTAGTATCTGACGAACAAAAGGAGTTGTATAGTTTGTGTAAATTGGTGTTTTAATTATGAAATAAGATAAGAATGGAATTGGCTGAACTTATGTAAGATCCACATTACGTTTTTTGGAATATGTCATAATAAATAAAAAGCACATCATTGAGGGAATGAAGCCATTGCATGGATAAATAGTAGAATTACGGTCAAATTCACTCTGTATGCATGCCAGCAGTTTCCAGGCAGAAAGCTAAAATGGAGAAGCAGACAGAACGTTTATTCTGTAGAGCTGCTCTCAGACATCTGCCATAGCAGCAAATAAAATGATGCAGCATGGAGAATTTGACATTAGTCCACAGGATCATTTGTATATACCACTACCAAATAGACTAGTAAGGAGTCTTAGGAAGTTGCAGTTTCAGCCCTGCATGTGCTCTTCTCATACAAGAAAAGGCTAGGAGAATTCCTACCCCAGCACGCCTGAGAGTGTACAGTAACAAAGCTGGTTATCCTAAAAGCTGAGGTACCCAGTAGACTTTCTCATAAACACTACAGGTTGCATTTTGGGTCCTCTTTGGCCCTGCTTACTCATGTAGCCACACTCGGCCCATGCTTCTTTGTTTGACTGCTTCTGCCTGCTAGTTATTGTCCTTTGTTGTCCATATCCCAACCCGTGTAGATTCAAGCTACCTTGAATCCTGTGCTGGGAGAAAGGCTGGATAGAAATAAGATGAAATAAAATGTCTATTCAGTATAATGTACATCAGCATAATTCTTGGGGTCATCTAAGGAACGTGTACTCTTCCCCTTTACAGAGCTCAAGTGGGGAGAAGATAGGTGAGATGCAGACCCTGAACCCTGTTGCAGTGTGAGAATGGGAAAAGCCTGAACTACTTCTTGCAGAGAACCTTGTGCTGGAGACAGCTGGTATGAATTAAATAGAGGACTGGAAAACTGGCAAAGCTCGAATTATCAGCACTGTCAACTCTTTCTCCAGTTTTTTCACACAAGGAGGGTTCTTGTGTCCTTTGAGGCTGCATAATGGATGGTAGTAGAAAAGGGCCCACTAGGCATATTATCACCAGTTACATGTAAGTAGCATTGAGTGTGACTCGTTTAGTCTGCACTTTCCATCTTGTGACTGAGTAACTGTAGATCTTGTGGCCACAACCTACCTTCTGGACATTTCCAGAACCCCCTGCATTTTTCTTCCACCTGGTCTGATAAAGAATTCCGTAAAACATGGAAGTTTGCACACTGCTATGGCATAATGGCTGGTATTGATAAAAATAGTACCCAGCTATGTTTATTTTGCGGGGGGTTACTTGTTATGTAAATGTATTCTGCCAAGCAGCTTTCCAAAGGTAACAAAAAAGCAAGTCACAGGGAGAAAGAGCCGGTAGTCTGTTGGCCATTACTTCTAGTTTTACTGTAGGCTTCACATTCAATTGCATTAAAAAATAAGGAAGATTATGGCATTTATACCAGTTGAGAAGTTGGAGGGTTGACTTACAGAGAACCAGGAGAAGGATGAGGCCACTGATGTTCAATCCATAGTGCCTGGACTTACTTGTTCAGTGCATGTTTTTGAAGGTGATAAGAAGCAAGAGTGTTTCCCCTCGTGATGCTTTTCTAGTCTAAGCTTTCCTCTCTCTGTTTGCGCAGCATTGTGGTCAGGAGCATAACACCTATCCCGACATCTGTGTGTAATGTCTGTTTTGCAGACAGGACAGAACTGTCATCCTGGAAGCCCCACATACTCTGTTACTGGGTATAGAATTTGTCTTGGTCTCCTGACACAGCTGCTTCTGTGCATTTATGGCTACAGAGTTAACGTAAACCTTATGTTCCTTCATGTCTGTATGGTAGAATTTGGAAGCAGGGGAAGGACCAGGAATGTTAGAATCATAGAAATGTAGAGTTGGAAGAGACCCCAGGGGCCATCCAGTCCAACCCCCTGCCATGCAGGAACACCCTCAAAGCACTCCCAACAGATGGCCATCTAGCCTCTGCTTAAAAACCTCCAAGGAAGGAGACTCCACTACACTCCGAGGCAGCATATTCCACTGCCGGAGAGCCCTGACTGTCAGGAAGTTCTTCCTGAGGTTCAGGTGGAATCTCCTTTCCTGCTGCTTGAATCCATTGCTCCTTGTTCTGGTCTCTGGAGCAGCAGAAAACAAGACCTCTCCTTCCTCTACATGGCATCCCTTCAAATATTTAAACATGGCTATCATGTTCCCTCTTAACCTTCTCTTCTGCAGGCTCCACTGAGTAGAATAGGAATGTTTTGAAGTGCACCATGCCTTCTGTTAGCATAACATGGAGGTGTGACCACCAAAGGAGCTTGCATGTACTAGATCTTACATTTTCTTTGTCATTTCTCTAACATCCCCTTGATATTGCCAGTTCTTGGCTTCTACAGCAGCATGAGGTCATACTAGCATAAGCTTTGACTCTCTCCTTGTATCTTCAAAGCTGCCCAGTACAGTACAGTGAACTTAGTATCCTAAAGCAGTCCTATTGAAAGTGGTGATCCATGTACTGGAACTGGCTTATAAGCCATCAGCTACCAGTCTCTGGAGAGTTTCCAGGAAAGAAAGAAACAGTTGTAACCATTGAAGACAGAGATGGCACCAGTTCCTTGATCCCTGGGGAGTAGTTGCTGGTCCCCCACATTAGATATCTGAAGAAGCAGTGTCCTAAAGTTTTCTGGCTGGCAGAGATGGAACTCAGAGTTGCGTTGAAAGGGATTTCACTTAACTTCAGATAGCATGACAAACATCTTCCAGAAGGGAATCACTCTTCCCCCGCCCCCCACATTTACTCTCCAGTGGAAAAATTATGTGCTTACCTAACTTTCTAGAAGAAAGTTGCTTAATTTAGTAAGCCTAGATGCTAGCATTAAATACATTTCCATCTCAGCAGTAAGATGCTAGTTGGAATACTGAAAACTTGAGGGTAAGCTTTGAAAATAGTTTCAATATAAACTGATAGGCAGTAAGTTGAAGCAAACCCAAGATGCTTTCCTCACTTACTCAGGATAATTTTTGTACTTATTATTATCTAATAAATTGATTGACAGGAGATTCCGGGGCAACCAAAGAAAATTCACACAATATGTGGTCATGGGCTGAGTTTACTTTTGAAAGTAAATTAGACAAAATCTGAGTTGGGGATGGGTTTGTCACCAGCAGATGACCATAGTAAATGTCATTTCAAAGATGATATTCCTTTGAGTTCCCATTTCTGATGAAGCAAAAAAGGGAGACTTTCATGCCTTGCTATTTGACTTCATACTGGCTGCTGAAAGGATTCTGAAGAGAATCCTTTACCTGGGCCTTTGTTCCAAATAGGATTGTGCCCCTCTTTGTTCTGCATGATCTCTCAGTACCTTTCAGTAGCTTTTATTAATCTGGATTTGTTTGTTACTTATAACTTTTTATTAATCTGGGCTGGATTGTGCTGGGGCAGGCTCACTTTTTCCAGGCTAGTTTATCACTGTATATGAGGCTGATACACATGTCTTGAAAATTAGGTGTGCTCCTGAATACAGCACCTCTGTTTGATTCTGAGGTGGCACTGTTGGGCAAGGAGGACCTAAAACCTGCATTGGTAGACATATCTACAGTGATGGAGCTCCATCATCGTAGCTATGTCTCCCAACTCAACCACCCCTAACCCCACCTTAAAAGCCAGGGACCACCACAACCAAAAGAGTTTTGAGACATTGGAGAGTGAGTACTGAACACAGGTGTGTCCAGCTCCCTTCTGCCAGCAAGGTGTGGTACAGAAGGCAGTGAGAAGGTCTTTTTGTAGGAGGCTGGACACGTCATTTTCAGCTCCCCTACTCTCCAGTGCTTTGGATTCCTTCAGTTGGTGTGGCTGCCTGGCTGCTAAGGTGAGTTGGGGTGGCATTTGTGGCAGTGTTGCAATAGCTGTGAATGTGAATTATAATATTTATGATGCCCTTAGTCTGGCTTGCAACATTGTGAATAATGAACAGGATGCTAGTTGATGCTTTTTACCCACTTAGGTACACCAGCTGTTCCCTTTCCTTAACAAAAATCTTTCTCAGGTACTTTAGTATGACATGGTATTACTGAACAAAATAAATGCAGGTGGTATTTGCCTATTGTGCACATATTTAATTCAACTGTTTTGTTATCCGTAAGACAGTAGAAACTGACAGGCCAACGCTTGCAGTTGGAAACAAGCAAATTCTTTAAATAGGAAGCATAATTATTTTGCTTTTGTGTATCAGCATACTGCATTACCAGTAACATCCTGGTGATTATTAAACTACTTTCTAATACATCATTATCATGTCCTCTGGTTTCAGATTCATAATCTGAATTCTGTGGAAGATTCAGATAACAGATGACTCACATGAAAGTCTATTCATAGGGAAGCCCCAGTATCCACTCAGTATTCATTCAGCCTGAGCGTATGGTTTCCTTGCACAAACTCCTCCTCCTTCACAGCCACACAGGAACACTATAGAATGAGTCAGCAACACTTTGGGGATTCAGATAGCTGTTCCAAGTGGGCAGTGCCGTTTGAAAGTGAGTTTGTGCCAGTCTTTTAAGGACTACTGAGGGCTCCTGTCATTTACTGAAAGGTCACTGGGGGAGTGTACCACCAGTAAGCCAGATTGTTGACAACTGCTCATTAGAACCTGCTGTGGCTATTGCAGTTTCAACTGAATTCCCCTGACATTACTTGTCATATCTTGATTCACCTCAGCCTGACTTTGACCTGACTTTCTATAATTAGATATACTGTGGTCTACTTTGTTGTGAACTGACTTAGTTGACTGGACCTGGCTTACATCGACATCAGTCTACCTACCTGAGCTTGTCTCTTCCATTGCAAGCCCCAAAGTGCTGTTGAAACAAGATAGTTTTCACGTTTGGAGACAGGGTGGTAGTTTAGTGATACTCTGGATCTAATCAAGCGTGTTATAGTTCCAAGACTATTGACACTGTAATCCTAGTTGTTTCTCAGGCAATATTGTTATTAATAGACAGTTCAGATATATACTACATTAAAAATAAAAGTTGGCATTCAGGTGATTAAAAAACAAACATTGTAATATAGGAAATAAAATAAGATGATATGTTACTGACCTTTCCAAGCTAGTGCTAAAAGGGTTCTTTTGAAGCTTTCATTGTACAGTGCTTATCCACTTCCATAGACAGAACTGTAGAGTCATCATGAAATGTAGATTCCTATTTTTCTTTGGGCCTCAACCCCTTTTCGTAATGCTTAGCTGACACTGTGGCCATTTCCACATGGGCATATTGCCCACGCTAGAGCGACCTCCCCAGGAGGTCTTCTTCACCGGGGTCTGCACTAGAGCAGTTAAGAAAAGTGAGGTTCTAAACCTCAAACTGTTCTAGCGCAGACCCGGGGGTGGCGCTGTGAGTTTTATAAAAACCACCCTCAAAAGTGGTTTTTATAAAACTTACCCGCGCTGCCCCGTAGCAGCCCCCGGTCAAGAACTGCAGGGACGCAGCAGCGTGCCCCTGCAGATCTGCCCGGGGGCGGGCTTCCGGCTGGCGCGCCGTCCTAATTGGCGGAGCGCCACTGGAAGCCGCTGGCCGCCATTTTGGGCGCCGCCGGGAGCCACCGAGCGCCGCCGAAATTCGGCGGCGTTTGGAACGGCGGATCCGCGCTCTTCAGAGGGACGGAGCAACCCGCTCTCAGGTAAACTCCGCCCCTGCGTGCGCGGCCCCGTTTCGGCCCCCCCCCATGAGGAAAGGGCCTGTGTGTCATTGGCAAAGGGCATGTTTTCCCATTTAGAGCTGATAAAGACCAGATTATTCTAAAGTGTGGAAAACAGCTCTGAAATGCAGGCTAGATCAAACTATTTCCCAAAATACCACAAACAAACCTTTGGAATGTTTTTGTTTTAAAAACAGGCCCTTTGCTCATAAAGTCTTACTGTGCACAAGTTTGCTAGGTGTTTGCAAAATGCTTTTAAATGATCCCTCCTAAATCTTTTGAGTGTTATTTATGCCTGATTAGCAAGTGTGCTACAGGGAAGAGCTTTCTGCCAGCATAAGCTTGAGGCTAGAATTACGTTTTAGAGCCTGTTTGACTCCCACCAGCACCAAGAGCCTTGCATCTCTTCCTATGGCGGATGTTTCCTGGATGTTCTTAGGAGTTTTAAATGTATGATTAGTCGTACTCTTGTGAGTTTCTTTTCTTTCTCAAACAGAAGCCAAATTAGTGGCATGCAAGAGAGGGTGAATGCATAGAATTGCCATGCATGTGTTAAGCACTGTTGGTTTGGAAGATACTTATCAATTATTACCTAAGGCCCTCCCCTTATCTCACAAAATAAATCAACTCATGTATGCACCAATATGGTCACCACAAGAAATGGTTGAGTTGAAACCAACTTAAAGTAACTCCATAATGTTGAAAATGGCAAGGTTAATAGTCCTGTCTCTTACCAAATTAAGACTTTCATGTAAGGTGGTTGATCTATGTCCAGTGGACAAAATAATTTGTTATGTGACACCAGAACTAACCCACAGATAAGGTGACAGATGGGTATGAGCCAGAGACATATGGATTGCATTGATTAGGAGAAGTGTTCTTGCTTTTATAGTAAACAAAAAACAATATCATGTTGATCTATTTTGTTCAAACAAAATGAAACTAAGGTACTCAATAGCAGCCTTAATTTTTGAATGTTTCTGTTTCTTGTTAGAAGGTGGAAAAGAAACAGAAAATGTTTGTTTTTTAAAACTACCTATGCTGATTAAGTGTTCTTGGCAATTTGAAAATTTGTGTACTTTTGCTGTATTTTCGTCCTGCTAGAGGTATTGCTGCCTTTCATAATTTCACATACTGCCGATGTTCTATGACATCTCAGGCTTTTAAGGATAAATGGTAGATAAGAACTTTTGCTAATGCACCTGCAGTCAGCATTGTACATCGTGTAGTACATTGGTGCATTGCTGTAGAAGCTATTCAGTGTGGCACTTGCTTAACCTTAAAACAGGCAGGGACCTGCAGGCTATTCAGTCTCTGGACCGAGGTCTCCTCCATTGATTTATAGAATCAGTAATGCATAAAAAAGTGGAAGAAACATGAAGTCGGGCAGCACATGGAAGGAGCATAAGGGGGAAGGATCTTAAATAGGCATACAGGGACAGGAATATGCACCCACCATTTAATTATTTGCATGGATACGTTACTTCGTATCAAAATAATAATAAAAAAAATGTGGGCATTGCAGAAATTCTGTGTCAGCATTTCTCACTGTGATATTGAAAGGCTTTGCTTGTATGATATGTTTTATTTGAGACAACAGAAGGAAGATTGTATAGTGGTCAAATAAGGTTGAATAGTGTGTGTTTAATAGTCTCTGGAATACTGGGATTTTCCAAAAAGTCACCATTTCGATATAAGGCAAGCTGGAGTATGCAGAGGGAGGGAACTGACAGTTTTAAATTATCTAATACTAACAGCTGAACAGGAAGCTACATGGGATTGGTGGTATTTTCATTTGCATGTGGAGTTAATTAATTCTTAAGGAGT
Source organism: Iguana delicatissima (assembly GCA_948472985.1). NCBI lineage: Eukaryota > Metazoa > Chordata > Lepidosauria > Squamata > Iguanidae > Iguana > Iguana delicatissima. Next base: position 70,344 of record CAOKZL010000836.1, on the reverse strand, counting down.
CTTCCAACAGTAGTGACTTTGTGGAGCTTGATGAACATATCTATTTTCCTTACCCATCTGTTAGAATGTATGTTATGACTTACAGGGAACTAGGTCCTTCAGTGTATTTTAAATCTAAAAAAAATAGAACAAATAAAACCCCCAGAATTTATGAATTGCTTTGATTATGAACTTAAGGAAGATTTTAGGGAACCTTTAATCTTTAAAGAAATGCAGCATGGATATCTTTATAGTTACTGTTTTATCTGCTGTTGTTATTCTAAGAAATATTCTCTTACATTTTTTTGGTTATAGGGAGACCAGACAAGCACTGTTTTGAAAGCATTTTCTGCAATGAAATATGTTCCCTGTTGTCTGCTACTCTAATGTAAACAAAACATAGAAAAATATATGGTTACTACTTGAATATTTTGCACGCCTTTTTCTCTCTGACACTTCTCTGTATAATGAAGGTGGGGAGGGACAGAGAGTTTTTAGATTTCAGTAAACTTTTAGCAAGTGCCAGCTATTTTATAGTGCTGTCTTTTAAAAAAGAATTTCTTATAAAAGTAATTTATGTAGACTTTGTAAAAAGCTCACTAGGTAAAGTCTGTAGGAACTCGATTCTGCAAATCCATGATTTCAGCTGGTGTCTGACATTAAACAGGAAGACAAAAAAAAAAATGATATACACATTCCTAAACTGTAATATTACATTTATGTGTGTGCTTATCTAGATAGACCTCTTCCTTGGATTGAAGATCAAGGAAAATATATTGGAGGGTATATGTTTCTTATTTAAAATTTGGAATTTTTTTACAAACAATACAGTCTTGAAATTGAAGTTACCATTGGAGAGAATATTGTGAGGAGAAGCAATGTAAAACTCAGGTTATGTTAATTTGTATATTCTGTTCTGATTTCATTTCCTCTGACTATTTTGTCTTTATGCCGATACTGACTGTAAGATATTCTTGGGAAGTACATGTAGGAAATCTGTGGAAAATAGTAGGGTTCTTTCCATAGGACAAACACAGGGTGTGCTTTCAAGGCATTTCTCGGGGGGCGGGAAAGTCTCCCATGAATAAGGCCCTCAGTAGTTAACAGTTAACAGACTCTTTGGGTTTTCCAAAATGAAAATGCCACTGGGAATTGTGGTATTATGTAGGCACATGAGATCAGTCTGCTCTGTGCTTTGGGTATCTGCGCTCTACATGTAGTAATGTTTGTTCTTCTTTCTGCCAGCTGCGGAGAATTCAAGGCCAACTTCAAGATACAATGAATTTTAAGACTGCAGGGGGTTTGTTCTGTTTTGTGATACAGTTTTCTGGTAAACGGGCACATTGCTTAATTCCTATTCCACCGGCAGTTAAGGCCTAAAATAGAGCAGTTTGTATTAATGCAAGAGGTCTATGCTTGGGTTTGGCCACATTCATGCACAGTACTTATTGTGAAGTAGATTAATTAAGATTTTGTTTGTGGCACAGGCACCAAGCCAGTTACTGTACACTATGTAACAAATGCAGAAATACACAAAGGGATTTCCTCTCTTTAGTCCACCTGCCACAAAGCAAATATCACTTTGTGAGTCTTTTATGATGATAAAGCAAGAAATCATTGGGAAAGAATACCTTCATAGATTTGTGCTTTTGGAAGACAGTTGGACCTGACAATGGAATAGTAAACTTTTAATCCTTTTTGAAAGTTTTGATTTTGTCTTCCGGAAGGAGCTGAGCCAATAATAGCAGAGAGCAGTGTTGTGTGACAACTGGAATCTAGTTCTAGGAAGAAAGAGATAGAGCTTTAAACTCTGTCTGGCTCACTATTCCTCTTTCTGGCTTAGAACTAGCAGCATTTCCAGTACTTTCCACTTCTCTGTTTAGCTGTGAAAAATTGGGTGTTCTCGTGCTTCTCAGATCAATATGATTTCTCTCAGATCTGTTTGTCCATATTCCAGCTTCCCTGATAGTTTTAAAAGAAACAATGTGGCAGTATTCTTCAGAGTTACGATGTGCCAAAATCTGCTTCCTTTTAGTTTTGATTCCTAATACAAAGTCTATTTGCCAAGAAACGTCCAGAGTGCGGACCATTTTGAAAGCAGAGCTCTTTTGATTTTTCAGTTCTGCTATTTACATTTTACTTTGATTGAGCAGGAAGCGGGCAGTGTTCAAGTTGTTCACATTGAAAGAGTTTTGAAGTCCTGAGCCATTTAGGATTTTAAATGTTATCGTCAGCAGTTTGAACAGTACACGTGTACAGTAAGAGTACAGTGAACTTTGGTAATGTGGTATTTATGATGTTCTGGATAGTAATCTAACTGGTACACCTGGTGTTAGCTGCAGTTTTTGTGTCGTCCACAAGACAAACCTACACAAAGCGTGTTGCAGTTGACCAGAAGCAACATTATCAATGTACGAATGTATGACCCTGTTAATCCTTGTCCAGGAAAGGTAATAGTTGGAGAGCCAGTTGTTTCTGGTCTCAGGAACTCTAAGCCATCAGCACACTTGGGCCTCCAGTGATAGAGTTTTCAGGAGTATTCCAGCACCCGCACAGTCCCAACTCTAATAACAGAAAGAAATACAACTGGATGATATCAGCATCTGCACCTTTTACTATTGAAGACTTTTGGAATTCTCTTTGTAAATATGTGCAGATTGAGGCAAATACAGCTGTGCCATGGTTAGTTATAGCTCATCATTGCTAGATGGTGTGCAAGACTCCTTTGTGTGACTTCTGAAAAAAGTGTGATTGCTCCCAAGGCCAGTTCTTTCACCTCCCAATGGTGGCAGATTTCTCCTTTCCTGTTCATATCTACCTGGGTTGACAAGCTAGCTACCACTGGAGAAAGGAAGCAGTGGTGTTGATGCTCTCCTGCTGAATGATACCTGCTCATTATTTAGGGCATTCTTTATACTGTGGGAAATTGAAGTTAGAATAACAAATACTGCTGTTCAAGGAAGGAACACTAAAAAATGACAGCCCTAGTCAACTTATTTAATGGCAATAGCATATTACTGACACTTAAGGATTCTGTATAGGAAGCCCTCACCATTCAACATCCCATTATCTGGTGACTCGTTCTTTTGATGCTTCCAAATTAAAGACAAGTTGTATTAGTTTGACATAGGGTCAGCTCTTTTGTTAGATCTTGCCTATGGAGGCATGCTTGGGACTGCTAGCACACGTGCATGATCCCCAATCTTGCCTACAGATACATCAAATCCCCTGGTTGAATTAATGGAACTTCTCTGTTTTGCAAGCGTTGACACAATGGGATAGTGTCGATTTTTCTTGCCTATGGAGGCTTATTTGGGATTGCTCATGCGCTGTTGGAAATCAAGCTCAGAAGGGAAAAAGAGGCAACAAGCCAGCTGAGAGACTTTACAAGCAGTGTGTGTCCACGGTTGGTCACAAGCAAGCTTCCATAAGTTCTTCATATTCTCTATAGTCGATCAATTCTGGTTTTTGACCATTTCTGTTTTTTGACACTGCTCCAGTACCTAACCTGTCAGGTAAGCAGGGGAAGTCTATACTTCTCTGTATGTTTTTAACAGAGTTGCTGCCTGCCCAAGTTTGAATACGGATGTGTGTCTGTATTCTTTGCAAATGCTGCAAACATTCAAGTTCATTTTAATGTTTGCCACAGTGTGTTTGATGTTATTGAGATGGTTTTGATTCCCCTCCCCATTTTGTTATGTTGGCGCTAGGTATGTTATAATTTTACTCTCATGGATACCTCTTTTTATAATTTTATTCAGTGACATTTTCTTGTTTCAGATCAAGTCATTTTTTATTATAATAGAAATTCGTACAGTTCAACAATGTACATGAATTACTTATGTGCATTTTTGTATGCTCCTGCTAAAACACTTGCTGAAGGGAGGATAAAGGTGTGCTTGTTGTGTACCTTTGATCTGTTTATCACTTGTCTGTCAAAAAGGAACATTAAATTTTATTTTTTTATGAGTGTATGATATTGTCTAGTTGTTAGTCCTTTCTCCATTGAAAATATGCAGAACAAGTAGTGCCACAATTTATTTCATTACTTTGCTATTTGTTAATGTGTACTATATTGACCACTTCTTTGTGCTTTTGTATTGTGATAATTTTTAAAAATTGTTTTACTTGCGTGTTTAAACTGGTCTTTAACACTGGTCAGCTTTTGTGTACTGTGCTGTACTTTGAAATAGAGTCTTTGTGACTCAGAGACTGAGGGGAAATATTGTAGAACTGAGGTCAATGTGATACAGTGCTAAGCTTCCCTAGTTTAAAAAGGTTGCCCAAACTTTTGTATTTATCTAACATGTTTTCTAAAAAGGAGAGTCTTGTCTTTTGTGGTATTTGGAAAAAAAAAAGAAGGAGGCTTTTGTGTTTCTGAAATGTGGAATAATCTCCTTTGGATGTGCAATAACAGCACAGTGGTTGACTGTATGCCAAAACTTCACACTCAAGGAATTTGCTCTTCAGGGTGGACACTTGCTTTTTCTGGCATTCCATGAAAGGTTCCAGACTCTGTAGGCATTAAAGGCTCTCCCGTTGACTTTACGGCAGGAGCCTTCTGTTGTAGCCTGCTTCATAATTGAGAGCCATCTTGTACATTTTTGCCCCTTTTCATGCTTATGGGAAAGCTGGGGGTGAGTCCATTCCATCAGTTCAGGCTGTGCAGGAAAGATCAGAATATTAAGCTAAAACGTCAGTTTACTGTTTTGTTCTTGTTTTGTTTTAGCAAAACAATGTTTGCTTGGCATATGCTGACAAACTACCTCCTACATTTGCGCACTCCTCCCATGTCCATTTCCCAAAAAACAGCAGCTTAGCCAGGAGAGACTCAACAAACAACCTTGCAGAATGGGTGCTGTACTTGAGAACTCTCTTGCCCATTTTTCTAAATTATTATCAGCATTATCATTATTATTTCCTCTCCCTCAGCAAATGCTGATTAAGAGGGAGAGGAGCAGCACTGCTGTCCTCTCTGGTGACAACATAGTCAAATACTGAGCAGCAGCAGCAATTTCTAAACAGAGGGTTTTTAAAATATACCTTGAAATTGGCTGTGGACCCATCTCCTGCTCTGGAATAAAAGAGGGGATCCTGAATTCTATTTACTTGCTGATTTACTCCACATGACTCACTAATTTAGTGGGAAGTTACCAAGGGGTTCAACTTTAACTTTTCCTTATCTCTGATTCTGCAGAGATTTTGCTTCCCCTTCCTGTTGAAGATGAGAATTCTGTGCATACACCAAGTGAAGGCAAATGAATAGAGATTGGAAAAGAAGAGATCTTTTAAGGAAAACTTTTGTTCTAAGCAAGCAATCTTCCATTAGCAAGAGGGTATATTGTACATGGAGGCATCTTCCTTCAGGCATCATTTAGGAGCAGTTATAAAGTTACAAAACAGTCGTAAGTCATATTCAGCCAGGGTTAGAAACACACATAAGCTCTAACATGATTGGCTGAACTTTCCTATTCTACTCATGATACAGATGGTGTTCTGAGTCTTTGGACGTTTTGGGGAATCTGGGAATCTGGATCTCTTTGTCCAGCCTACGACCAAACTTCCATAGGGGTGGTGAGGCAGACGGTACCCTACCTCTCCATCAGTCCCAAAGTCTCTCAAATCTCTCCAGTCCTATGTCTCTCACTTGTGCCTTGCAGCACTGTATTTTTATAACCTCTTATCTTGGAAACATCTCAAAATTTCCACACTTCTCCCCAAACTGGTCATCCTCACTGGGCAATTGTATCTAGTGCTGTCTCTTGCTCCTGTATGATGCTGACTCCAATAAATGTAACCTAGCCCATCATATCCTAACCAGTTATTTACCTAGTGAAGGGACTATACCCATTACTGTGTTGCTCAGATAATGAGAGAGCCCATTATCACAGAATGTCGTTGTTGCTGTGTGCCTTCTGTCTTATAGTGAATCCGAGGCAACACTATCAAAGGATTTTCTTGGCCAGATTTGTTCAGAGGTGGGTTTGCCTTTGCCTCCCTCTAAGGATGAGAAAGTGTGACTTGTTCAAAGTCACCCAGTGCTTAAATATGACTAGCGCACATTGTAAAGTTCCCCTTGGGATGGTGACCTGCTACCATAAATAGTATACAGAACTATTTGTGAAGGCATGGGATCTTGTAGGGCTCAGCTCTGATGACACCATCAGGATGTGCTACACTTGAGATCATGAGCTTGATCATGTGTCACTATGTATGTAACAGCCATCTCATAATGTGGTGCAGATTGTTGGAGCATGAGCATGGAGCTGAAGTTGAACCAATCTGCATACTATGTACAATGAGCAATAATTGCCATTTGTTTGTAGTCAATGAAGTGTTCACTGAAAGACTCCAAAAACTACCCAACTGATTGGCACTAATTGAAAGCCTCTGCCCTGGAGGCAATAATTATACGGTTTAATGTGAAGAAGAAAGCTGCACCTGCTTTATGTTCTCTCATATAAATGAACAGCAGTCATTTAGTTGCGTGGAAGAATGTGAAGGAACTGGAGCTCATGATGTTATTCAGATAAAAGTCTTTCCCTCCCCAGTAGAGTTATCACTATCAGGTGGTGCAAACCATTTTTTTTGCCTGTAGCTGGCCTCTGCTCCTGAGTGCAATGGCTTTATATTCTCTTCTTCTCATAGTTAGCTCTTGACTTTTTTGGCAGCATGCTATACTGTACTGACAGACCTTTCATTTATAATACAAAAAGAGAAATTCTGTATGTCTGGGGCAACCGTAATTCATCAGGACATGATGCTGGGCACCTAAAAATTTGAGGAGTGTTTTTCATTGCCATCCACATTTACAACACTGCTTTTCAGGTTGAAATTGCAAACAGGAGCTCAGTAGACGCAAAAATGGGGGAGGAAGGTATTTGTTTGTTTGTTCATTCATTTGTATTCCTCCCTTTTTCCAGTAATGAGACTCAAGGTAGCTTACCACTTATTAAACAATACAGATTAAAAACTATATGAAAACATCAATAAAAGGTATAACTATGCAAATCATTTTAAAAGAATTAAATAATTTGTAAAGTTAAAACCATTAGAATTCATTAAAAGACTGTATACAAACCAACAGAATAGCACAGCACACGATTAAAAGTCCACCTGATGGAATAGGAATGTTTTTACTTGCCAGGAGAAGGAGAGCAAGGAGAGAAGCCATTTTGAGTACCCTGGGGAAGAAGTTTCAAAATCTTGAAAGAGCTGCTGAGAAGGCCATCTCCCTTGTTCCCAACAAACAAGGATGAGAATGTGGTGGAACAGAGAGAATTACTTTTTCTGAAGAGCTCTGTTGGGCACATATAGGAAGATATGGTCTTTCAAATAGCTGACCCCAAGCCATCTAGATCTCTATAGGTAAGCCATAACTATACCTCATCAGGAAACCATGGTAGCCACCTCAACATTTGAGTAGTTTTTGTTGTTACCAGTGTTGCAATGGCCACTTTCAGGTCAATGTGTATGAGGGTGCCATATCCCTTGATAAAATAATTTTTAAAGGGGCTGAAAATCAAGAGTAAGTTTTCTGAGACATTCTTCCTATAGACCCTGAGGTAGCAGGGGGAAAAGGTGCATAGAAGAGCTCTAAGGTACCGCTCTTGAGATTCCAGAGGTTTTGAAGAGGATGTGAAAATGGGAGAGGGATCTCTAAAGTATTGTTAGCTAGATTCCTGATGCTAAATGGAGAGATGGGAAAAAGGAAGTCCCTTTGGACTCTTCTAATATAAAAAACCAGGCAGCACCAAGTCTACTCCAGTTTGTTAATAAATTATGGTCATAATCTTTAGAATCAGCAGTTGTGGCATCAGCTCCTACAACTGACAAGGGGCCAAAGAACAACAGTACTATTTTTTAAATGTATTTTATCTTGAAATATATGAATAGCATTATATACTTCCAAATATATGAACAGAAAAACAAACTGAATTGTCCAGACATGGTCACTTACTTTTTTTAATTAAAGCCATTTCCATCTGTGAGGTAGTGTTAGTTGGAATATGAATTACAGGAGAAGTACAACAGCCAGCATTAAATGATCTTCCCATAACAACGAGTTAGTGGCCAAATGCCTGCTTGAATAAAAGGTCTTTGCCTGCTGACGGAAGCAGAAGAGAAACTGGGCCAGCCTGGCCTCTTGGGCAGACTGTTTCCTAGCAGTTTTTCTCTGTGTCCTTTAAACGAGGATGCACATTACCAGTCCTCCCTGCTTACTGTCTTTCTCAGCAGCTTCTTCCTATTCACGGAAATCTGTCATAGGATTTCTAAGAGAGGTGGAGGCTTTAACTTTGCCTCATTTCAGTAATGTTGATCCAAATTGCTGGGATGTGGATGAAGTTAAAGCCCCTCCATCTACATTTCCGGTATCTGACATAAGGTTGCTGGGGTAGGAAAAGTTTTCATTCCCCTCTCCCAGTGATGCTAGGTAGATTGCTGAAGTGAGAGGAGCTGAAAGCCTCCAGTGTCCTGTGTTGTTCAGCACGATGTACAGAAGGAGTGTTTGTGTGTGCATGTGCACATGGATACATGTATTTGGCTGTAGGGATGCAGACATTTTTCCAGGCTATCCAGATAGAATCACATGACCCCACGGGGCTGTGGAGTTTGCTTTTACTGCCTTTTGTCTCTCATGGAATGGTTCTTAACTCTTTCAGTTTAAGCTCAATCTGTGTGTGTTACATGAGGTATTTCAGAAGTGGACGATTCAGAACTTGGGACAAGTGCTATTTTTTTTGTCTCATTTCATGGTTTTAGTTGGACAGTTTCAAGGAACTGCATGCAGTGTAATATTGTGAAAAAAATCTAGATAATCTCAGCAAATTGCCTGAAGATTATATCCAGTAATTGCTGCACTGAAAGAATCCATGCCATGAGTCAGATATGATAAAAAAAAAAGTGGACTAGAGAACTAATAGCATGACTATTGTTGTATTGTCATTCCCTTGGCGAGTTATACTGTGATATGTCTTGCTGGACCTTTTTGGATGGATCACCATGATTATTTTTATGTGGCTTTCATCTGTCACTTTTATGTAGTAAAAAGGATTCTGAATGTATCCTTTTCCAGTGAAATCTGACACTGGCCAAGTCCTGCAGAGTGCTTAAATAGAAAATTCTGCACCAAGTAGGGGGTAGACTTAGAAGAAACGTTCAGTGTGAATGTAATGGATGAAAGCCACTTTTGGAGAGCCAAATATATATATATCTAACAATCTGGCATCAATGTTTATTTTGACTCCTCCAACTTTGGCATGGTGATGATATCATCAACTTTGATGTGTATTTTAGCTTGGAGACCATTGATTATGCACATATTACCTGCACATTGAACTACTGACAAGTAGGAACTGCTTTGAAGATAAGTTCCCAGAAAATCCTGACGTCTTCATATTTATGGAGCTTAGCTGAAAGCCATGAAAACAACATCAAAAGAAGTAGGTTGGAGTCAACAAAAATGTATGCCATATTTTGATTGCCAGAAGATGCTTTGTTTGTTTGACTCATACTAACCAAACCATAGAGAGCCAGTGTGGTGTAGTGGTCTGAGCACTGGACGATGACCGTGGAGCCTAGGGTTCGATTCTCTGCACAGCAGTGGAAACCCACTGGGTGACCTTGGGCGCCTCACACACACTCTCACACCCCAGAAAACCCTGGTTTGTCTTAGGATTGCCGTAAGAGAGAAATGACTTGAAGGCAAACAACAACAACACCCACCAAACTGTATCTCTGGAATAACAAAAAAAATTACTTGTAAATTATTACATACTGCCAAGCAACCATGGCAATTTTGTTTCTTAGTTTAATGGAAAGTTTTGTGTGTGAATATGTATATTTTCTTATTTATCTCATTTGTCTTTTGGGGGAAGGAGTTACTGCAGCACTTAAAAAATAAACAAAAGTGGTTGAACTTGGTATCATACAACTGGTTTGCTGACAAGGTCTGAGTACGAAGATCTGAGAAAGTTAGGTTTTAAAATTGTGTAGTGCTTTCAAAAACCCAGGAGGTTTTGTTTCTCTTTTATTCCTTAACTAATGTTTCCTTACATTGCTTGGATAAATAAAAATGTCCTTTGATACTGAGTGACAACAGGAAATGTTTTAGCTTCTTATGCCATTTCCAGACTTCGTGTGGCAGACAAAAATGCTGTCTGTGTATCAGTCCTTATGAAAAGGTTCAAAGTCTCCAGGACTTGGACTGAAAGCAGGTTCCTCTAAATTTAGTTGCCCTGCAAGGGGAAGGCTATTTCACCACATACCCTGGGACTGCTGTTACCTAGCATTGAAATCTCAGGGCCACAGCAAAGCTCCTCAAAGTTCCCTTCAAGCAATATAAAAGAAAATAAAGAAATTAAGAAGAAATTGATTGCTTCCTCCCCTTCTTTGGTTGCCCTTACTGACACAGCTTGGTTGGAATAAAGGCCTGGGTTGTGGCACCAGCAGCTCTTGGGCTCACCGTGCCTATATAAAGTCAGACATCAGAAGCAGCAAAAGCCACACCATCCCAGTGGGGAACCGATATAAAAGCTCCCTGCTATGAAACACTTGGCCAGAGACGTGCAGTGTTCCTTTACTGCCATCAAGTGCTACCGCAATATTGCTTAAGGCTCCAAATGCTTCTTCTAAACACAGCTCAAGCAGTGGGGAGGGCTGGAGATCTTCTTGTGTTCTGCATTTCCTACACAAATGACAAATGCAGCAGGTACTGGTGGGAAATATATTTTATTTTGAATCTGGAGGAAAAGTCTCAGAAGCCACATGGAGAAGTAGATAGCATGATATCTTAATAGACCAGGAGTAGAGAAGGGAATGGATGGGCAAACCTTTTAAGTGATCTATTTATATCACCCAGTCTACACAAGGAATAGGCCCACACTGAGTTTTTACAGTGGCGGAAATCCATGTTTTCCCCTGGGTTGAGGCATCCCTGTCTAATGGAAGTTAATTGCCATAGGGACAGACGTCCTAGCTCTAAATCCTGCCATGCAAGATGGAGAAGAGTCAAGAGTGGTAATTTAGTTGGGACATATTGAGACAGCAGTATTGGAGAGGATGCAGGTTGTGATTTTACAGTGATTTCTTCTCTAGCCACCCCAGCAGGTGTAAATATTACACCTCTGAGAGCTGTAACACCAAACCATTGAAGAAGGGCAGCCTTGTGATACTCAGGCGTAGGACTTCCGTTCACCCAGGCAGAGTTCTGTTCTGTAAAGACTGCCTTACACAAGGATGGTGATTTTAATTTATCCAGGGGGACTTGCCCCATTCCTTGTCTGTCTTTGCCAGAAGAATGAGAGCCCTGATTAACTTCCTTCAAGCAAGGGGAAGGTGAGCTGTTGGATGACAAGTACATCACACCATTGGGAATCCTTATTTATATCAATAATTCAGTCACTTTATTTATATTCTGCCTATGTCCAGTGAATGGAAAAGATGAAGCTTTACCTATATTGCTGGTCAAAACATACCATACCTTGTAACTGATATAGCATTGCCCTGTAACAAATATGTAAAGTGAAAGAAGTATTAGCATCTTCAAACACAATCAAATTGGCGTTTCCAGACTGGATCAAAGTTCTTCCTGCTCTGACTTATGTGTCAGTGTGGAGCCCAGCTAGCTGGATTAGGAAAGCTGAGTCAATTACCAGGAAGCCCAAAATGCTGTAAATGGGAGGGGCAAAGATCATACGCTAAGAGCAGTGCAGTGTCAAGTGCCAGGGAATCAGCCAGTGTCAGAATATCCAAAGGGTTCAGTAAGAAATAAGGATGTAAAGCTTTCAGCCAGAAACAAAACTGTTTCCAATGCTGGTGTCATGCCCTACCTTGGAGACCCTGACAGTAAGAAGGAGGATTCTGGATCTGAGGCAGAAGTTACCTCAGAAGCTTGCTCAGGAGAAGATAACACACAACAGCAGGGGGAAGAAGTAGCTGGAGACAAGGCAACACAGACTCTTACTGTGCAAGAGAGATGACGTCAGAAAGAGAGGCTCCGCTGCTCAGCACATTTAACAAACAAGCCCTAATGAGGGAACACCTGTGGCAACCCTTCCTTTCCTGGTTCAGCAACTGATCTTCCTGGTCGTTGAAGCCCCGCGCTGTGTTCTCTTGCATCCTGACTACCTTGAACCTTTACCTGTTTGACAGCGACTGGGGTTTGCCCTGTGGATTTGTTTTATTCTGGAACCTGGACTTTGTTTGGACAACCCCTGCTCTTGCCTTGTGAGTAAACCCTGCTCTGCTGCTTGCTGATTAATTGCCTGGTCATGACAGCTGGTCAGAATGACTGCCCTGATTCTAAAGGTGAAATCTCTTAGCCCTGCCCAGCTTCCCACCTATTGTTTGTCAAGGCTATTAGATGTGGTCTGCCTGTGTTGGCTGTGATTTGTATCTTTTTCTTAGGAAGCATTGGTGTGCACAGGGTATGCATGTGTTTTATAAAGGCAGAATTGAGAGTCATGTGGTCCTTCAGATATTGGACTGCAACTCCCAACATTCTCCACCATTGGGTATGCTGACGGGGGAAGTCCATCAGCATCTGGAGAGCTATGTGATTCTCTCCTGTTGTTGTTGTTGTTGTTGTTGTTGTTGTTGTTGTTGTTGTTGTTGTTTGTTGGTTGGTAGGTTTATTTACCAGAGCTACAGTTCTGTCCATGACCAGGTAGAGTTATAGCTGGTACATCTGTTTAAAAGGCACTCTGAGCCATTGAAGCTATAATGACAATGATAGACCTAAAAGCATTTACAAACTGGATACCTGATCCTTTGAGGGACTGCGTCCTTCTCCAGAATTGACTGAATACCACTTAATCAGACAGACATATCGACCACACATATGGTGGGCAATTTTTTCAAGCTCAGTTTCTCTAAAGTGCTTGTTTTCCTCTGCCAATTTATTCTTTCCTAGTTTGAATGGAAGTGCGATTTTTTTTGTTTGTCCAAAAATTTCATACGGATTCTTGTGCACTTATTTTGAAATATAAACATTTTGTGTGCATTTTTTTTGAAATGCATGGAATTTTGTGACGGCAGCATCTTTAATGCTGCTTTTTTTAAAAAAAAAAATTGCATGAGCTTTCTTTTGTAGATATAAACCCACTTCTTTGGATGCAGTACCAAGTGCTTGGATAAACGCAGACAGGGGCACCAGTTTTTTCACAGCTCTTCCTTCTTCCCCTCTGACCAAGTCTAGGCAGAGAGAAGGTTATAGTGCAATCAGTCTTTAGCCAAAGTGGATCCTGGAATACTGCCTAGTATAACTGCCTTCTTCATAAGAGCATGTCCTAAGGATATTGTATAGAGCAGAAAATACAACTAGGAAAGAAAAACGAGTTGTTTAAATTTGAAGCTGTACAGGGAAAGGAACAAGAGGTTGCAGAATAAAATTGCACTGGGCCCACTTTACTCTCCAATTATAATTTAAAGAACAGTTTCCTCCTGGCTCAGAGCAGATATAACAGAATCCAGATTACTTGCCACAGTTTGGCATCTGTGACTTCCTCATTTCCCCTTTGTGTGATCATCACCACTTTCAATTTTAAAACTGAGGTTTGTATGGGATCTGTGCCAATGTTGATGGTACTGACTTCTGACAATGGATACAAACTGCTTGAGGCCGACCGGTTATCATTAAATGCTGATGCAGATGTCGTATTGCCTTGGAGCTAATTCCAAAACTTGAAAGAGAAGGAAAAATACATGTGAGAGGAAGAGGAAGATCAGCACCATGAGGACCTGTAAGGCACTCTGAAGGAACTAATTAATGGTGGCTAGGCAATTGTTGCCCCTGCGCTTATTGAAATATCAGCAGTTATAATGAGGAACATTTGTGAGCACTCATTGAATATTATTATCACTTTGGGTCTTTATGTGTAATTGAATTGTTCATCATTGAGTTTTCAAGTAGCACAGGAAGTAAGTGTGTTAAATTTTAGCAAACATTTTTGTGTGATACATGCGAAGCCATTTTAGGTTCCCTTCAGCATTTTCGTAGATAGTAATATTGATTTTCTCGGTATGAAAATGGAGATGAGAAGGAGTTCATTGTTTGAAGAGCAGAGGAAAGAGAGTTTTCATTCTATCCTTCTCCACCTTTTATCCTAGGAACCTCTTCCTCTTGATAGGCATAGTGAAGAATTTTGTTTGGTTCTCATTTTAATGCAAACATACATAATTCACACTCGCTGAGCCACTATGCAAAACAAAATTCAGTTATCCTTTGGTCAGTTTCTCCATCTTGATTTGCAGTTCTCCAGTGAAAGAACACATTAAAAAGTAAGTATATGAGGCATACGGAAATGTGTGTTAGTGAAAACAAAACTGTTTTATATAAGAGAAAATTGTGTGTACTGGGAGAAATTTTGCACAAAATGCACATTAGGAGAAATCTGCATAAAGATTACAAGCTTTTGTTAGGATCTAAGAAGAAACCATAAACTGACATGGAAACAGGATGGAATGAATTTAAGAGATAAAAAATTAGAATTGATATCAACAGATTCATTCCTTTCTCCTTTTATACACACAAGTAGTGTTCATGGAAGCAAGTTTCAGAGAGCTGCAATAGTTAAGCATATTTGGTTTCATGTCCCCTTAACCATTTTGCCCTTGATCTTACGTTGAAACTAGAATAGAGAGAGGTTACACAACAATTGTTAAACAAACTAGATATTCTGTAGCTTTTCTATGATTTATTCAGGCTATATCATTCAGTGTTGGTGGCAGACTGTTTTGTGGCATGGGGCCATCCTGGCTTAAAGCTTGCTTTGATCCATTTCCAGAATAATTGTGAATCTATACTATGTATTTATTTATAAGTATGTGAATAATCAGTGGCCACTGCTTTTGAACAAAGTAATGGGTAGACTGAAGATGGGTAAACTAGAGATGAGAGGAACTACCATGGTAGAGATGAGGCTTAGTTTCCAACAGATTTGTGCCTTTTTTGAATGGAATTTTCTTGATAAAATTCAAGGAGTATAAATATATCAGTTCAGATATTAAAGTATACATTTATATTCATGCCTGTTCCCACAAAGAAGGATGAATGTCTAAAAATAGCAAGGTTGGCAGAATTTCTCTATAAACAAAGGCTGCTACAAAATTAGGAATGTCTTGGTTGCTAAGATGTGATTTTTGGATGGATGAATTTGTCTACAGTCAGAAAGATAGGGATACTTAATCTAACTGCTGTTTTTTATAAATAGAACTTTCATTTTAGAGTTGACAGGGAGCACTTTCCTTAAAAATAATCCAGACTGCTTCCAATGTTGAACATGTGTGACTGCTCTCCTTTCCTGTTTTCAATGGCAGACAAACTTCTCTGTCTTTGAATTGCAACTCATTCTCATGTTTAATAACTCTTCTCTACAAAAAATTGGAATATCACTTAAGAACTTGCAGCAGAGGCTTTCTGGTAGGGAAACAGGGTTTAGAAATAGGACTGCTGGTCTCTTTGCTCGCAAATGGGGTCTCTGCAGAGTGTACGTGTTTATAATATTCATGTGGCCAAAGATACTGCATAGTTTAAAAACAGACTTTCATATTTTGTCATCCAAAGAATACCAGTGGTAACAGAATAAAACCATGTGTGTTATATGGCAGCAGACCAAGATGGAAGTTAGCTACTTAATGAAGAAAACAGTAGTTTGGCCAACAAAGATAGGACTCATCTGACTGAATGTCAGGATTAGGCTAGAGTGGCTCCATAGCTACAGCAGTGGGACCACAAAGCTGGTACTGTACAGGCCAGTGATGTATTTAAGCTGTTTACTCCAAAGTCTCAAGTCATGTCTCAAGTCTCTGTCCTCAAGGCTCAGATCTTTGCAAGATACTTTCAAGTCAAGTATCAAGTCAAGTCTCAGGTGTGGAAGCCAACTTTAAAAGGGAAAAAAAAGGTGATAGTGAGGTGTTTGCGGGGTGTGTGTGTGAATGGGTTTACAAGGCTCTGCAGTTTCAGAAGTGAGGAATAGGATTCTTCTTATTCCCCATTCTTCAAGCTGGAGGCTTTTGTGTCAATGGGCATAAAAGAGTCTGCAGCTTCTGAAGTGGGGAATAGGCTCCTTCCTACTCCCCATTTCTGGGGCTTCAAAAGCTTTAGAAAGAGGGATCCTTCCTCCTCAAGCCCCTTGCCCAACACATTTGCTGTTCCCTGCTGAGAAATGCACCCCGTGCTGTGGGAGTGATTCTTGCCTTCTGCTATTAGGAAAAGTGTAGAAGGCTTCCCCAATATACGGTGGGGACAGGCTGCTAAGCAGACCTCAAGCCTGCCTCAAGCCCGTTGCCTAACCTATTTGCTGTTCCACTCTGAAAAATGCACCCACACTTTGGGCTTGAGACAGACTGTCATGTGACCAGTAGGCAAAAATCTGGAAGTGTTGTTCAAAGTTGTGAGGTTTGTGAATGAGTGTGTTATGTTACTGAACCAAGGGCAGCAAGTCACTAAAAAATGTGCAAGTCACGAATCAAGTCAAGTCAGTGCGTCATTTATTGTCAAGTCAAGTCTAAGTCAAGTCACTGAAGTGACTTGAGTCCAGCTTGAGTCCAAGTCAGTTGACTCAAGTCTACATCACTGGTACAGGCTTCCCCCACTTATCTGACAGCTTAGAGAATGCAGCATTGTCAGAAAGCAGAAATGGTCAAAGAGCAGAATCCATGTACTGTAAGGAACATGAACGTCTTAAGGAGGCTCACTTGGGATCGACTGCACACAAACAGTGCTTGTAAAGTCTCTCAGCTGGCTTGGCACCTTCCTTCCACCCTGAGCTTGCCTTGCAAGCAGTGTATGTGCAGTCCCAAGCAAGCCTCTGTGGGCAAGAACTGGTGAAAGAACGGACCCCACGTCTACTTAATGGAACTGGTCTTAATTTGGAAGTGTCGAAAGAATGAGTTGTCAGATAATGGGGCATGGAAAGGTGGAGGTTCCTGCATGCAGAAAATAAATTGTGAATCTGTAGGGGAAATTGTGATGCCTTATTGTGTGCTCCTTTCTCTCTCTTTGCCCTTACTGAAAAATATTATGTGAAATCCCACTTACACATGTTAGGTAGATCATAATGAAATGAAAATATGAAAATATATACAAATATGAAAATATATACAAGATTGTGCAGATGTTGTTTGATCATTGCCGTTCTTTCTAGACTACGTAATTTGTCCTAAGAGTAAAATAGGTAGACAGGGTAGAACAAAAAACTATGGAAGTGTTCCTTCTCTCTTGTCCTCCATTGAGTCCTGCTGAGTTTCAGTACCTTTGAAAGGAGTATTTTAAATCCTTTGCATCTAGGTGAACAATAATTTTATGTAAAAACTAAAGCTGATTTTCAAAGTTTGATGAATACTCTGCATCTTCTCTGTGTCAGTACAGTAAAATGTTCATGGAAGGGTGTGGTGAGTTTGTCTTGTCTTCTGAGTATCACAGCAAATACTGTTTGTGTATATGTTTTGCAGTTTTAAAGTTGAGCCTGTTTTATAGCTCTCAGAAGTTAAGTAGGCTTTCTGTATTGCTCAAGGATGCTAACTCCTGATTTTGTTATAAAATTACAAATGAGATTCCTTCAACCTGTTGAATCAAATGAATAGTTCTGTAGGGATCCATTCATTGTTAGTCTGTTTGGTTATTCAACAGCAGAAATGTCTTTAAAAAATACTTTTTTATTGCTAAGGAATGGAATGTGTGCAGATTTCCTGCTGGGAAGTCTGAGTGTGCACAGCTTTTGTAAACAGTACAGCATGAAAGTAGGTATTTGCAAAATAGACTTAGTGAGACAGGATGATGAAAAGCACAGAGATAAAATGTAGCTGAAAGGGTAATGTACTGGACTTGCTAGCAGTATAATTGCATAAATTGATGATCTAAAAGTTTGGCAAGAAATAAGACAGTTCAGTTAACACCTTATTTTATGAGTGCTGTGGACATGCATATTGGATGAAATAATGTTGACTAGATGCTGTAGTAAAAACAAGGAGTTTGTCCTATCATTCATGCACCATTCCTACCACCAGTCCTCTAATGTGGTTCTCATAAACCCAAGATATTAAAGAAATATTGTTAGTTCATGTGTATTGTGTGTAACAGTTTTATACCTGTAATGTTCCAGGACAATGCTATTTATTGTCATTTTTTAAAAAATGCATGTGCAGCGCAGTGATCTGTAGGGAAGATGCTCGGACAGATCTGTGCCTTTCATTTAACCTAGAAGTTACAACACTGTAGAAAACAAAGGACAGACTTCATGTGGTGCTCTCTTTTTATTACAGTCAGGACATCCCAATTTTCAGGTGGGCATAACTGATTGTCAGTTGATGACAGAAGCTGTATAGGTGACTTGTCCTAACAAGCAATAATTGTATAATTAAAGGCTTTTAATCAACTCAAGGAATCCTGAGTCATTCTTGTCCTTAGTTTTGTTGAAAGTTAACATCATCCTCTTTGAATGAAATCCGTCAGCGGTCCTTTGTTCTCCAAACCCTCTGCAAGTGTTAGTGGTGCAGTCAAGCTATATTTGTGTATGATGAGGCCAAAAAGTGGTAAAACCTGTCCTATGTCAGAAACTAATATCCAAAATCCAATGAAAGGGGAAGCTTGTTAATCATTGTGACAGCAGATAGCCAAGTATTCATTTCCAAAATATTTTTGGGAAGGATTTTAAAACATAAAGAATAAATGGCGCACATGAGATTTGTTAGTCTTCTTTTTCTTTTTAAAAAATTCCTTAGACAACTTACATTCAGTTAAGTAAACATTGTCACACAGATAATGAGTGAGTACAGCAGAAGATAATAAGCAAGAAGTAATGAAAGTTCCTTGCTTTCTGCTTCTGTGATACACTCTGAGCATGTCAGGTCGGAGCATTGAAACCAACCCCTCTCTTCTGCAACCCTGGAGCTTCTTTTAGGAGAGACAGGGAAGGAGGAACAGCCAGTTACTGTCTCCCCCTGCATCTCAAATACTGATGCTTCTCCAGTTTGTCTCATCAGACCCACTGGGGGAAACTCATGGAGCATGTAGCCACTTCAGTATGTATATCCCTGTTGTGGAGTCTGTTTCCTAAGATGAATATGCAATATTTATTTATTGGTTATCTTGATTTGCTCCCAGGTTTGGGATGCAAGGCTGATTCCAGAATAATTAAAATAGATCTACTCTTCCAAACAGCAGTAGTTTACACAAGCAGGAAATAAAAGATTATAGGCAGATCAAAGAGGCAGTGAACTTTACAATCTTTGGACAAGAGACTGACATTGTATTGACATCTCAGCTCCAAGAATTTCTGGATGATATGGACTATCAAGATATATTTCAGTCTACATTTCGCTGTGGTTAAGGTTGGATTGTGTTAGTTGGGGGCCTGGAATAGTAATGGACCCCTTTTGTCCAAATGTGCAGGTTTCCCACATTCATGCTGCAGTGGATTATGCTTGGCAGTACTTCCAGGCCTAAAAAGTCCTCCCTGGGGCCAAAGCCAGCGTTTTTCAGACCTGAGGTCTCATGTCTGTTGCCCAACTAGTATGAGCAACACCAGAGTCTCAGAGGCTGCCAGTCACAATCTACCACCTGCTTGTACACTAACTCAGTAGGTAGGAAATGATGCCAGGGTGGACAGTAAATGCTATCAACCCTTGTGTATGTGGTGGAGGAGATCTGCAACCCTGGTTCTCTAGAAATATTTCCCTTGTGATGACCTCACAATGCAAGAATGTTCATTTGCTGTACACAGTACTAGCAACAGCATGGGGCCCATATCCATGGAAGGCCCTGGAGCATTTGCTCTAATTCCCACCACCAATAGTCCAGCCTCATCTATGCCACCTCTGGCTTTTTCCTGATGTTTGGGAGGCTTGGAGTATGCCATGTTTTAGGCGCTTTTTAACACCTACAGCCCAAATTTTCTTGCACTGACTGCTGCTCACTTCAAGAATTGTAATGTGAGCCTTCTGATTTTAAATGTTGCAACTAACAATTGTTTAATGTAGTTTGTTTGTTTGGGTCCTTTTTAAATTTCCTGAATTGTTTTTGTTTCTTTTTCTACATTACTTTGTGATATTGTTTCAAATATGGGAAGCTGTATATGAATTGATTGGAAAACTGTGTCTTCACCTTGCTAGATTACGTCACTAGAGTATTATGGAATGTTGGCAGGTGGTTCTTCCTCAGCCTTCTTTCCATTGTTTGGTGCTTCCTATTTGCCTCTTATCCTTGAATTCTGTAAGTCTTCCTATAGCTGTGAAGTATCTAAGTCTTTAGTCCAAGGCCCTTTCCACATGACATCGCTCTCTTGTTTCTGCCAAAGGATGGCAGCGGTTGGCAGGTTGCACTTCCGCATGACGTCGTTGCCGTCCTGCTGCCATCCTGTTACAGAGCGTCGCGCTTGCTCAGTTTTCGCAAAACGGAAAAAATCCGTTTCGTGTCTGTGATCATGCAGCACTCCTGTCACTTCTGGCCATGCGGAAGCTACAGAAGCACATTGGCGACGCTTCCTTATGTAGCGCAGCAATGGAAAAAGCCCAGCTGTGCTTTGGGAGGAAGACATGGTGCCATTGTGTTCTCTTCCGCATGGACTGAGCAGGGGAAGAGGGGAGCATTGCTAACGTGCTCCCTTCTGGACCCAGGACGGCAGTGAGATGACGCGGAAGAGTGTCATTGTGCGGAAATGGCCTATCTCAAGTCAGGTCTCAAGTCTCTACCTTCAAGTCCTTAAAGATACTTTCAAGGCAAGTCTCAAGGCAAGTCTCAAGTCTGGGAACCAACTTTATACCCCAATCTATATTTCAGAATTTCTGGGCAGAGTTGAATAAAGTCAGTTTTAACAATTTAAGCAGAGTCAACCCTACACATTTATGATTTTGCCATCTGCAGCTTTGGAAGTGGGGAATAGGATTCTTACTTTCCATTTCTGAAGCTGGAGGATTTTTCAGAAGTGGGAAATAGGATCCTTCTTACTTCCCATTACCAAAACTTCAAAAGCTTTAGAACAAAGGATCTTTCCTTTTCAAGCCTGTTGCCTAACACATTTGCTGTTCCCTTTGAGAAATGCACCCTGCACTCTGGGGGCAAGTCTTGTCTTCTGCTCTTAGGAAAAGTTTTAGGAGGCTCCCCCGATATGCAGCAGGAAGAGGTTGCTGAGCAGACCTCAAGCCCAGCTCAAGCCCATTGCCTAACCCGTTTGCTGTTCTCCTCTGAGAAGTGTGCCCACATTTTCGACTTGAGACAGATATTATGTGGCCAGTAGGCAGAGATGGAAGCATTGTTCAAAGTTGTAAGGTTTCTGGGTGAATTTGTTATGTGATGGAACCAAGGGCAGCAAGTCAGTCACTAAAAATATACGAATCTTGAGTTGAGTTAATGCATCATTTATTGCCAAGTCCGAGTTGAGTCACTGAAGTGACTTAAGGGCAACTTGAGTCTGAGTCATTAGACTCAAGTCTATATCACTGTCCTATAGTGCTTTATTCTTATTCATCCGTAGAACATCTCTTAGGTCATGAGGGGAGAAAATGCACTAACAGTCCTCCCTTCACATTTGCAGGCTTGACCTTTGCCAATCTGATTATTGATAAGGCACCTGCTTGCCTCCTGCCTTTTCTCCCCCTCCCTTGCCCTTTGCCTGGGCATGAAATTAGAAGACGGCCCACCCAGGCAAAAGGCAGGAGCAGGAGAATGGGGGGAGGCATGTATGTGCCTTCTCCATGCACACGGCTGCCCCTTCCCATTCACTTGCCTTTTGCCAGGGTGTGTGGAAGGAAGGCACACGCACCCAGGCAAATGGCAAGGGAATGTCGGGGAAAGGCGTATGTGTGCCTTCCCTGCACGTTGGGCTGTCCCATCCTATTCCCTTGCTTTTTGCCTGGGCATATGGAAGGAAGACATGTGTGCTGAGACAAAGACAAGGGAATGAGAGGGGGGAGCCCTTGAAGGGCATGAGTGGGAGCACTCACTCCGGAGGGGGGGTATTCAACTTTTTAAAAAAAAATTTGTGAGAATTCTGCACCCCTAGCCTTCACAAAAGTCAAGGAAGCATTGTATATCTACCTTCCAACCCCTTTTTTTGCAGGCCCCCAATAACAAAAACTAGTCAACGAATACAGCTGTTGGATTTTCCAAGGGCTGTTTTTGGCTGATTTCCAGCCAATTTTCACCTGAAAATACAGTAGTATGGTCCTCCATGGGGGTGAAAATTTGCTCCGCCCCTGCTATAATAGAGTGTGTTTGGCATAATGCCCTGTGGTTACCTCAAAGTAGAGAATATGCCATTTCTTCCTTTAGGCCTGTATTGTCAATCAGGTGAATTTGAAGACTGCAGTTATACTGATCATTGTTCATCACTTTATATCTGCCATCATACTTGACCCTTTAAAGGAGAAATAAATTCAAGGAAGACCATAGTACTATTAGCCATGTAAAACAAAGATGATGGATAGCCTGGATGACAAGCCTCCTCAAGTCCAGATGCTTTCCCTGTGACTTCACTTCGTTATTATTTTAGCTGTTTTTGCCAAGAAATATTAATGTTTGGCAAAATAATTACAGTGTAGTTTTGGGATTTGCAGCAGTGTTATATTATTCCAGTACTGTTATTTAATATAAGTTAAGAATTTTTTTAGAGCTTTTAAATCTTTGCACTGTTTTAGTTTGCTGCTGGCTCTACTCTTGTTCTATGTGTTTTGTTTTATGTATGTATGTATGTATTTATTAAAATACTTTTATTGGACCGTATAACCAAGGATCTCAGGACAGCGTACAATAAAATGGATTTTAAATCTTTTTAATAAGTTTAAAACAGTAGGAATAATCTGAACAGGATAAAAGCATATTAAGCAATTACTAAATTAAAACTGAGTTCAAAGGCAGAGCTGTGTTAGTCTGAATCAGTATGCAAAGATATAACACCTTTGAGACTGACTGGGAGAAAGAAGTTTAGAAAGAGAGAATTAAAACCAGTTTAAAACCAGTTAAAGTGCTTTAAAACAGTTTAAAACCTTGCACGTATACCGATTGCATACTGGCATCAGTACAGTTCCTGTGAATTCAGTGCTGCATGGTTCCCTTACAGTGTTCTGGTCAGCTCCGCACAGGCTCACAGATTTTTTGGGAATGACATGATGACTTCTGTTATGTGCAAATGAGTTGTAAGGGCATACTTAAACAAATAGTTGATAATTTTTTTCAAAAAAGTTTTTAAAAGTTGCAGCAGTGTGTTTGCAGTAATCAGTGTAATAAAGCTTGAACTGGGAAAGAATGGAATCCTGTTCTAGCACCTGCCTACAACAGGCAAGTGAAATAAGAGCTGCCTCCAGATCCCTTTACCGTGTATGTGTGAACAGCAAAACAGAAAGAGGGAGAGCAATTAGCCTGCCCGTCCAGCCAACTCTACTGTATTTAAAAAGCTATATGTTTGGCCACCAAAATGGAAATAACAATAACAATAATAAGAATAATGAAAAGTCTGGGGAAAGAAAAAGAAATAATATTTTGGAAGAAGTTTTCAGGTTGTATCTTATAGGTTCAAAATGTTTTTGTCTGCTTATGTACTGCTTAACTATTAATTCCCAATAAAGACTTAAATAAAGCTTTACACCAAAATTGATAATGAAGAAGTATGTCTCTTTAGGCAGAGACAAAGTTAGGAGCATTAAGCACTGAAAGGCAGCAATGAAGGTTATTATTTAAGCTTTTGTGTCCCCATTCATATCTATACAAGAAGGATTTCAGCGGGTGGGTAAGGGCATTGTAAATGAAATCACTCAAACTGAGTGATATTCTCAGAGCAGAAAAACAAAATTATAGGGATGATGTAATCATCGCAAGACTAAATTTATGTTTTGCTCAGACAAGTTAATGGTTTTATTGAAAGTTTCATAATGCATAGTGAAAACAACCTCTAAGCCATTGTGGATCATTCATGTGGGATACCTGCCTGACAGAGTTTGTGTTTTACTTCTGAGACACTGAAGATTTCTACAGCTTTGCCAATGAAATGTGTCTAATCCATAGCTAAATCCCCATCAAGTCTATCTGTATGACTTGTTGGAAGACACAGATGGGTGCTGTTGTGTTCATGCCCTGTTTGTGGGCTTATGACAGGCATCTGGATAACCAAAGAACACTGGGCTAGAAAAGTTCTTGGTCTGATCTAGCATGGTTGCTTTTTTGTTCTTGTTCTGTTGATCATATTTTAAGGCATAAAGGGTTATCTTCCTGCCACTTCTGCAGTTTGTGTTAAGTTGTAGTTTGGCTAGGTTAAAAATAATATTTTCCCAGTACAGATTTATTAAAACAGGGTTTAAAAAAACAGCAACAATACAAGAACACCCTATCAACCTATAGACATCTTTTTAAATTAATCCTGCAGTATGTTGTACTAGCTATTTTCTTTGACATGAGGTTTTAGTTGGAAGAAACCAAATGATAACTGTGATTAATGAAAGCACTGAATCCTCTCTACTTTATTCTGTCAGTTTCTTTCTGGGAAAAGATAAATGCTGTCTGGGAATAGCTGGTGAACAATGGATTCACAGGAACATAGGATTTGCTTTATACTGAGTCCAACTATTGGTCCATTTAACTCATAATGATCCAACTGGCTTTCCAAGGTTTTCTAGTCATATGTCAACCACTTAAGGCAGTGGTTCTCAACCTGTGGGTCCCCAGATGTTTGTGGACTTCAGCTCCCAGAAGCCCTGAGCATTGACCATAGTGGCTGGGGCTTCTGGGAGCTGAAGTCCACGAACATCTGGGGACCCACAGGTTGAGAACCACTGACTTAAGGATTAAACCTGGGATCTTTTGCCTCCAAGACATGTGCTCTGCCATTGAACCACACTCCTTCCCCATGTCTGACAATCTCTCTGAAGTTCTCTGGAAGCTTATTAAAGTTTTTCTAGGGGACACTTGGTAGCATACAGTCTTTCCTGAAAGACAACCACCTTGTTCTCCCATTACTGATTGTTTCCTGTAACATATTTGAACAGGAGTGCTTGGTGTGCTTTAGAACATACTCTGTTTGCTGGGAGCACAAGTTTGGACTAAGAGGCCTCACTGTTGAATTGAAAGGACAACATTGAAAGTGTCCTACACTGCTTTCCTGGGTACCAAGTGGCAATGGGAATTCAATTTAGCACATGCAAGTACACACGCCACACACGCAGACATTCAGAAAATATCTGTTTATTCGTTATCAATTCCAGGTCTTCTGACCTTCATTTCCCTTTCCTACTTACCCAGCTTGGCAGCAGAGGAGAGGGTGTTGCTGTAGGATTCCTTGTCTGTTTCTGCCCTGGTAACATCCTAAGTGCCAGGGACTTTAGGACATGTAGTTTTTCCAGGGTTCCTGATTTGCTCCAATATCAAGTGATCCATATCTTAAGATTTTATAGGTCAGCTGAGCTCCATACAAAGGAGCGAGGTGCCCTGAGGGAAAAAACACATTTTCCTTGATCCCTTACTGTTGCTAATGGAGTTTAAATTTTAGTGCCATTTGTCTTGGTCCCCACTTGACCAAGAAGGGGAGTAGTCTCTGACTCCATCAGACCAACTGAACTACAGCAGAGGTATCATGTAGTACTAAATATACACCTGTGACTCCAACACCATCACCTTTTAATTTTTTGCTTCTGCATGATTTTTAACATCTTTTGCCTGATAAAGAAGCCAGTGGAGCTTCACAAGCTTGTGTGATATGTTTTGTTCATTTTCGTTGGCCAACAAAGGTATAATTCTTGTGTGGATTTAGGATTTTGTTTTATTCTACTGTTGTGTGGCCAACACAGCAACTGCTGAATACATTTTCCATGGTTTGTGGTGCCTGGAATGTTGTCGTATCAGTATTCAGGCAAGTACCACTGAGGATGACCTCCAGCAAGGCTTGGGTGCTTTCACCAGGATGGTAGGTAGCAAAGAGGAAGTGAGAATTGGAGGCAAGGAGGTTGAAATTCTTCTTAGATAAAAGTCTTGGTTGGAAACAGTACATGGGGATATAACGCTTGTCTTATTTTGTATCCCACACTGCAACATTATGATCTGTGGCACACACATTGCAGTAGAAATGGTTCACTAAAAAGAGGCTATTTTGAAACCCATCATTATAATATTTTAAAGAGAAAGGGAGAAACAAACAGATACTATCTGTACATAACATTAACACTGGAAGATGTTAAGTATTAAATCGTGCTCTTATTCTGATTTTTGTTTAATATTTGAAATTTCCTAGGTGTTATAAACTCTTAATTAGGCAGAAAAATAGAATTTCCACAAGGAAGGGAAAGATGCTTAATAAATGACTTTTCACTTTGTGCATAATGTTTTCTTTAGGCGACTTGGTGGGTCTGGCATAAATATCAACTTTGCAGAAGAGTTTTTTATTTCTAATCTGTTTTCCTGTCTCAGTATTGAACTTGAAAACAGTGTGACACACACAGAAGTTGCCAAAGTCTAAAGCATATAGCAACAGCAAGCTGGTTGCTAAGGGAAGTGGTGCCTTTGTGGTGTTCTGGACTCAGCTTCTGTGCATCTATGGCCACTGGAAAATTTGTGTATCTACAAATGCTAAAATATTATGTGACAACATCTGTTTGAAGCTCAGCTTAAAGCAGAAAAATAATTTCTTCACTGTACCATACATGATACTAACTCATCTTTTAGAGTAAATGACAAAAAGGCAACTTAAAGGAATATTGAGTTCCCTGGTGCCAGAAGACTGACTCATTTTTGATATACAAATAGGTTTCTATCCCTCTCTGTCTGGGTGTACAAAAATGCTGTTAAGAGAGATGCATATGAGTTAGTTGTGCAATCTGTTTTGTGTTGTCTGTATAGGTCCAGCATAGGCATAATGTTGCCCGTAACCGTGGTTTAGAAATTGCGTGTAAGCTTCAGGACCACATTCAGTCAATGTTTGCAGTTACAGAAACTAAGAGATATAGACAGGAATGACTTACGTTGATTTTTCTTGTACTTTTCATTTACTGAATATTCTTTTCCCACAAAGAAATATTTATGCTGCTATCTAATAAGTTGATCTGAGACACACTGCTTCTACTTCTGCTTTGTCTTGGATTGAGTGGAATTCACCATCTTTCCCTAATTGTAGACACCAAAAGCCAAAAAAAAGGGGGGGGTTATGGGAGAGGGATCAGTTCCTTCATATGGTCCTTTGAGATGACTGAGAATTTTGCATACTTGTTGGAGTATACCAGAGGCTCACAGTTCATGTTTGTGTAACAATGTAGAGATAAGATCAGAGGAATGATCTCTTTGTTGCTTTCAGCATGGCAAAGTCTATGAGGTGTGGCTAAATGGTCCTTGAGGTATTCCCTGGCGTTGCCGTCTTTAATGGTTCTTTGTCATTTGTTGATCCATATGGATGGCTATGATCCCTGACCAGCTCACAATTGTAATTGGAACAACCTGTGATGAAAAATATATGGAGCTTGAGATGCATAAGAAATTCATTCATCTACCTTCACTCCTCCCCAGATATGTGACCCCAAGACAGGACCACCTAACATTCAGTGAATCCCCAGGAGTATTTCTGATGAAACAGTTCTCCTTGATTTGTTTTTACAGCTTTTTACAACTTTCCTTGTTTTATTATTTTATTTATTAAAGTGGATTGGAAACTAGAATGAGTGATGAAGCTGAATATCAAAGAATGAAGTAAATCTGAGAGTGCTGAAATATCATTGACCAAATTTCAAAGACAAGAGTTTACTGAAAAATTAACTTATGCAAAACATATTTATTCTTGCCCTGTAAATTCACTTGATGTTGATAAAGTTGTTCTAATATTATCAGGAGTCCTGTTCAGATACTGCTGAATATCTTATATTAAAAATAGTCAGAAGTGAGTGAATGTTGCAGATAAAGTATAAAGTTTTTGATGTTAAATCTATGCCTTTTCCATCAGAAGTCATTTCGCCTGCACAGTTGATGGAAAAACTACTAAAAATTTTATTGATTTTTATATGAGAATAGTTAACAGCTTAAGGCATGAGAGAAGACATATCCAAATACACATGGATATGTACTAAGGATGGAACCTACAGATAGTCAAAACTGCCTGGCAGTTCTCTGGCACCTAAGTTGTTATGAGAGGTAGGATTGAAAATTTCTTCTTGGCTGTCAAGTTTCTGAGATAAGAATGATACTAGTTAAAATATTGGTGTACTTAGTATACCTCATAAAATGTGAAATGGCTTTGCGGGATAGAACAAGCTAGAATCAGAAATAAATCAAGAATAGGGATCCCATTGAGATACAGTTCTCACACAGTGGAATCAGTTATCAGTCAGTGGACCTCACAAAATGGAATGCATAAAATGTGTGAAGATGAGATCTTCTAAACCCAAAGAATATTTTTAAAATGTGTGGTTTACTTGGTATGGGTCAAGGTCAACATTCATTCATAGCTGGATTTGTAGCTGTGCTCCCCCCACGGTAGTAATAGTAGCAATCGTAATAATAAGGAATTTGGCTTACAGTTTAACTAGGCGTTATTTGACAAGACCTAAGGACAAAGAAAGTTTAGAAGAACATTTGTAAGCTTTGTTATAAGGTGTCGGAATGAGATCCAAATTTTATTATACATAGAATGGATCAATTGAAATCATGGGAACTTAGGTTGCAATGCTGTATAAGGCTAGTGGAAGTCTTCACTGGCATACTTAGAGATAATCATCACAGTAATGGCACAGAGAGATTGGGTGTGAGGTTCCTGCTGTTTGCTCTGGCGAGATATTAGTCATGAAGGTGAGATGGATCAGGACCTGGGTGCTGACCAGCCTGTTAATTGGGCCTTTGCACCACTTGATGAACAAAGCAAAGGAGACTCTAGCACACCCCTGGCCATGATTTTAATGTTGACTCTTGCATCTAATTGATTTGAATTGGTCTACTCTAAATATGTACAATAAAGAGAGAGCACATCTCAAAATGTGGAAAAAGTATATTTATTTTAAGATAAGTCCAGTGTGGTTTAGACCTGAAGAACTTTCCCCAGGAGATATATTAAATAAGCCTGTAGGAACCCCTGGGCTAATATTCTCCCAATCACAATAACTCACAACTCAAATATGTACTGAATCAATATTAGGAGCATAACATCAAGTTATTATGAGAAAGTTATTTTTGAAAAAAGTTATATCCTACATGTTCAAGAATGGGTAGCATCAATTTATCAGTATAAACATTCTCTAGGGTCAAATAGAACTTAATGTTTCTGAGGAGTAACCATGTTTGGTTTATATGTGAAAAAATATTCTATGACAGCATTGTAGGAGTAACATTCTGTGTAGGATGATGAATACACAGACCCCTTTCATTTTATCTAGCGTGCATTTCACAACTGGACATTGAAACATCCCAAATATATTTTAAAATATGGCTAGTAGCTTCAAGATTAAAACAATTATGTGGCTAATCTTTCAACACCCAGAACATAATTCCCAAGAACTATCTGATTAAAAATATATTTCACCTGATTTATTTCACCTTGATTACTCAGTCATTTTGCTTTAATATATTTGACTTTGAAAGAGAATGAAAGAAAGAGAGAAGAAAATAGAAGAGTTACTATTAAGATGATCTGGTTTTATTTGTTACAGAGTGGACTGCTATAATGTCTGTATTTATTTCTGAGGAGGAAGTAAGAGAGGTTATTGAGAATATCATAAGACAGAAAGAAGTAAAGGCAGTGAAGCAATGAAGAGAAAGCATGGAGTGAAAGTGGAATGGTAAGAGGAAGGACTCAGCAAATGGTAGGAGGAAGAATAATTGTTACAGGGAGAAGAAAAATAATGAAGGAAGAACAGGTGTGAGAGGGGCAGATGAGAAAAGGCAGAAGTATTGATGGATTTTGTTAGTGCTTTGAGACAGGAAATGTACAGGGGACTTTTAGAGTAGATGGAAAGTGGAGAGTGATCCATCATGGCTGGGGAGAAAGCATGAAGAAAACCTTGGAATTTGTGGGGGAAAAGAGTTAGAATATTTAATAGAAGAAGGTTGAGATCAGTTAGCATAGGTCTTTGAAAAATACAAACAATAAATCAAAAAGTGTTTGAGGCAGTGTCATATGCATTGGTTTCTTCATCCTGATTTAATTTTCCCAACCTTTCTCTACCCTTAAATTCAGGGTTCTCCTTAAGAATATATTGAAGTTCATGCTTAATACTAGTTTTGCTGAGTGGTGTAGAAGAAGAGAGATACACTCTTTGGCAAAAGAGACGAAGGAGAACATCTGAATGCCTCACATGTTGATTATTTTAGATTGTGAGTTGCCTGAGCAGAGAGGTATTTTGTTTCATTTCCCCCCCAAATCTTTTAGTACAATTTTATGTTCATAGTAAAACTCTTGGAATTGTTTGGTGAAGGTTGAAATCTTCTCATTAAAATAAAACCATGCCCTATTTTGTGTTTAGGAGATTTAGGATGTACCAATGTGGGGACACTTCAGTGCGAGGATTTCATATAATATGGTACATAAACTAAAGACATTTCTTTGGGAATGGTTGCCATAGAGATCTGGAAAAGTTCCTTTATTTTCAGTGCTGCAGGAATGCAAATGTAATATGAGAACATCTTATACTTGCCTTCCTTTGAGCACGGTTAGAGATGGAATGATTAAAAAAATGTTGACACTTTTTGAATGAAGCGAGGCATATTTAGTCTCCTGTTATTTGTAGCCCCTCTGAGGTTAAGGGACATTGCAAGCAACTCTTTTTCAGTTGAGTTCCCTTAATGTTTTATTTATATTCTCTCCTTAGAGTTTGTGTAGATTCCAGAAGGGTTCTGGGTCAAAAAACTTCTGTCTTCCAGTCACTCAAAAGAATAAATGTTCTATGAAATTTAAACTGCAGAGGGATCCTGATGGTGATACAAAAAGACCTTTGTTCAGTCTTCAGCAATTTGTTACTATTTCTGTTTTTTTAAAAAGGTACCTTACTTCAAGAGTCAAAGTTTCTACTTGTCAAATGACAACAGCAGTATTTTCCAGGGTGGTAGGACAGGGCTATGTCACTTCGTTCAACCATAATACTTGAAGTATTTGAAATCTTCAAATCACATTTCAGATTCACAGTATTTTTAATATGGAAAGCAAGGAAAAGCATAAAACACAGTGAGCTATTTTTATGGACGATGAGAAGAAGTGTGATGACAAGCACCACAGTCTAATGCTTAATCTTAAAATTAAAACCAGATGTCTTGATTGGTAAGAAAGTAAACTGCTATTCATTACGTATATGGATAGATCTTATTTCTTTAGTTTTTCTTTTAGATTAGTTGATGTGAATTAGGAACAGCAAAATAGTAATGAGATGTGTCAGGGATTTTAGAGGCTGTTAACCTTCCACGTGTGTGTATGAGTTGGAGAGTGCCTTGAATACTGCTAGTATTTAGAAATTTAACTGTTCTGAGCTCCTCAATGTAATATATTAATAAATGTTGCATTTATTGTGAACTGAGAAGTCATAAATAAACAGCAGTTGTGTTTTGTGTTAAATTTGATTGGACAGTGGGCTAAATATACTGCAGAGCCCCCTTTTTTTCTTTTCTTTTTTTTTAAATTATCTCAGAATAACAACAGATAGTCCATATTCTTTATTAAAATAGAGGGGGGGCATGTAATTACACAGTCCGTAAGTTAAATCACAATGCAGACTTTTCCTAGGCCATCAAAATATCATTACAAAGGAAAGCTTTCGAGTCCTTCTGAAATCTACATTAGTTTGGTATTACAAAATGTAGGATAAGGGGAGAAGGTGAAAAGTTCAAATATTATCCTGCCAGAAGTAAGAGCCGTGGTACTGTAGAGCATTGGTGTGTCGGGCTGGATGAAAGTTCGATTGTGGAAATGTGTGAGGTTTTCTGGCAGCTTACGGTCCACTGGCTAAGGACCATCCACAAAGTGTATCAAATTTTGAAAGGCTACTTAGCCTCTTTCTACTGGTTATGCTTTAACCAACAACCAGTTGGTTAACCAACAGCCTGATTACTACTTCAGTCCCTCATGGTGTACTAGGTGCTTTACTGATGTAACTTATTGACAGCCTCTGGCATAACTATTTATTTATTGCATTGGGGTGGATCAGTTTCTATAAAAGCTAGCTTATTTTCTGTGTGTGTTCTTTAAAATAAATATGGATACACGGAACTCCAGAGAGGAGAAGGAAAGCATGTGTGTGCCCCCCATTTCCTTGCCTTTTGTCCAGATGCTTGCCTGCCCTCTCCACATCTGGTAAAATGCAAGGAAATGGGAGGAGGAGAATTGGGAGAGAGGCATGTGCACACCTCATGAATAATCAAATTCACGAAGGTCAAACCTGCAAATGTGGAGTGAGGACTGTAGTATTTACCAAGCATAACTCATAATGCCAAGTCTGATCTTTTGCTTTGATTCAGCAAAACTGAATGTATGAATGGAATTTGGCATGCTGCCTCTGATACTGGAAGGTTTATATAGCCATCCTGGCTATTAATTTAGTTAACTATTCACTGTGTGCAAAAGAGCATGCTTCTAACTGATCTGATGATTCCTTGTCGTTGAGAGTTAGACACATTTTCCACCTTGGCCTATAACTTTGACCTTTTTTTTTTAAAAAAATGACCAATTCAGTTTTTACCTTAAAGCTATCCTTGTATACTTGTTTGATTTATATCCCAACTTTCTCCCAATATGGGACTCAAGGTGGCTTACAATATAGGCTAAAACAAAATGGCTAATCAATATGAAGTACAAAAGCTCTAAAACATTAAATAACCAATCCAATAAAACAGTACTTTAAGACATTAATTTAAAAGAATTACAGACACTCAAAGCACGTACTACAGATTGTAAAATGGTACACCCATAGCACATCCTTTTGTCTCAACTGGTTAAAGGCTGAAAACCTGTTTAATTAGGAAGATCTTTGCCTGCTGGGGCAAAGAGAGCAGGGACGGAACCAATTGAGTCTTCTTTGGCAAGAGTTCCATAGCCTAGGAGCAGCTGCTGAAGAGTTCCTTTGTCCTTACCAGATGAGCCTGAGAGGATGGTGAGATGGAGAAAACCCCCTCTCCCCTGAACATAGTAACAGGCAGGCTAATGTGTGGAGATAACAGACTTTTGTATGGTCTGGACCTAGGACATACGGCTTCCAACTACCTCTTGGCAGACTCAGGCCAAGGTATTGCCTTCCCACACCCAGCTGTGTCATCTCTGAGTGCTGGGTTCTGGGGGTGTAAAATAAGGGCAGAACGGTTCCAGCATCTTCTGCAAGGAAAACCCAAGAAGTGCTATTTGTCAGTGAACTGAGAACCCTGGTTTCATTACTAATGATGTTTTCTTTGAAACTTACCAGTTTTCTCTTTTGTTACCTTTATCTTTTCATTGTTAACTCTTTTTAAATTTTTCCTTTTTCTTTTTTCATTGTTAGAGGTGCTGTTTCTTTCATTTCTTCTAATTTGATACACATCCACTGTCTTCCCTCTCCCCAGCTTCTTTTTTTCTTGCTCCGTATGTAACTGTTGCTCAATTGCCCCTAAAGTTGCTACTGTTCATGATTTCTCTCCAGACCTTTTCACCTACTTACGCTTATTGAAACCCGACTCCCTGCCCAAGATACTGCTACCTCAGTTGTCTTCTCCTCTGAAGGACTCTCTTTTTCTCATACAAGTCACCATGAGGGTAAGGGTGCTGGTGGGGTCTGGTATTATAGAGTTCATGCCAGTTTCAGCTTTTTTCCCCTTTTCCCTTTCTGTTGAGGCCCATGTTGTGAGACTCTTTTTGGCTCTACACCTGCAGATTTCAGTAATTTACCAACCACCTAGCCCATTTTCAAATTTTAATTTTGATTTTGATTCTTGGTTGCCTTTCTTTTTCTTAGATGATACTCCCACTCTTATTATGGGTGATTTTAGTGCTCGTGTAGATTATTCTAAAAGATCCTGCTGCCTTGTGTTTTCTTTCTTTATTGTCTGTTTTTGGGCTCAGGCCTTGTTTTGGTTCACCCATATGTTCCCTTGGCCATTGTTTTGATCTTGTTCTTATTAAGAGTGGTTCTATCTATTGCTTTTCAGCTCCTGAATTTTTTTTTTGTCTGATTATCATCTTGTTTCTTTTGCACTTGTTCATAATTCACTTCCTTGGTGCTCTGTTGCTTACTGCTTCTTTAGAGCTTCTTTCTGTTAATTCTGAGGCCTTTTTGGAAACACTAGTCTCTTCTTTGTTTTCCTTTAATTCTGTTGGTTCCTTAGATTCAATTGTTTCTTTACTGAACTCAACTTTATCTGTAACTCTTGATAGTTTTGCTCCTTTATCAGCAAAGGGTTTATTTCTTACTCTTCTTTGTGTTTTGTTCCTCACATTGAGTCAATAGGAAAGTCACACCAACTTTCTTTTCTTTCCAAAAGCAGGCCTTTTCTTTCTGCTTCCTCTGCTAAGACCTTATTTCATGTCTTAGTCATTTCCCACCTTGATTATTGTGAGACCTGCCAAAGGCATATAATCTAAAATATCTATGTACACAGAGAGCTAAGTTCTTGATCTCATAAGTGCTATGAATTGCATGAATGGTCTATTTGATTTGGTGTAGTATAAGACCTATTTCAGTTTTATTGACTCTAAAATTGGTAATTTAAAACAAAACAAAACACCTCTTCACTTTAATTATACATATGATATAGTATTTCAGAGATTTTAATAGTAATATTATTATCTTTAGATGAAAGTGATGATTGCGTAAGTCTAGTATGAAGTTGCACTAAAGAAGAAGAAGAAGAAAACAACTAAGTTTTGCTCCCAGAACTGGGCAAATGGCCAAGATAAATATGGTTCCAGTAAATCTGTAGAGAAATTATGTGTGAAGTATTCTAGACCCCTGTGTTCCCCAAAGTTACTTGCCTTTCAAAGGTTAGGATGTCAATTCCAGTAGACCTGCAACAGAGTGGAAGCACGTGTAGCATACCTACATGGGGCCATAGATATCCATATGTTTTACATATTGAAACTGTATTGTGGCCAAGAAAAACATACCTTTCTTGCTTCTGAAAAGTGCCATTGTTTGGCATATATAACTGGATTTCCAACTGATACCCAGTCTTCCCCACACTTCTCCTATATTTAGAAATTACCTTAATGCATTAATCTTCCAAACGTTAGAGAAGCTATCTCTCTAGTCTTGCTGACTTCAGTTTGGAAATTAATCTGAGAGATGATTGGAAGAATAGGCCCTGTTAACATTTGAACAGTCTTTTGACTGAGTTGGGATGTCACAGAATGGATTATAGTGATGGAAAAGCCTGGGTGATCCTCAGTTTTGGCTGTTCCATTCTTTGGTTTAGCCAGAAAGAAGAAGTGGGATTCAGGTGGCCCTCCAAGTGTTGTACTGCAATGCCTAGCATTCCTCACTATTAGCTATGCTACTTAAGGCTGTCAGGACATGCAGGCTAATAGCATCTGGAGGAACATGTGATTCCCACCCCTCCTGTGAGGAAATCTTACAATTTTACTCCTATTTTCCTGTAAAATATGCTGTAATTTAATATTTAATTTAATTTTAATCATAATTTAATTATAGTTTAGTGAAATGTAGCAATTTCATAAACCATGGTTTGAAGTTGGCTTGTTTCAAGCAAATGATAATTAAGATTAACAGTGGTTTCTTAGCTTCAGACAAGCTGGGATTGATTAAAATCAGGAGCAAAAGACTGCAAATTCATGTTGGCCATATAGGAAGAAAGAGGAGCAATGTGTCCAAGGCTTATCACCTCATTACTGTTATGATAAACTGTGGCATTGTAGTTTCAGGTAGAAACTTCAAACGAGTTCAGGGAAACAGTTCTTCAGTAAGACAGAAGGCTAGACACAATGTTTTATTTAATCAGTTATTACACAAATTTTCTGTGAATAAATACTGGTTCAGTGAGTAAGGAGTCTGGAAATAATAATATAAGATGCTGTAAGCATGTGTGAAAGTGTTCTCCAAACCATGGGCATTACCACATTGAATCACTAAACTATGAGCATTAACACATTGAATCACTTCAATCACTTTTGTTTTTTAGCAGAAATTTAAAACTGGAGTGTGAGTAATCTAGCTCATTGTTACATAAAAATTAAGGAGATGTAGAAAATTCTGTTAAAACAATTCTTGGAGGGCAGGGGTCTGGAAGATTCTACAGTGCCTTTACATTGCCTTTTCAGTGCATGGGTCACAAGTCCAATCTAGCAAGCTCTAGAACTGATATGACTGATTTAGCAATATATGACATAATGTATTTTTCAATGTGAGAATGGAATGGTAGACCTTCTAAGCCATTTTTGGCCATATGCTGGAAAGCTTTACTTGATAGACTTCACAATCATTGATGAGATGTTTGCCCTGTTAATCTATTACATCCTGAATAATATTGTGAACTAGGCTTGCAGAAGCTACAAGCTCCTTATGAAATAGGCAGTTGCCCTAATACAGAGTCTTGAGGAGACCACATGAAGACTCAAAATTAAAATATGAAGGGCATAGTAGGGAGATCCCAAACACATATGTGAGAAGGACTCAGACTTATGATTTGTAATACTTGATGTCATTACCTTACAGGATATCTCCAAACTGAAGTTTGTGGAAAGCTGTGTATGAGTCTGCTTTAGAAAACTACAGGGGATGTTGTTTTGTGTTGAATCACTTTCTGTATGTCAGCAGAAAGAACCACAAAGAACATGTTTGTGAAAAGAATAAAGGAGAGAAGAGCTTCAGTGCATACTCACAATCTTAGCAAGCGGCTTGTGGACAGCAACTGCAATGATAAGGAGACTAGATATACCCTTATGCTGATGCGTCTTGGTTGAGAAGTCATAACAGTACTGCAAACAATGTCTAGGACAGAGTCAAAGTGGCATCAGGCTTAATACAGTGTTTTGGGGAGCTTATTCCAATGGAAAGAATCAGGAAGATTAGATTTGCTGATAAGGAAGCTTCTAAGAGGTTTTTTTTTGTGGGGGGGGTTGTATAATGAACTAAACGAATACAGAGATATTGTATACCTGGAGAAGAATGATATTAGTGATGGTGATATAAGTGATATATTTGATATTGTGTGCATGAAATAGAGAATAATATGTAAAAGGAATAAGAACTATGTTAAAAAAATAAGGTTTCAAAAACTGTTAAGAGAAATTATATCAAAGGATTCCAAGAGATGCTATGCTAAGCAACGCATGAGTATAAAAAGGAAAGCTTCACCGTACAGGTGACTACCTCATCTCTGACCTTTGTAGCCCACATCTAGCATCAGAACAAAGATGTAAAAGTTGCAGTAATCATATATAATTCTGAAGATGGTGTCATATTCCTATTCTGACTGTGGTATCATATACCTACATTTCATTTGCTTCAGAAATACCTGTAAGGCAAGAATGATGGGACTCAAGGCAGCATACCATTTTAAAAGAATGGTAAGACTAAAAACAAACAAAAGGTGAATGGTTCCCTCATTCAGCTCTCAAGCTCCTCCTACTGTTATTTCTTGCCAGTAACGAGATAAAAAGGCAAGTCACACTCTCTCAGCCTCAGAGAAAGGTAATGGCAAACTCTTCTGAAGAAATCTTGCCAAGAATACCCTATATTGGGTTCTCCTTACAGTTGCCATAGATCAGAAGAGACTTGAAGGTGCACAACAAGAAGGCAGGCATATAGTTGAGCTATATTTGTGGGTAAGATGCCCAAACTGGTAAGAATTACTCTGAGTTTGCTTTGACTCAGCCCTTTCTGCATTGGCCACTTCCCAAAGGGGCTATTCTTTATATTCCTTTAAATAGAGAGAATCTTTTCTATTCCAATAGGGCAGTACTGACGTGTGGAAGATAGCTCTCACCCGGTCATTCTTGAAGAAGATTCGATTATGTGAGAAGTTATGCATTCAGTATCACACTCACATGTTTGTTACAGAATAGCAATAGTGAATAGCCCTCAAACATGAGCTAACCAATGGGTAATAATAAAGATGCGGATATAAGGATAGGAATTGCTCTTCAGTAAAGACAGAAGCTGGTACAAGAAAAATGACGTAGTTGAAGACTGGAAGCCAATACAACCAGTGAAGTCTTTGTTGGGGTGGAAGTAGATAGGTACAGAAGACTGATCTTCAATGCCCAAAAGTCCCAGATGTCTGTGGTGGAATTTGGGATCAGGCACAGTCATCTTAAGCATCTAACTGTAAATAACTCCCGAAGTATTTCAGATTTTTTGCTAATTTTATTGTTTGCATCCGCCATGCGTCCCTTGGCTTTGGGGTTCTAATTACCCAGTTTCTTATCTTAGGGAAGTTTCCAACTGTAGTGCAATGGAATCTGGATGATGCCATTTTAAGTGATAGCATTTTTTCATTGAAAAGGTTTTCTATTTTAGAGGATTAG
The DNA here is from genome assembly GCA_948472985.1 of Iguana delicatissima. Lineage (NCBI taxonomy): Eukaryota > Metazoa > Chordata > Lepidosauria > Squamata > Iguanidae > Iguana > Iguana delicatissima. The sequence goes on along the minus strand of CAOKZL010000836.1, from coordinate 31,978 downwards.
GCAACATCATCTTTTGATCTGTTCTAAATCTTCTCTTCTATACACAGAGTATTTTCAGACTTGGCAACCTATATTATCCATGGTAACATTTTTTTCCCGAAGATATATCACATTTTAACAGTAAAATAGTTGCAGTGTGCTTTGGCAATATATATGTTTCAATATGTAGTGTTAAAATCCTTTTTCGAAAAATACTGAGGTCATAAACTTGTGGTTTTCTTCAGCTTATACACATTTCATAATCAAAAGAAGCAACGAAAATGTCTGAAACTTGGCAAGAGTTGTAAAATTTGCACTATGTGCTGTAAAATTGAAATTTTAAGACTATTTGAATTTTTTAAAAAAATCCTCTTGGTGCAATCCAGTGTTGTTAAATACCCGAGGAAAGGTTGAGGTCCTATTGCCAAACTCAACGTTCATAGTGGTTGCAGAAAATCATGTCTCCTCCAAAACTGAGGGTGATGAAAGCATGAGAAAGAGAAACTCCCACAGTCTCATACTCTCTCATACATATGTGCCTTGGCTTGCTTTGCTCTAAAGTTGGTTGTGGCTGGTGTCATGAGGCAGAATTTATGTTCTACTTTTTACAAAAGACAAAGAAAAAGGCCCTAGTTTTAGACCTTTATATGAATCTTGCCAAGAAAACTCTATGAAAACTCTAAGCCTTAGGGTTGCCATAAGTCAGAAATGACTTGAAGGCACACAACAAGAAAGTCTCTAGTATTGTGTACTGTTACAGTTTTTTTTAGTCAGTTTTGGAAGTACATTAACATGCTGAGGTTCACACAAAAATATAAATGATAAATTGATTTGGCTATATCTGGTTTCTGCTATGGTATTCAAATGTACAAAGTGTAGTCATTACTCCAGAGTGTGTGCATTATGTTATTCCAGGCTTTTAGACCGTTGTATAAACATGTGATTAAATGTATTCCAACCTGGTATTCACAGCTGAGACATCTTGCAGGTTTTCTCTCTCTCTCCTTTTCTCCCTCTTTTGTTTTCTGGCAAATCTTCCTACTGCTGTCACCTTGCTTTCCATCACTATTGCTAAGACAGTCATCACTTGCAAACTGAAAGCCATACCTTTCATTTTACATAATCTGAATATAAAATATGGGTGGACGTATTTGTCTGTTAAAACATATGCCAGCGGAAAAAAGCGAACTGTTGCCTTTGAATCAATTAGAGTGGAGCTATGTATGCTTGATGAAAGTATGGCCAAGAGAAATAGAAGACAAAAAATGTTGACAAAACTGTCTGAGACATGAACAAGAAAAGGAGTGCCTTATTCAACTTTAAAAAAAATTTCTTACTTTATTTGCCCAGTATTGATAACATTTAAATAACATATGCAAGATCAAAGGACATACTTAGTGCCAGTTGTGAAAATATTTTGATAGTCTTATGAATGCTGATATTTTTCCTGTAGTCTTCAGTTTCAGAGGAGGCATGTGCAACTGATTGAAAGGTAGAGTCTGATATTGTGCCAGGATAGAAAAGTTTCTTTTACTACTTGTTTACTGATCAGCTACTTTCAGGATCCCTATTATCATTTCTTCTTAAAAAGGTCTGCAGAATGTCTGGAGTGCATTGACTCTTGTCCTTATAAAGCCCGTATTTACATCCAGAAGTGCTACGCTAAGTTTGAGCCAAAATAAATGACTTCTTTAATTTAAAATCAGCAGACACAAAAATCTCCATGTCACAACTTGGCATTGTTCAAATAAATCACCATTTGACCTATACATCCTCTGAAAGATTTGAGAGGCAAAGGGTAATGTAGAAACTCTGGTGTAAATGTATTAGCAGTGGGCATCCTGCAAAGCTGGGTGCTAATGCTAAACCTGAGCGTCATAGTATGATGGTATGGAAGGAGATCTTGTGATCTTGACTAAACTTTTGTGCATTGGTCCTAGTAAAGATTCTGGCTGACTGTGAATTTTGTTTTTGATTATATTTGTAAAATGTCCAGGGATCATAGAGGGTAATAATTTTAATTTCATGTGATATTTTCCTAGAACAGCATATTAGGTGCATTTGAGATTCAGACTTAAGGCTATCTTTATTGCTAAACTTATGCAAATTGGCTTAGAATGTCTACTGGGATATTTGTAGCATTTGGTGAGCTTAAAACTCTGGTTAATATCAATTAAAGCTTGAGTTTATCTGTCTGACATTTTGCTTACCTCAGACTGAGGAAAGTAACGTTCTGCACACATATATTTCTCCTCAGTATCATTTTAAACAAAGACTTTAATTTAATTGTTAGTCCCATATTATATTTCCCATTGAATCGATGAAGTTCCCATTGTTTCAGGGGATCTTTTCTTGTCAGGACTAATGGTTGCCTTTAAGCTAAAAGCAATCTTTGATATATCAGTAGCAGTATTTTGTTTTATTTCCAGGAAGCTAAATAGCATGGGCAAACAAGATGGAGGAGGAAGCTGGCCATATCTTTTTCTGAGTAGAAAATGGCTTAACTTAACAGTTTAAACCAGTGTTTTCCAAACTCTGGCCTTCCAGGTGCTTTGGACCTCAGCTTCCAGAATCACTGATCATTGGCCAAGGGACTTCTGGAAGTTGAAGACCTGGAACGCTAGAGTCTGGGAATCACTGGTTTAAACAGTGATTAACATTAAACTCTAAAAATCTAGTAAATATTTAATATAACTGAGACCCGTGGATTATGCTTCTTTTTACGGTAAACAACAGAAGTATAGCAGAACTTGTGGCATATCTGTGTATCTTATGAATTTGTTCAAAATGGAAGGCATGAAATATTCACATAGCAAGTCTTGAGAGCCATCTAAGCTTCAAAACTTTTTTATTACATCTTTATCTTCTCAAAAAGTGAATGGTTAGGTTGTCACCAAACAGGCAGTTATTAATTTGGACTTGGTTTCTTTGGAGTCTAATCCGGGTGTAGTCCTTGATATGCTGAGATGACATTGGATTACTTTTTCCCTTTCATTTTAATTTGGTTCTTTGACACAGTTTTCCATATGTGAATCTGGTTTGAGCTCCATGCTTTCATTTGAGTTACAGAAGAGTTCCCACTGACTTTAATTCCATGAGCAAATTGTCCTGTAGAGAGTTAATCAGCTTCCTAACTGCATGAAACACTTTGCTTTCCATCCCTATGAGAGAGCGCACACATTTACATTGCTAATCTTTTGGCACTCTAGGAAGAGAAGAATTCCACATATGTTCTAGATCACTCTTACATGCACACTATTTCTGTAAAAACTTGTGCCTTTTACATTTCCCGTAGATGTGCATTCATCTTATATTTTTCTAGATAGCAAATATGCAACAAAGAACAGCTAGAGCATCTTGTTCTCAGTTTCTGAAAACAGGTTTCTGAACAAAGTGGAACAAAGATGACTGTATAGTAAAATTGGCTTGGTGCTTATTTCATCATGGCCTTTAAAGAACTTCTGGTTTTTGGTTTCTCGCAGTGGCAAACTGGAAGTTTTTACTGCACTGTAATTATGGTCATTCTGCAAATAGAGAACTCTTGTCAAATTCAATATTTTTTGTTCATATGGCAGCCACCCCCACCCCCCCGTGTCTCTCTTAGTACTTTAACAGTTGCTGCTTTCAAGTATGCCTTCTTTCACAGTTTTCGGATTCTCCACAGCACTTCATGTGTCAAAGCTAGATGGTGCAATCAGTCAATCAGGAAATAGTAGAAGAAAGAAAAAGTCAAAATGTGTAGCTAGATGTTGTGGCCATTTGATAGGCAGTTAGGTTGACCCTAGAAATAGACATTACAAACTGAGTAAAGAAGAGTTGGGTGCGAAGTTGGGAGTAACTGCAGAAATAATGATCACAATATTCAGCCAGAGCTTGGGACCACATAATATTTGGTATGATTTCTCCTGATGAATAATTCCAGAGATCTTGAAATCTTTCACAGTTTTGTAACATTTTGGTTTGTCCTAATAAACATACAGCCTAACTCTGATTTTTGTTTATACTCATAAACCAGGGGTGTCAAACTCAATTTCATCTTGAGCCGTATCAACACTGGGCCGGTTGTATCTGTAAGACTATACAAATGTATCTACTCTTTTATCATATTAAATAATTGCCTCTGCATTTGATTATTACTGGTTTTTAAATTGCCTTCCCTCTGCATCAACTTTTCTTTTCTTGGACATTTTGAAGCTTTTTGATCATAGTTTATAGTCCTTATACTTCTGAAAAGGGACATAGAATTGGTCAGTATATCCAAAGTGTGCCACTTTCTGCTCCCCAGGCCCTCTCTGTGCCTCTTTCAGCCCCCAGACCCTCTCTGTTCTTCTTTCAGCCCCCAAACCCTCTCTGTGCCTCTTTCTGCTCCCCCTCCTTTGGCACTTTCTGTCCCCCTGCCCATCTCTCTACCTGGTGAGCCCAATCCCCACATTGTGGGCCTCCGGCTGCCGGTATTCTGAAGAGGGGCCAGGAGCAGCCAGCACCTGCAATCTATTTCTACTTCTGACTACTCCTTTGTCTAACTCTTGCAAGCCACGTGAAGCATTACCATGGTTACCCACGGCAATGGTCTGACAGTGAGACTTGGACAGAGGAGCAGTCAGAAGTAGAAGTAGAATGTGAGTGCTGGCTGCTGGGCCCCTCTTCAGAATACCAGCAGCCAGGGGCCCACAATGTATGGATTGGGCTCACCAGGCAGGGGGAGTGCCGCAGCTGCAGGAGAGGTGCAAGGGCCTCAAGAAATGGCCTGGTGGGCCAGATTTGGCCTGAAGGCCTTGTGTTTGACACATGTGTAAACTGCATAGCCACTTCTGTTTGTTTGTTGTTGTTGTTTTTTTTATTTTCTTTTAAGAGCTTCATATAAATTGTTAGTATGTTCATTGTGGTGTAAGTAAGAATGCCAAGTCAGGACATTCCATAGCTTATGGCAGAGCACACCATTTGTATATCTAGATTGAATTGCTGACAGTTCTCATTGAAACATAGTAGTGCCATGAAACATTTCTTTCTGAAACCTTCAAACACAGTAGACAATGTTGGATTAGATAGACCAGTGCCTTTGTTGTATTCATGTACACTGTTTGAACTTCTGCTTTCACACTGTAGTTTATTTCAGAGTTTGTGGAACCATGCTGTTTCATGATCCCATTTTAAGACTGAGCCTGCAATATTGCTGGATTGGTTCTGGAAGCATTGGGAGTTTTGACATACCATTAGCCAGTCTTCTGTTGATAATGTGCGCCTAAGTGCATGTTTCCTTTTTATTTCTCTGTTCTGTCTCAGGTGCTAAGAACAGAAAAATCTTTTCAGTGCACTGATTTGATCAGTGGTTGGTAAATCCAAGTCAGTGATGGAGAATACGAAGACAAATAGGATTGAAAGCAGGAACAAACACTGCTAAACTTTAAACTCAAAGCCTGTTTTCTCTCATTCCGCCCTCCCCCATTCTGTAGTAGATGCTATCTCCAAGCTATTAGCACTGGGAGGATTTCTTTTTCTTGGTGTACCACATAAACCAAACAGAAATTTTCAGCTATGCTCCTGAGCAAACAATAGTGAATGAAGCTGCAAAGCTAATCCTGTGAGAGTAAACCCACTGAAGATTATTAAAGAGGTTGACACAGGGGAATGTTGATGGGCTTTTTACTCTTCGCAGCCCTGGTTTTTCTTAGACCATTGCAAACTAATGGGTACTTTATATTTATTTCCTGTTCATTCACAGCCATGGAAAAAGACTTGTAAAGCTTCACCTCCTGCCCTGTTGCAGAACAAGCTGCTGTAACAGATCAGAGTGTTCTTGGCATAAATTATGCCCTCTCCTTCTGACCAAAGGGGGGAAAATCCCTTTGTTGAAAATGCTTGGTTTCTTCCCATAGGCTTTCCCTCCATGATGCTGAATACATATTTCAGTGATGAGAAGCGTAAATTGAGGAACACGGAAATGATTGTCAAGTGGGGACACTTTATTTGGTCCATGTTTAAAGGGTTGTGTGTGTCATGTCACAGTCCTTATTTTACAGTGTTACACAGCAGGCACTTTTTATGTTTTAAGGGCTCACTTTTTACTTTATTTCTTTGCTGTTGAGATACTGTTTTAAAGAATTAACATGTGTTGAAAATATTTAGTTTTTCCTCCTGATAGGAACCTAAAATGTTACACAAAGAATATCTTGAAAATGTGAAACTGTTTTTTTTCCCCTAGAAGAAACATTGTAGTTGATAGGTAGCCTTGAAAATTTATCATAATTTATATTTTTTGTAAATTAAAAGCATTTTGAAAGAAAAATTTTTTTACATTCCTCAGGCTGAACATTGATAGGCTCATGCATATAAAAGTGTTTGAAGCAAGGGTACACAATTGTGCTTTGGGCTGGAGCCAGTTCCCTCATGACTGACCATCTCGAGTACATGGCGAAAACTGGAAGTGATGTGATATCACTTCTGCTTTTGTGTCTGGTTGCTTTCTGGCAGCTTATTAGGTGTGGTGATGGAGGGTCAAGAGGCTGGAGGAAGAAGTTTATGTGAAAACATCCCTGGAAGAAAGTCAGCTGAGTTGAGTTGGAAGAAAGTCAGTTGAGTTGTGTTGAGTCTGAAGGCTTGCAGAGATGCTGGGAGGGTGTCAGGAACAGATTTATTCGACAGTGGCGAATAAATGGGGAACTTGATGAGTACTTACAGCGGTTCCCGCGGCACTCCAGGCATCGCAGCCGGTTTCAGAGTCCCCATCTGTGTTGGATGATGACACCGATGAGGATTCTTCTACGGGAGCAGTGACTCCAGTCGCCGCCGCAGGGTCCCTCGGATTGTGTTTAGATGATATTCTGGCAGCTTCGGTCTTATGTGTGTTTCCTCTAAACTTTGGGTCGGGTCGTTCTCCCTTAGTCCCAATCGGGGCTTGGTTTTCGGGGCAGTTATTGGCGAGGTGACCCGTCTTGCCACAGATGAAATACATGCCCAGGCGGAGGTGTTTGTCCCGTTCCTCGGTGTTGAGGAAGGGGGAACGGCTAGAACGTCATTTTGGCGTGTCCTGCTGCTGTCGGGCCAGCTGTACCGCCTGAGTTATTCCTTCCACCTCACCAGCTAGCCTGATCCAGCCCAGCAGGGTTTGCGGGTTGGCCTGCATTAGGCATCCACGTAGTATATCAGGATTTAGTCCATCTTTGTACAATTCAATAAGAATCTCATCGTTCCCTGGGACTTTGGTGGCCAGGTTTCTGAACTCACAGGAATACGTTCCCACATCATCCCTGCCTTGCTTTATTCGTTTTAGTTCATATTTAGTTTTCTCCAGCAGATAAGGGTCTTCGAAGCGTTCGCGCAGGTGGTTCATGAAAAGGTGCAGGTTTTCAGTTTCCAGGGCGCGGGTGTCATATAGATTCGCCACCCAGTCAGCGGCCAGACCTTTCAATCTCTGGCTGAGGTACCGAATCCGGGCCGCATCATCCTGAAACAGATGGCCGTAATCAATCATGAAATTATTTGCCATAGTCATAAAAAAAGAGAGTTTCTCCCCCTTCCTGTTGAAAGACGCTTTCAGTTCTCCAATATTTCTGGGTAGCGGAGGCTCTGGTCCTGGCCCGACTGGTTGCTGAGGTGGACCAGCGGCGCCTGCTGCTGGAGCTGCAGCTCGTGGTTTCCATCCTGGCGATCTCCCCACCTGCGATGGATGGAGGCGCATCTCACGTAGCATGGTCCTGAGTTCCAGTATCTCCTCATTTTGTCTCTCAAGTCTTGTTTCCATGGAGGTTATCTCCTCCAGAAGGGACAGGTCTGTTGCTGAAGTTTCCCATCTATCCGCCCGCCTGCGTTGTCTCTGCGACATACGTGGCTTCTCTCCCCAGGCCCAGGTCCGGCCACTTGCAGGGGTTCCCAGAGTCTCAGCTGGCGGTATGTTTGCCATGGTACTTCTGGGCAACTCGTTTTCCTCAGCTCCGTCAGATTCGGCTGATGCTCGCTCTTCCTCAGTAATTGACTGGTCCATTACTTGGTACATCTTTTGAAAAAATTTTTTGAAGGATTCTCGAGCTTTCTGTCAGGAACAGATTCACTCTCACATGTAGTCAATAAACTGGATCGATGTTTTATTGAAACATAGTGGGTGATGCTGTCTTACAGACGTTAAAGCTCGGGAATGAGATTTATTTCCCACACTTTACACTTAAAACAGGCAGCTTCACAAGACATGACGATCGAAGGGCAAGAGGCCCTAAATCACTATGACCACTATCTGATCTATCTGTTCCTGTGAAATTCTAACCGGAATGAATGTTTTGCATCTGTAAACACCCTAGCAGATTACTATCACTATTCCTTCAGTCTATTGCTATACTAAATCAATTAATATATGGAGGGCTCCTGACAGAGGGTGTACACGTGGCTGGCTTTCTGCATCCCTGGTCTAAAAAATAAATAAATCTGAATTGTTTTTTAAATGATATTTACTTCCTTTGTTGCCATACCACTATCATAGAATACAGAATCATATTGTTGGAAGGGGTCCAATGGCCATTAGGTCCAAACCCCAGCTCAGTGCAGAATCTCCAGCTACAGCATTCCTAGCAGGTAGCTATTCAGGCTTTTCTTTCCCTTTTCTTTCCCTTTTCCTTTCCTTTCCTTTCCTTTCCTTTCCTTTCCTTTCCTTTCCTTTCCTAGATTTCCAGAGAAGGAGACCCCATGACCTATCTCCATGCCATTGGTTCCATTACTGAACTGCTCTCACTGTCAAGAAGTTGCTCCTCATGTTCAGTTTATAGCTAGTTCTAACCTCCAAGGCAGAAGAGAACAAGCCTCCTCTTTGTGACAACTCTTGAGGTATTTAGACAGTGCGGTCTTGTCACCCCTCAGTCTTCTCTTCACCCCTCAGTCTTCTCTTCACTGAACATGCCCAGCTTCTTCAGCCTTTCATGTTTTGTTCTCCGCACCCCTTATCATCCTTGTTGGCCTTTTTTGAACTCACTCCAACTTATCTATAACCTTTTAAAAATGAGGTGCCCAGTACTGACTGCAGTACTCCAGATGAGACCTGACCGATGCAGAATATAGTGGGACTGTTACTTCCCTCAACTTGCAAGCTATGCTTCTGTTAGTGCAGGCAAAGATAGCCTCCGCATTTGCTGCAGCATCACTCTGCTGGCTCATGTTCAACTTATGTTCAACAATAATCTCAAGGTCCCTTTCACATGTACTGCTGAGCCAATCACCTGTTCTATATCTGTTCATTTGGGTTTTGTGGTTTAAATGTAGAATTTGGATTTGCCTCTTTTGAACTGCATTTTATTAATTTCAGTCCAGTTTCTAGGTGCTTTTGAATTCTGTTTCTGTTTTCTAACGTATTAGCTACCCCTCCCAGTTTTGTATCATCTCCACATTTGATATGGATTTCCTCCACCACATCATCTAGTAAATTACTGATAAAAATCATTGAAGAGCATCAGCCCCCTGGGAGAACTCAGTGGCATTCCACTTGAGATCTCCTTCCAGGCTGAAGTGCAGCCGTTAACATCAGCTCTTTCAGCATGGTTTTTCCAACCAATTGTGGATCAATCTAATAGTGTCTCCATCTATTCTATATTTACTAAGCAAAGTTTACTAAGTAAAGATGGGGGACTTTATCAAATACTTTGTTGAAATTCAGTTAAATGACATCCACAGTATTCCCACCATCTACTAAACAAGTGACCCGATTAAAAAAAGCTACAAGATTAGTCTGGCAGGATTTGTTCTTAACAAACCCATGCTGGCATCTACTGATCACTGCATTGTCATCAAGATACTTGCAGATGGACTCCTGTATAATCCAGTCTAATTTTCTCTCACAACTTAGTTACTGTTCAGGATTTTAATGTTTCTGTTGTGTATCATTTCACTGTATACCTTCAATAATTAATATGCCAATATTAGAAATTAATAGTAATATATAACAATTCATAATAGAAGCTTTGCTAGACCTGTTGTTGAAGATAAAACATAATTAAATAAAATAAGTAGCAAGTGTAACTAATAATGCCCTTTGCCTCTCATTTACCTCATTTTAAGAAATTATATGGGAGTGCCAGTGTAAGGACGCGTCCAGGAGACAAGCATCATAACATCTGACATTTGCATAGCTCCTTCAAAAAAAAGCCTAAGTGCTTTGTTCTTAATACTTACCACAGTTTTGCAAAGTCAATTCAATTACTTCTTTGTGTTGCAGAGGCTGGGAGAGAGTGGCCATATAATCAGTTCATAGCAGAGGCAAAAATCACACCAGAGACTTCCTGATTCATACCTTTATTCTCTTAACTATTACGTTACCCCAGGTGCAGCATTAGTCCTTTGGACACAAAACTCTTCACCTTGTTAAGCTGAACAATGCCACAAGTTGATCATTTGAAGTTCTGATTAAATGTGTTGTTGTGTGTCTTCTAGTCATTTCTGACTTATGGCAAAGCTATCATGAGGTTTTTGGGGCCGAGAGTGTGCGACATGCCCAAAATCACCCTGTGAGTTTTCATGGCTGAGCAGGGAATCAAGCCCTTGTCTCCAAGGTCGTAGTCCAGTGCTCAAAACACTACATCATGCTGACACTCTCTCATTAAATAACCAGAGTTAAAAGCAACACATTACCAAATTTGGCTCTTTAACCAAATCTGGCAAAAATCTACAAAATTTGTTCCCAGCTAGCGCTTCAAGACAACCAGATGTTGGGACAAACCAAGAATGTGTACAGTAGAAGAACTAAAGGCTGACAGGCATGAGCTAAATTGGTTCCCATGACGACAACTAAAAGAAAGGTTTAAAATGGATCAAAAACTGTATGGATTTGAGAAAAAAGAGAATGAATTGGACATATTGATGAAAGGAAATCAAAAGAAAAGAATTTCAAAATTCGATAAACTATTGTTGAAAAGAGAAATGGAATCAGAAGTAGTTAAAGATACAATGGTTAAATGGGCTCAAATGTGATGGAATTAGAAGTTTGGGAGAAAGTATGGAAAACTGATATAAAATTTACCCCAAACTTAAATTTAAGAGAAAACTTTTACAAAATGTTACATAGATGGTATATGACCCCAGAAAGATTGCAAAAAATAACTAAAAATGGGAATGCGAAGTGTTGGAAGTGTGATGGAAAGATTGGGTCCTTTTTTCATATGTGGTGGACTTGTGGAAGGGCAGGAAAGTTCTGGAAGGGGATATATGATGAAATTCAAAGAATCTGTAAAATGAACTTTTGAAATGATACCGGAATTTTATTTGTTAAATATGTTAGGACAATAAAAGGAGATTAGAAGTCATCAGAAGATATTGTTATACTTGATAACAGCAGCAAGGTTGATATACGTGCGACGTTGGAAACAAAAGAAAGATATTGATTTAGGAGAGTGGAAATTAAAAGTTCTGGATATGGTAGAGACAGAAAAGCTAGCATTTTCATTGAAAAATAAATCTATCTAACTTTGAAACAGAATGGAAAGGAGTTTTGGAATAGACAAAAATATAGAAGTATATGAAATCCAAGAAAGAGATAATGCAATTGTTTTTCTCTTCTGCAAATGGAAATGTAATTGTTATTCTTTCTTTTTCTTTTGGTAAATGGAAACAAAGAAGACTCAACCGGAGTAAAATAATATGGAAGTAGGGAGGGTGAGGGTGTGATATATCTGATAATGGGGTATATCCACTCTTGTGCTTTTTTTTTTATGCAATGAAATTTTTAATAAAAATATTTTTTAAAAAAGACAACCAGATGTCGAGCAGTAAAGGGAAAATGGAAATAAGGCTTTAGCTGCCATGTAATTCATTTTTGTAGGTTGGTTATTGGTTGCTATGTATTGTTTTCCTGGTTTTATGAATCCAGTTTGGTTGAATTTTATGTAATTTGATGCCTTTGTTTGCATTATTTTGTTGATTTGACACTAGCCCATAGCCATAATACCTGAGGAGATTCTGGTATACATTTGCATTAATAATTGGAAGCATGTAGTCAAATGAAGAATTATGCATCAACTAACCCAGTTGTTCAATCAAATAACCTGAAAGACAAGTCATTCAGTGCGTTAATATGAGAGAGCACATTTGGTTTATTGAAGTGTACCAGACAGAGACTTTATTCAGTCTTCATACCAATCATGCTTCATGTAGTGGCTGAACTGATAAACCATGATTCTAATCAGAAACTATGGTTTGAAAGAAAGTGGCCTTGGCAAACTATGAGTTGTGCTATCTGTGGTTCTTCTTCGTGGTCTCTGTGCCTCACACTATGGGAATTTTTGTGCATGCTCAGTAGCTTTTCGGAAAGTTCCAGAGCTGAGCAGCTTAGCGGGACCCCTCCCCCATCCGGTACTGAGCATGGTCAGCCCACCAAGCTAACGGTCACTCCTCAGTTTCTTTTCATCCACCGACCTGTTAACAGCTTGGAAGGCTTCCTCGCTGAGCAGTTCCTCAATTCTTGGCTTTTTTTCTTCATTTTTCGTTTGTTCTTTCTCGTTTTTACAACAGAAACTGTAAGAACTCTTCCCCCTTCTTATGTCATCTTTGTTTAAGTTGTGCATGTCTTGCGGCCGTAAGGTCTCCCTTTCGGACGCCAACCCCAAGTGCTTGTTCTGCCTCGGGGAGGGCCATAACATTAGGGCCTACTCTATTTGTAAGGACTTCACATCACAGACTCTTAAGAATAGAGCTTCCTGGCAGAAATCCTATTGTTGGGAACGGGCCCTTCACCTTAAGGAGCATGCTTCTTCGAATACCGCTCTGTCCACCGTGTCAGTATCAGCACCTTCTATGACATCCTCTACTTCGGCTCTAAAGTTATTGGTACTGTCTGCTCCTTCAGTATCGACAGCCTTGGTACCGGTACCGACGGCAGCCACGTCGACCTTGCCATGGATTTCGTCTCTACCTAAGATTCCGAAGCTCTCCAAGATGCAAGCAGCTGGAGATGCCACTTCAACCTTGCAACAAGTTTGCAAGGTCTCTACCTTGCCAGAGCATAAACGGGCCTCATCACACCATTCTTCTGTTTCCTCCAACAAGGAAAAGAAGACGAGGAGAAGGGAGAATCACTGCTCTCCTTCTCCCGCTACCTGTCCTTAGGCTACTCAACTTGTCCCTTGCAGTCCCTTACCAACTCCTCTGCCAACGCAGCCTGCGACATCCACCATCAAGGAGGAGGATGCTCCCACACTTTGCTGGTACGGGATGTTACTCAGCTCCCAGTACTGTCGGTCCCAGCTACTGTGGCTTTGGTTTCCGACTCGGACCGTCGATTCTCGCTGATGGCTTCCTTGCCTGTGACCTCTGGCCAATCCAGAGATGGCTGCCTGCAGACTCCAATGGCTTCATCTCTCTTCTGGCTGTCCCAAGTTCGACCATCCACCTGCTTCAGATGCTGCTCAGGCTGTTTCCCGCGACTGACCACAGCTTAGTGTGGTCACATAGCGAACGGGGTAGATCCCCACATTGCTGGGACTACCAACATGGCACCACTTATGAGTCTTCGCTGGCGAGGGTGGATTCACCCTTTTCCTCAGCTTCTTATATCACCAGCTACAGCCATGAACATCTTTGGAGAGAGCAGCCTGGCTCCTACCACTCTTACTCGCCAGCCTACCACGATCGGTACCATGCCGATGATCTCCTTACCTCCCTCGACGTTCCCATTCTCCTTCGCGGTCCCCTTTGAGATCTCGTTACTGGCATTCCCCTTGGTATCACCTCTCCAGATCCCGTTCTCAGTCCTGATTGACCTACTGCTGCTGCCGCTCTCGGTCTTGTCACCGCTCACGAGACCCATCACCTCATCATCGGACTGTTTCAGCTCCTGCCCGGGTGACAGCCACAGTGTCACGGCCTCTGCTGGATACTCAACCTGCGTCCACTCTGCCAACATCTCTGTCGGCTTCATTGTCGACACAGTCTGTCGTTGCACTGATCCCGACTGTATTACCTATTTCATCGGCATTGACTTCGGTACCAATTAGCACCCCGGCCTCGGTACCGGTGCAGATTCCAGTCTGGCTACCGGCCCCAACTGTTCTACCAGCTTCTGCCTCATCTGCTGTTCTTTCTCCGACGGGACCAACCCGTCATCGTCGTTCTCAATCCCTTCATCCATTGTCTCCTTCTTCTGGTTCTTATTATTCCGATGGTGATTCTGCGGATTCCACACTGCAATCTCACACCTCACCGCCTCTAGTGTTTGAAGACCTGTCTCCTGATTCCACTCCTGAGGACGTCAAGCAGTTCTCGGACATCTTAGTCTGCATGGCCATTGTCCTGGGCCTTGACATCTCTGGACCCACTCCTACTGTACAGGACCCAGTCTTCCACTATGTTGATACTCTCCCCCCGTTGACAGCTCTGATTCCATTTCTACCCATCCTGCAAGAGGTTTTTGAAGCACCCTTGGGTCCAGCTGGCTTCGCTTCAGCCAATTTCTCACTGCCTGGAGCACCTCTACTGCACCCAGAAGAAAGATGTTGATTTCCTCTTTAATCATCCGACTCCAAATTCGATTGTTGTTGAGTCATCGCAAACTAAAGGGGGCAAAAGGGCTCATACGACCCCACCTGATCACTTTGGCCGTTGCTTCTATTCTGCTTCTTCGTTGATCGCCAGGATCTCCAACACTCAAGCTTGCCTGGCGGCCTCTCAATGCAACATTTGGGATAGATTCTTTCCCCCACTCTCCCAGTGCCAGACAACCACAAGGCCACTGCTATTCAATGTTTTAATGACTCTGTGGCCCTTTCGAGTCAACAGATGTTGTCCTCTCAACATGCTGTTGAGGGTGCAGCGCACGTGATGGTCGATGCAGTTTCTCTCCGCCGTTTTACTTGGCTCCGGTCCGTCGGATTGACTGAGGATAGCCGAAAGCATATTGCGGATCTGCCCTTTGACGGCCAAGGGCTGTTTCATGCCACTACAGACAAGGCGATGGACCAACTTGTGAAAGCTTGTGTGACAGCTAAAAAGATGGGCCTTTACTCTTCGGCCCAGCCTAGAAGACCACCTTCATCATGTTCTTCCTGGAGGCGACCTTCCTACTCTTACAGGTCACGCTCTCCTCGCCGCTCATCTCTGCAATCTTCCTTACCAACCTCTTCTCGACATTTCTTTAGACATCGCCAGCCGTCTTCCAAGAAATCCTCCTCGACTGCCAAATCTCGTTTTTGACTCCCATTGCAGGTCGCCGCCTCTGCCCCTCTTCCACTTGCCCAGCAGCTTCACCAGAGTCACAGGACTGGCCCGCCACCTCAAGATCTGGCGCAACATCACTTCGGACTCATGGGTTTTGACCATAATTCATCTTGGTTACACCATCGAGTTTCGAAGTACTCCTCCTCTCGGCATCTTCTATTCCACCCTTGCCAGTCTGGCCCTTCTTGCAGAGGTAGAGACCCTCCTTCTCAAAGGGACCATAGAGCGACTTCCGCCTGCAGCAAAATCCACAGGCTTCTTCTCCCGGTACTTCACGGTACCCAAATTGGATGACACGCTCCAGCCCATTCTGGATCTCAGGGGGGTGAACTCCTTCATTGCTCCCTGGAAGTTCAGATGGTCACCCTGTCCTCGATTCTACCCTTTCTGAGGCACTGGGACTGGTTCGCGTCCATTGATCTACAGGACGCCTACTTCCACATTTCCATTCGCCCCCAGCACAGGAGGTACCTCTGCTTTGCGATCGATGGTGTCTGCTACCAATACAAGGTTCTTCCCTTTGGCTTCTCCACCGCCACCCGGGTCTTCACAAAGTGCCTATCCCCTGTGGTGTCTTACCTCCTCATGAAGGATGTTCTGGTCTACCCCTATTTGGATGACTGGCTCCTGGTGGCATCCTGCAAACAAAAGCTATACGACGACATCCATATTGCCCTCTCCCTCCTTTCCGATCTCGGACTCAGAGTGAACCCCAAGAAATCCCATCTTGAGCCCTCGCACATCCAGATTTCATTGGGGCCACCCTTGACTCCACTCGAGCCAGGACCCTCTTACTTCTGAGGTGCGCACAGACTCTGCAACAGGCCGCAGCCGCTGTCCTGCACAATCCGTCCGTTTCCACCCGCAATATACAACAGCTCCAAGGCTACATGGCTGCAACGACGGTGGTCATCTCTTCCTCCCACCTTCACGCTCACACTCTCCAGCACTGGTTTTTCCGATGTTTCGACCCTCTCCTCGACGTTCAATGTTGTGTTCTTCAAGTGCCCTGTCCTGTGCGGGACTCACTTTGTTGGTGGCTGTCCCCAAGCCATCTCTAATAGGGGATACCATTTTGAGAGCCCCGTCTGACTCTCACTATCACGACCGATGCATCTCTTTTGGGCTGGGGAGCCCATTGTCATGGTTGCGCAGTCCAAGGCCACTGGGCCAGCCTGGAGTTGCATTTCATATCAGTGCTTTGGAGCTACTGGTGATTTTCAAAGTGCTTCGGGCTTTTCGAAACCTCGTTGGACGGACTGTCCAGATCCTATCAGACAATACGACAACTGTCTGTCACATGAATCGGCAGGGAGGCACTCACTCTTCTACCCTGCTCCATTTGGCTCTATGCATCTGGCACTGATGCATTCCACTACAGACAGACCCCACTGCGGTCCACTTTGTGGGGCGGGACAATGTGACAGCAGACATATTGAGCAGAGACACAGCTTGTCATCATGAATGGTCCCTGTCCGATGCCGCCTTCCGGCGGATAGTGTCCCGATGGGGCACTCCGTCTTTGCGACCAATCGCAACAGGAAATGTTCCTGTTATTGCTTGAGAGGCAGCCTGGGCCCTGGCTCTCTCGGCGATGCGTTCTAGTTTCCTTGGAACAGAGTTCCTTTACATCTTTCCACCGTTCTCTCTCCTAGGTCGAGTGGTGGTGAAAATTGTGACAGACAAGGCAGACGCCATTTTCGTCGCTCCCTTCTGGCCAAGGCAGCACTGGTTTGGCCCCCTCCTTGCCATGGCATGGGGCCACACCGTGAGGCTCCGGAATGCGCCAGACCTCCTTCTCATTCGGGGGGTTGGGTACTGCACTTGGACCTCCCTCTTCTCTGCCTGCACGCTTGGAGGATTACATTCTAGACTCTCCCGCTATCCAAGCTGTTCTCACGGCTGCGAGGAAAGAATTGACTCGTAGGTCCTATGAGTACAAACAGAAGAAGTTTGTGGCCTTTGCTGTCTCCCGTGATGAGCCTGCTTCTCCTTCCTCCCTGTCCACAGTACTTCACTTCCTCCTGGCACTACGGGATCAGGGCCTCGCCTTCTCCGCCCTGAAAGTTTATCTCTCCACAATCGTGGCCTATCAGCCACGGGGTTCTCCTTCTTCTGCCGTTTTCCAGAATGTTACGGTGAAGCAATTCCTTAAGAGCCTGCAGCACCTGTATTCTCCTGTCACTCCACCGCTTCTTCCATAGTCATTGTTGCTTGTCCTGTCCCAACTCATGCACCATCCCTTTGATGGCTGCGTCTGATGACCGCCTCCTCACTATGAAAATGGTGATTTTTGGTTGCCATCGCTTCAGCCAGGCGAGCAGGAGAATTAACTGTGTTGCATTGTGACTAGCCGTTCCTGGTGTTCCACCGGGACAAAATGGTCCTCTGTCCTGATCTTTCTTTTCTTCTTAAAGTAGTCTCCGATTTCCATATAAATCAAGACTTGATTCTACCTACTTTCTGTCCAGACCCTGCATTGCCCCTCAAGTGCTCTCTTCACTTGTTCAACGTGCGACGTGAGCTTGCCTTTTACCTTCAACGGACCTTCCATCAGACTCTCCACATTTTTGTGTGCTACAATGGGCATCGGAAAGGTCATAAAGTCTCCTCTCAACGGTTTTCCAAATGAGTTGCCCAGACAATTCACCTTGCCTATGAACTTGCCAGGCAAACTCCCCTGGCTTTGCTTTGGGCCCATTCTACCAGGGCAATGGCCTCCTCAGCAGCCCTTCTGACAGGAGTTGACCTGCAGGAGCTTTGCCGTATAGCTATATGGTCGCGGCCTTCGACCTTCTTCCGCCACTACCGCCTTGACTGTAAGTCTCAGCGTGACGCTTGCTTTGGCCATGCAGTGCTGTCTTCTATCCTCTAGGACCTGACCTGCCGTCCAAGGTAAGCTACTCAGTCTCCCATTGTGTGAGGCACAGAGACCACGAAGAAGAAGAACAGGTTGCTTATCTCTAACTGTGGTTCTTCAAGTGGTCATCTGTGCCCTCACACACACCTGCCCAGTCCCCCCTCTTCAGGTTTTGGTTCGGCAGACTTTGAAACTGAGGAGAGACCATAAGCTTGGCGGGACTGAGTATACTCAGTACTGGATGGGGGAGGGGTTCCTGCCAAGCTGCTCAGCTCTGGAACTTTCTGAAAAGCTACTGCACGTGTGCGAAGATTCTCATTGTGTGAGGGCACAGATGACTATTCGAAGAACCCCAGTTACAAGTCAGCAACCTGTTCTTTGGTGTGATATCTGAATTGACAATCCACAGTTAAAACTGCTCTTCTTCCTTCTGTCAGCACTGCACCTAGAGATAATAGTGGCAAGCAGATCAAATGTGAAAGCAGACAAAGCAGCTATTATCCCTGGTTTCACATCTAATCACGCTCCCCCACCCAATACCTGAATTGGTTCTTAGCCAGCAAGCACACTCTTCTGTTTCCACCTCCAAAGAGGATTTCTCATGATAACAAGTTATTGTAATACAAATAATGCCTGAATTTGTATCTGACTCCTGATGAGTTTGGAAGTTTGGGGCTAGACTATTTTCCAGGCTATTTTTTATAGGATTTATTCAATGTGATAGTTTGTGTGTGCTTTGGGGGGGATATATCATAGCAATATTAATATGAGGTTTTTAGTTTTTACAGTGTAGCATAGTGCCAAAACCACCAGCAGTCTAAAGAAAAACATGTGTCAATGTTCCAAATAGGACCATGGAAATAAAGGCCTTTTCCACACAAGGGCAATACATAGCACTGACATTGTATTCTTGCTGTTACATTTGCACATTAAACCGGTTAGTATCAATGTTTCCTCTGCGGATTCTCACGGCTTACTGTCGACGTAAAACCAATGTATTGTAAAACTGGAAAAACTCCAATGTAAAGCACAAAAACCAGTTTGGCCATGTTTCTGACAAAATGCGGAAGGTGTACATGCAGAGGTGGTTCTCTGTGGGCGTTCCACCTTTCGCTGGCATCATTTCTGTCTGCTCTTGTCTCCACCCCTCAAACGCAGGATGGGCGCTATTGCAGTGCACGGACTGCTGGAATACAATGAAATATGTTGGGATCCTCAGGATGGTTGCTTTTCAGTTTCTGGCTATCTAGACCAGAGCTTTCCAGACTTTTCATATTGGTCATACACTTTTTAGACATGCATCATTTCGCGACACAGTAATTTTACTAGCAATTTTACTAGCAGTTTTACTAGCAAACTGGAGGTTAAACTAACCCCTTGTAAGAGATCCAGGCATATACATACATTGTAATAATGAAATGTATGGGGACACAACATATCTCATGAAAACCTTTCATTTGTATTTTTAAAAATATATGATTTATTTATAACATGTAATATACATTTCCAAGACTTGGGTGGGGGCTCATCTACTGTAAGAAGGGACTCTGCTGATACGTAGCAATGTGTTGTTTTTTTTAAATTGACCAATCAGAGGTGGTGGTGTGGAGCAAGGGAGAGAGTGGGAAGAGGATGGGAATTTCCTGAGAATTGACGGAGTGGAAGCAGCAAATGATTTTCACCACATTACTTCAACAGAAACTGGAGGGCATGCAGATAACAATCCGGTAAAATCAGAGTAAGTCAGGTTAAAAAACACCACTCACAACACATGGTTGAAATGTTCCTCCACTTTGGTGCAGAAATGGTCAAAGTGAGAGAAAATGAATTGAATTGAAGATGTTGGAATGGAATGGAATGGAATATTGGAGTGGAAGGAAAGGATGCTGAATAAGGATGTGAAAAACTCTGTCTTGATTTTATTGTATTTCTACAACTCTAAACTGTATTCTTGTCTCATCTTTTGTTTGTGTAAGGTCACAAATCTTATTTTTCTTCTCAGCTGGAAAACTTGTGTGTGTTTACCATACACATTTTAAAATGTCTTTTCTGTACATTTTTGGATGCATTTTATGAAATGTATACTGGTCCACATTTTTGTCATTGACTGAAGTGTATTTAGGCATTTTTTTTAAACTATAAGCATTTTAGCTGTTCACATTTTCAATAGGTAACATGGTTTTGTACATATTTTATTTCTTTGGAATGTATTCCAACCCTCACAAATATGCAGATTTCCAGTGCATTTTGTCTCACAATGAATCTCCTGAGTGTGCAAAACTGGTGTTTTAATTATAAAATGTCACTTCCAGCAAAGTTTCTTTTTATGCATAATACTTGACATACATGCTTAGTGGTTGCCACGTATGTTGTCCTAACAATGAAACATACAGTAAGAATATTGATGCATTTCTCTACATTAGTGCTAGTTGAGAAAAGTGGACTACCTAGGCAATAAGTGACTTTAATAAGAAATTTAAAAGTGATTGGTTTTGTTTTGATGGAAGATCTCAGAAGCCATAATCCCCAGCCTAGATCAGACATAACAAACCACACAGGCAGATCTTTAAAGACTAATGGCCTCTTGTATACCTGCCTCTTGTTTACTGGTTTTCCTCCTCCCTGGCTCTTGTGAAACCATCGACAAATCATAGAATTTGCTAGTACATTATGTGGATGTAGGTGGTGGCTGTAGGAAGAAGATGATCTTGGGTTCAGGAACCATGAGGGAAATGAAGCATTTGAGAAATAGGCTGCTTGGGGCCAGCAGATTTTGTTTGTCTTTCATTGCAACCTTTGTACAACCCTGGAAAAGGGGCAACAACTGGCGTAGTGCATCTACAGGATTCTGGGCAAAGTTTCAGCTGAACTCACAAACTGCAGCTCACACTTGCCCTTAAAGTGAAAAAATAACATGGTTTTCAGGACAAGGACAAGCACCATAGGAAGCAGAAGGAAGGACTAAACAAGTCAGAGGCCTTTTTGATCACTTGTTCCTTCTGTATGTATTCAACTACTGCAGATGTTGCTGACTGTTTAGTATCTCTTGTCTTGATTTGCCTTTTGGAACATGGACACAGTAGAAATTCCAAGAATGAAACATAATTATATGAATAATGTCCCTAATGAATCCTTCTGTCATAGTAACATTACTTAGAAATAACAATTGTTTTTTTCCAAACATACGATAATTACAACATTTTTGTGTCCCTTGACCAATTTAAATAAATGAGATTGAACAAAGCTTGGAGTTGTTACAGGAAAAATGGCTGTAAAGAGTCAACAGTCTGTTATTGCTTTTAGACTCTGTATGTTTTGGACTAACTGGAGCATTTAGGAAGGAAGTGTGCTGTCTTCTATGTACTTCAACTTAGCAGTTGAAGAAATGTCATCATTTTTATGTGAGGTGTTATAGAGAATAGAGCTATTGCGTCTGGCCAGTTAGTCTGAGAGACAATGTTAAAGCCAAAGGGCATCTGAGAATAAACAATTAGGGGAAAGAAAAAAGGCAGGACAAGCTTTAGAATACATTAAATCCTGTACCCGCATTACACTGAATTTGCAACGAATTTGACAGAGAAGAGACAGGTCTCCCAAAATGCAGAGCATGAAATGACTTGATAGGCCTTGAATCCCATAAGAGAGGGAAGGAAGGCAAGGTACCAATTTAATAAAAATCTAATAATAAATACCAAACGGCTGGAGTTGGGTTCATTCAATTTAGGTACTTTCCAAATGATGTTATTGTTTTTTTAATGTGGGTGTATGCAGTGGCTAGAGGGTCAAAACAACGTTGTTCCCAGGAACTGCTTTTCTTGTGGGGGTGGCAGGAGGCCACAGTTTCACAGCACTCAGTGTATTTAATTGAGTAGGTGGGAAATTTGAAACTCTTCACATTCATCTTCAAGTGCATTTGCTGCAGATAAGACAGCAGTGTAGAATATGCCTTTGTGATTTGGCTGTCAGCGTCATGGAAAATATGAACCTGTGTCCCATCTAAGATGTTTGTTGCTGCGCCAGGGTGAACAAAATTATGGGCCAGCGCTCAATGAGCAGCATAGCCAGAAGTTGCCAAGATGTAGCAACACCATTCAGCAATGTAGCAACACTGACAGCCTTTGCTTGTGCTCTGTTGACAGTTCCTTCACCACCCATTAATAATTTCCTACTTTTCTGGTGATAACTTCCATGAACCATACCCTGAAACCACAATCAGTATTTGACAATAGAACTGTCATCCTGCTGCTACAAGTGCAATCCTACCTCTAACAGCATCTTCCCCAGTACAGATCATTTGTGTCATGGTGCAGAAGGCGGCATCGAGGACCATCACAAATGCTGTGGCATCCCACTGAGGGCGGGGGAGTCCACAGGCAGCCCTTGTAAGCAATCACGTTCTTGCTGGGCAAATCTCGGGGGCCAGAAAAGGAAAGAAAGATTGCTAATCAAAGTACCACACCCATCCAGGTCTGTTGTGCCAGTGGGTAGAAATACATGGAAAATACGTGGGCAACAGAAGTGAAGGCTCAAGCTTCATTGTGGGAACAGTGTTCCCACATAGTTATTTGAACTCTTCATGCAACATAGTATCAGTTTCATTGGTGGTGGTGGGGAAAGCACATTTTTAAAGGAAAAGGTAGTCCACAAAATATTCTGATTTACACAAAAAGGTAAATGAGATTCCTGGAGACTGTGACTTACCTTTCAAAAGGGCATGCTACAATTTCACACCTGTTTGTTATTTGTCTTTTCCTGCAAATAGGAGCATCAGAAAGTGTTGTCCAGACCAGGATTTCTGGTTTGCTATACCTCTTACAAGCCTGAATCACAATACAGGGTTTATTCCCCCCGCCACAAATCATAATACAGGATTTGTTCCCCCCTTCCCCACCGACAAGCAATAATACAGTTCTTGGCTTGGTTGGCAAAAACGAGAATTAAACTAACTACCCCATAATTCTTTACCTACGCAGTAGGAGATAAATGATGGGAGCTTGGAGGTTCTTCTGCTGGCTCAACCTGTCACATGCCTGGTTTCTTCTCACATAGCTGTTTCTCCAGTACCAAGCTAGTACAGTTGTCTGGGGCAGAAGTAAAGGGCGTTCTCACTGTGTAGGACTGTAACTCAGCAGAACAGGATCAATTTTGTAGGCAAGGGATTCTAGTTTCAGTCACTAACCAGCAGGGTCTCCCAAGAAACACACCTCAGACCGTGCAGTCACACGCTTTGCTAGTGTAATGTTAATGTGGCAAGGACGAGTTCTGTATCAGCAGACTTGTCCCAATATGACTTCATTGACACTCATGCTTTCAGGGTGATGGATATTGACTAGATTATTGTTCAGAGTTATGTGCAGTGCTAAAAAATTGCGTAACATTTCCTTGAAAAAGATCTGTAAAAATGAATCATCATAGTATCTTACTCTTTTTGTCATAGTTCAACAAAATTTCTTCAGAGCATGAGTAGAGTGTTGCCTTCCTTTTAATAAAATTCCTGATATATTTGATTATCAACCTTGGTTTGTTTTGAAAAGTTTCAGTTACATAGGGACCTGTGTCATGAGGAAAAATATGTAAGTATTTAAGTATATCACTGTTACAGTATTATTTTCTTTGTTAAAACGGAACCACTGTCAACTTAATCTTTGATCATTTTTCTCTCAGGCCATTCACAAAGAGAAAAGCTAGAGCTTCTTACACAATCAAACATTATAAGGAAAATATCTAAAAGAAGGGAGTGTTCAGTACAAAAAACCCTCCTTTTTTTGGAGGAAACTTGAAATCATACTGTTCAAAATAGACTGGTTGTTATGGAAGAAACCTTGTGGTCTGCAGTAATCAAGGATTTTGCAGCATTTCTAGGAAGCAAACAGCAATGCTTCAGTTTGGGGAAAGGATGAAAACAGTGCCCTATTCTTTAGGAGTAGTGGAGTTTAACCACATAGGGAAAGGCTGGCTCCTGTTGGCTTCATTTTGTTTAAGAATAACAAAACTGAAGTGGCATTTATCCAGAGTTTAGTGGTAATATTTGGACTTCTGAGCTGAGGAATACATGTTTTAACTTTCCTTATATTTCCTTCTGTTCCACACCTAATAAAACATTAAATCCTTTGCCATGAATAACACTTAGAGTCAAATATGACTACTGTTTATTTCATAGTACCGGTAGCCAATAGGTACTGTATTTGAACTGTTCTAAAAAGAAACATGCTGAGGATGAGGTCTGGAGTGAGGGAATGGCAGACAGGAAAAAAGTTGAGTCTCTTTCCCACCAAGATGTCCAGATTTCCCAATTGCCCTTTTTTCTAAGCAGCTTTGCATATATTACTCATAGACATGTGACATATATTTCTATCCATAGAAGGGAATGGTAAATATTTTTCACCATGAAAATAATGGAATACAGGATAAGAGATGTGAGGGCGATCTGGCTGCGACACCTGTCACTCCAGGGTTGATTCGGCTAATCTGGCTGGTTAGGCGGGTGTCTCCTTTCTCCCTCACCGCTCTGTTTGTGTCCCTCCCAAAGCTGTGTGCTCAGTGGAAGAGCACGACCATCCCAGCTAGAATTACGTGAAACAAAAGAAACTATGAAAAGTCATGGAACACAACCCACAAGATAAAATTCAACAGTAGAGTGATTCACGGCCATTGATGATTAGTAGAACTAATTATTAGACAGGATTGTTGTAGGATCCTCATCAATCAAACTTCTTAAAACATACCAGCTAATAAATCATTTAAGTTGATTTTGTTGGATCCTCTTTATTGTAAGTAATTGGCAGTGCGATCACTACTTGAATTTTTTTTTGTAAAATCTTCTGGTATTCTTATGATTTCATAAATAGCTGAAATTTATTCTTGGTTAATAAATACACCACCATTTTGTTTTAAGAATTTCTCATTAGCTATCTTGAATTGTCCCCTACAATTGGTTTGAACACTTATTGTCAGGCACAAAGGTGGGGCATAAATACACATTGATCTGAAAATAAGTAAACAAATATCATTTGGCCAGTCTGAGAATCTCTGAATACTTACTGCTAAGCTGTTAAAAAAAAAAAAAACTCTTGTCAGATAAAAAAAATTAAATTATAGGATTATGAAGACTTTGCTGCCTTGTATGGTTTTGATATTCAGAAGCCAGTGGTTTACAAAAGGTAAATAATGTGTAATGCATCCAATTTACTGTCCAGCATTAGGTTGTATTCTGTTAGGATATATTGCATGAAAAAGTATGTCACAGGGCAGATGTGAAGAATTAATTAAGAGATTCAAAGATGAAGCCTGCCTAAATTATCATGTACTGTTATCTTTTGAAGTAGTAGAACAGTGTCCTGAAAGTTTTGACCATGGAAAGTTAATTCTGTGCACAAAAATCCAAATACTTTCATTTCAAAATAAATTCTATTTTGTATGTAAAGTATGAGACTTCATGTTGTATTTAGTTCTTATTAGTGTGAGGTCTGTTTAGGATTTTTCCATTGGAAGTACAGGAGTATTAACAAGGGCGAGCTAATACAGAGTGTGGTTTAACACATTGTAATAACTGGTATAGTGGGAACTATAGGGACAGCCACAAAAACTTGTGGGAAATATTTCCTTGGGACTATCCAGAACTGGTATGTGTCCTAAATTGTGCTCATGAGCATTAATTCCAGAAGCTACACTTAATCTTGTTTCCTTATTTAAATCTGGGACTTGGTTAGATTAGCTGAAATAGCTTAAATCATTGTGTAGATTTTGTGGTAGTTTTTGAAAAGAGTTTGCCCTTTATCATGGAATTCAGTTCTAGCATGATGTTTATTTCCATGAAGATTTTATTGGCTGGGGCATCATAAGCTTCTGTTAGAATTTACTGAATCTGTAGATTTTATGAGCACAGTTCATAGGTTGGTTACATTATGGGTTCCATAAAATGAAAGTTCTTGTGTACTGTTATGCAGCTTTTCAGTCTCCAAAGCAGCATAATACTTTACACGTGATTCCATAAAAATGTGCAGTCTTGCAAAGAACAGGATTTGTTGGGAGGGAAAAATGAAAAACAGGCATGTATCAAAACATGTGTAGACTACAAATTTATTTTCAACCAATTACTTGTTTTCTCTTGTTCTTTACGTAGCTGTGATTTAAAAATAAAGGATTAGAACATAAAATATGAAGTGAAAGAAAGGAAGATGAGTACTGGTGAGGCTAAAAGGGGATGACAGGAAGCTACGAAGAATGAAAGTAAACCCATGGTTCTTCAAGTGGGCAGTGCTAAGTGAAGCAAGTCCCAGCAGTGCAGTGCAGATGTGATGTACAGGCTAGCTTCATGTTCAGAGAACAGGCTTAGTGGGTCTCAAAAGCTTTATTCAGGAACAGAAAAAACAGTTGCACACCTTTGCAATTGCCAAGACTAAGGAACTGTTTGATTTGCAGTACCTTTTAAGTGGTAACATTGCAAATTAGCATGCACAAGGATACCATTTAGCTAATTAGCTAATTAAAACATTTTTTCCCCACACTCTCATCCTGCCTGCCAACTGTGTGATCTTGCAGCTATGTCTGTTCATTCTTATCAAAGGCTCATTATAATAACATTCTGTCATTCATAGCACACTTTTCCATGTGATCCCACCATCCCCTTACAACTCACTAAGGCCCATTTTCAAACATCAAGGCATTAAGTGGCATTAAATGGCAGGGAGGACGAAGCTGACCTGACAGCAAATGGGAAAATGGCTGGACAGTAGAATTGGAACAGAATGCTCAAGATCAGAGAAAACATTTATTCTTGAAAATTAAAGTGAACGGAAGGGGAAGTCAAGGATACTTAAAGGCAAGCACTATAGCTTATAATAAATCACTGCTGGGGAAAATGAAAGTGATGAAGAAAATGGAGAAAAGAGGGGTATGCAAAGAAGATCAAGCAGTAAGACAAAGTAGGTGAGATTTTTCTTAATCTGTAATCACTGTCCAGTAGCCTGTTTACAATACAGAACCATATCCAGTGCTAACACAAGCAAAGTTACATGCAAGCAGTTCTCATTCAGTACGGCAGGTTTTGTGTGAGAGATGTCTGTGGTAGATTCTTCCTATATATCCCTAGAAGTTGCTTATATCGGTCCTCAAGCAATTTGTCATGTGTCGGTCAACAAAATATATCTCTATCTGTCTATATCCTGAGTGTGTGTGGTGTGTGTGTGTGTGTGAGAGAGAGAGAGAGGGTATAGATTCTGAATAGGGATTGAATGGCTATTCAACAGTTTCCTGACTGAGGGTGAAATTTGGAGTTTCCCTCAGGAACAGTTGTGTGTGGGGGGGAAATAGCGCCTGGAAACTTGTGGAAACTTTGTTGCTGTTGTTGTTGTTGTTCTCAGCACAATACCTGTGCACTTTGTATGTTTGGAGGAGGGGTTTATGTTATTTTTTGCTGCATGAGCACTTGGGAAAACTGCACAAATCTTTTAAAAATACATACAAATAAAGAATAATGTATTAAAAAGTGATCTCTCTGTATATACTGTTTGTCTGTTCTGTAGACAATGTACTGTTTCTTGCACTATGAGGGCTGTAGTTCCCCTTTCTATTTTAAAGCTGTGCAACGCTGTTTCACTTTGTGCTTTTTTCTCCATCTTTCTAGAAAACTCCATGGCTTTTGAAGCTGGGCATTACAGTACGCCCTCCACATTTGTGAGGGATAGGGACACAAATCCCTCACGAATGTCAACTAATCGCAAATAGAGTGCCCCCCCCAACAGACTTCTGTACAGCCAGTGCACCCACCCAGGCAGGGGCAGGGAGGCAGAGAACCAGTGATCGGCCTCCCTGGGCCTTAGTGCCGCCCTCAAAGGCCGTGCCCGTACCTGCGATGGAGCAGCGCGAGGAGAGCAGGGAACTCACGATCGGCCTCCCTGAGCCTTCGTGCTGCCCGCATGGGGCACGCATGCACAGGGGGCAAGGAAAATGGGAGGAGCGGATGGGATGGGAATGGGTGGGAGTGGGAGAATGGGGGGCAAGCAGGCTCCTCACGAATAATCAAGTTCATGAAAGTGAAACCTGTGAATGTGGAGGGAGAGCTGTATTCCATTTTGTGCTCCTCCCTCTGTTTCTTAGGAGAAAAAGGTTTTTAAAGTTGTGCAACATTTAGCCCTGTACAACATATTGTTTTGTGCTTTGTTCCTCCATCTTTTTGGAAAGCTCAGCAGCTTTCATGAGAAAGCTGTGCAGCTTTTCAAAAAACTGTGCTACATTTTGAGAAGCTCCATAGCTTTCTTCAAAAAGTTTTAGTTTTCCATTATTGCAGGAAAAAAGTTCACAAGTGTCTTTGACACGGTGCGAAATAAAAATGATTGCTTTTCTCCAACATCTCCCAGTAATGGGACAATCTAGAGTTACCATCTGTAATCCTGAATTTGCCTTGTTTCTCTGCACATACTTTGTGATTACTTTGGGCCTCCTTTTCTCACATCCCTTCTGTTTTAATATAAGATTATTAATTCTGCTTTATATATTATATGTTCTCATTAGCCTCTGCTAATTACTGAATTTGTTTTCCAGATCTTTTAAGCATCTGCCCTTCTTCTTAATTGTCATATACATCCGGCTGCAGTTAACTTTTAAGTGAGAATTTAGCCACATTACTATAATTTGAAACAAACTTGCTATGTCTTTTTTTAAAAAAAGTTATCACATCCTCAAAGTGAAAGGATCAGCTATATTACCAAGTTATAAACAGTGTGATTTGTTGAGGATCAGCTATATTATCAAGTTATAAACAGTATGATTTGTTTGATAACCCCCAATCAATCATAACCCTTAGTTTATGCAAGTAGAATCCGTTGCTTCTTGAAACATCCTTTTTTTAATCCACTTTTTTCTTCCTGGTTGTGGCAATAAACATATGGGCTTTTAACTTGAAAACATTCCAAAATGTTAGAAAGGGTCAAATTGTGGTATTTCTAAAAACTCATTTGAATGTGCCAGAGGTAGATCTTTATGAGGCATTAAATGTAAGAAATATTGCAGATTGTTACTGAGGAGCTTCTAACCTTCTGGCTCTCTGATATGGTATTGTATCATATATAATGTATAACATGCACTATGTCTTTAATTGGCATTACCTGGACACTTTCTCTCGAGAATTCTTTTTAGTTTTGCAAGTTCCTACAATGTTACCAGAAATGATTTTTAAGACTCTGGAACCATAGTATGCATGTGCTTCTTCCCTAATTAAATTAAACAAGTTAGCCCCTGAAGCCTCAGAAACATTCTAATGCCTGCCTGGTTGCTGTGTTGACCAACCTTGTTGACTAACTCACAAGGTTACCTTTGAATTGGCCTCTCCTGGTGGCAAAAATGATCCAGTTCTGAATCATCACTGCCTCCCCCTGTCAGCCTTTGCTATATGGGGTTACACTCCCCCTGAAATCTCATTTTGCAGCTTGGGTGTACTCCTGGATTCAGATCTGCGCCTGGATGCCCATGTTTCAGCAGTGGCCAGGAGTGCATTTGCAAAGTTAAAACTAGTATGCCAGCTGTGTTTGAACCTTGAGAATTCAGATCTGGCTACGGTAACACGTGCCTTGATTACATCCTGTTTGGACTACTATAGTCTATATGGGGCTACACTTCAGAAACAAGTGGGTCCAAAATGTTGCAGCTGAGGCTGATTACCTGTGCTGAGGATGTTGAAACAGCTCCACTGGCTACTACTCCATTTCTGGACATAATTTAAAGTACTGGTTTTGACCTTTAAAGCCCTACACAGCTTGGGTCCAGGCTGTCTGAAAGACCATGTCTCCTTATAAGCTTTAAGATCTACAGGGGAGAACTTTCTCTCAGTCCCACCACCTTTGCAGGCACATTTGGTGAGGACTTGGAAGAGTCTTCTCTGTGGCTGCTCCCAGGCTGTGGAACTCCCTTTGGCAGGAGATCCAGTTAACCCCGCCACAACTCTCTTTTCGCCGGCAGGTGAAAATGTTTTTATTTAGGCAGGCCTTTGCACTTTAATTATGGATAACTAGTGGTCTGTAAAGTGATGTGCTATATTTTTAATTTTTTATTGGAAATTATGTTTTAGCTGTTTAATCATGTTTTTAAATAATAATGTTTAATTTTTAACCTTTGTAAAGTAATATTTTAGCTTAATCTTTTTAAAATCATTGTAAGCTGCCTTGAATCTAATCTTAGGAAAATGGCAGGATGTAAACTTAATAAATAAACAAATAAATACCCCGAATACCGTTGATAGTACTTTTTTTCTTGAATATTGTGCTATACTGCTTGATGTAGCTAGATAAACAAATAAAGAGAAAAGGGACTTTCTTTCCACTGAATTGCCAGAACTAAACATTAGTTTCCTTTATGTTGACTCATCTTGGGTTCAGCCTCTGAACAGCTGAGCTATTTGTACTTTTTGTTTTTAGAAGAATTAACTTGGAATTAACTCATGGATTGGCTCATCAAGTTATTAATTTACTAATTTTTCTGATAATTTAATCTAACTTTCCAGATTTCCCAATTAACACTGAAGCTAAAAAATTTGCTAAAATGAATTAGATCACTAGGGTGTGTGTCTCTGTCTCTGTCACATTCAGTACAACAGGAAGGCAAACTGCCTCAAGAGAAGAAATATTAAGATTGAAAGAATTTATGGCTATGTTTTTTAGGCAAATTAATCTGTGTGATTTCTTTGAAAAGACAGCAAGGTGGAGGGAAGGCGAGAGAGAGAGCTTTCTGGATCCCAGTTCAGATAGTTAGACTTGTAGAGCAGAAGAACGGTGTTGTTTAGAAAGAAGCTTTAGAAAGACCACTGAAAAAGAAAAGAAAAAAGAAAAAGTGATTCTTAGAAGAGAATGATGGTAGGAGGAAGTGATTTGTCTACTTAACCTAAGTTCACAGCTTTCAATAGGCAGGGCCCTCTCAGAATGCCCTCCATGGGCATGTATCCTACTCCCTGCTCTGTAGATTATATTTTGGACTGATTTTCATCATATATATATATATATTATATTTACTATATTATATTATATTATATTGTATTATATTGTATTGTATATATTAATATATAATGTACATAATTATAGTATTATTGGGGTAAATTGCAATAAACTCCTTTGAAGTTCTTTGTGTATTACTCACATACTGCTAGATTCTTGTGCAATTAAATGAAACATTTTCCTCAATCCATCACCCATCTCTTTCTTTCATTGTTTTCCCTCTGTCTTCCTCTCTCTCTCCCAACCCAACCTTCCCACTCTTTTTAGCCACCCACTCAGTGTTCTCCTCTTTCTCCTCCTCTTTTTAGTTGTACACTTATGGTAAGGTGGGCACTGAGAAGAGTGGGCTCATTAGATAGCTGGTCATCAAAGCTGGAGATGCCACCAGTTGGGATCCCTTGCTTTGTCTTTCATTAGTCTTTGCATAGCACACTCCTTGCTTCATTCTGCATATGCTTAGAGACTGTCAAAAATTTCAAATTAAGAATTCGCCACTCTTGATTCACTGACCAGTCTTTGTAGCTATCCACTTATTGCTGTTTTTGCAGTGAGTCAGTCCCCTCTCACTAAAATTAGTCACTCCTTATTAATCGTTAACAAGCAAGGCATTGGAAAAGAGAAAGAGATTTATGTGTTGGTAGGGGTGGAAAGAAAGATGAATGACTAGAAATTTGAAGGCCCAGTAATATGAAGACCTCCATTTCCCGCAAAGCCTTGGGTTGTTTTTTTTTCCAGAAAAATGAAATACTTCCTTTTAGAATGATGACTAAAACGTTGAAGACAATATATTTGTTCACACTACATTACTTGTAATAACTATGTAGCAGATAAACTTTTATGTAAGACTGTATACAGCAAAGGGGTGATCCATAGAGCAGTGCCATCAACTGCCAATCCATGGCACGAAAGAAAATTTTGTTACCAATGGGCAAAAATATGGTACTAGTTGCTAGCACATTGAGACGGCCTAAATATA